>JAMPIV010013538.1:0-366838 GCA_024509875.1 Oreohelix idahoensis | reverse complement strand
GTTAACGTGATGAATTCTGGTACCAAAATCTTTTTTACTACACTGCAGGGCGTGGTAGTTTCCTGCAATTCCTTGTGTTCCTGTATTGCTTCTTGGGGGATTATAACCGCTTTGCCCGCTTCCAAAAGTTATGCATGTATCAGGCTGAGGTAACTTTCCACCTTCCTTTGCCAACCTGCCAGCTTCTTCATTGCCGGGGATGTTACTATGATATGAGATCCATTGTATCACAACCCTTTTGAATCGTTGACTTAGTTTGTAGAGCACTGCTGTTAGGTTATCTCGGTCTGCATTATTTAGGCTCTCCTGCGTTGCAACTACTGACAGTGCATCTGTGAAGAAAACAACGTGTTTCTCAATGCTTTCCTTTTCCACTAGAACCTGTGCTTCAGTTTTCAAGGCCTCTGCCTCTGCTCTGAAGTTACTTGAGAATTTTCCTGTTGCCAATGACAGTTTTTTTTTTTTGTAATTGGGAATATGGTGTTAGGCCCATATTTTCTTGACCATCGGCACACTTAAGGGTGATGTGGTCAGCATCACGCCGGCCGCCTTAACCTTCACAGAAGTTGCTCTGGTACCTAATTCATGAGGCTGGGTCGACCCCGGAGCAGTTTGCGGTCTAAAAAATCCCACCTTAACTGGGGATCGAACCATGGACCACCGAGCTAATAAGCCAGCTTTTTTGTGATGTACCGTAAATCCGAGACCGCCGTAATCCCAGATCATACTGTACAATGTCAGTAAGCTATCTGGCCTGTACAAGATCTGTGTTTAAGAAAATCTGTTTGTTCGTCTCTGTTATCTGTCTTTGGCCTCTTTTAATCTCTCAAGTATAATTCTGTTTAATATTTCCTCCAAATCATTACGTCTGTTTTTTTGTTGTTGTGTGTGCTTCTTTTTCACTGAAGTTGTAGCATAAGAAGGAAAGGAAAGGATCCCGTTACACGCCCATTGAGGCATATTGGGAATATGGTGTTAGGCCCATATTTTCTTGACCATCGGCACACTAGGGGTGACGTGTTCAACATCACGCCGGCCGCCTTAACCTTCCCAGAGTTGCTCTGGTACCCAGTTGGGGCTGGGTCGACCCAGGAGCCGTTTGCGGCCTAAAAAATCCCATCGAACCATAGACCACTGAGCTAGGAAGCCAGTGCACTAACCACTATGCTACCACGGCTCCCGTTGTAGCATAAGGCTTGGCCAAAATTATGTGCTAGCACCTTTCGTGAGCAAACTAGCCCAGTTCAATTTGTGGGTTTACCAGTTTTTTGTTTGCTTCTTAATTCTTAACATTCTTTTTGAGTAGCTGTTAGAAATCCCATGTCATGGTTTTTCCAGTAATGTTTATTTCTGTCAGCATGTCCAAACAAATGTCATATGACTAGGTTCGATCTCTTTCATTTTTTCGGTTTCTATTCCAAGCTGTATTAAAAAAAAAAAAAGGTCTTCATGTTTTAATTAGGTAGTCGCCAGTTTAAATTGGAAAAAAAAAAACTGTGGTAAACCAAGCAGGCGAAGCAGTACAGTAAGTTTGTGTGACGATGAGAAAGGTGAACGGCAGATCGCCCATTTAATGAGAGCCGAGCAGGTATACCCGGCGTTGCCCGAGTAAAATTGTAACTGAACTTTTAATATATCACCTGGTTGCAATACCTCTGAGTCACCATTATTACCGAACGAACGAACGAACGAACGAACGAACGAACGAACTTTATTTTCAAAGGGTTAAGAATTGGGCACGCAGGCCCGTCTGACATTCTGCCCTTCCTCTCTCTCTCATCATGTATACTGTATCCTTCCATCCTCACATTTACTTTAAGCATTATTAAGGCATTTATCATTATAAAAGTAATATAACATCAAACATTTGCAATAATCATCATAATTAAAGTATGTTTTTAAAATAAATAAAGATAGATAGATAGATAGATAGATAGATAGATAGATAGATAGATAGATAGATAGATAGATAGATAGATAGATAGATAGATAGATAGATAGATAGATAACGAACGAACGAACGAACTATATTTTCAAAGGATTAAGAATTGGGCACGCAGGCCTGTCTTACATTCTGCCCTTCTTCTCTCTGTCATCTTACATACCGTATCCTTTCAATAGCACATGTATTTTTTAGCATTATTTAAGCGTACAACATTATCGAGGTAAAATAATAACATACATTTGTAACATCCAGACATAATCAAATTTAAGGGGGGAAAAAATTATTAATTAAAATAGATTAACAAAAATTAATACCTTAAAAAAAAAAAAAAAAAAAAAAAAAGAAAAAAAAAGAAACTAACAAACACAATCAAAACAATTCATACAGTAAATAAGACATAATTAGAAACGTAATCAGATAATGGTGGCATATAATAAGAACTCGTGACAATTTGGAAATCTGCTGAAATAGCTGGGACTTCATGTGTTGTCAGCGCATGCGGAAAATGTTCCCACAGGTGAGCAACTTTGAGTCCCAAGCAGATACTGCCACAGGGAGTGAATTGTTGACGCCTCCACTACACGAGATCCAGTTTTATGACCTATGCTCCTTAGGGAGGTAAAGGGTATTGACTGAAAGATGAGAATCGTGCATATAGGCCCGTCTTGCATTTATCCCTTCCTCATACTCATCTTTTATTGCTAGGTCCAGCATACTGAAGGCATTAGTTCAAAGGTGATGCAACATTATAAGTGCAGCCAGGCCCAACCTTCCACGGTGAATTCTCGGATTAACCCAATGACAACTTTACATCTCGCATCCAGCATATCTACTCCAATCATGTTCTCCATTGTACCTCTCACAACCACATTTAACTGAATCATGTCCTCCATCACACCTCTCCCCTCCAGCACATCTACTCCAATCATGTCCTCCATCACACCTCTCCCCTCCAGCACATCTACTCCAATCATGTCCTCCATCATACCTCTCACCTCCAGCACATCTACTCCAATCATGTCCTTCCCGATATCTCTCACTCCTAGCACACCCACAACAATTTTGTCCTCCATCATACCTCTCACCTCCAGCACATCTACTCCAATCATGTCCTTCACGATATCTCTCACTCCTAGCACACCCACAACAATTTTGTCCTCCATCATACCTCTCACCTCCAGCACATCTACTCCAATCATGTCCTTCCCGATATCTCTCACTCCTAGCACACCCACTACAATTTTGTCCTCCATCATACCTCTTACCTCCAGCACTTCTACTCCAGTCATGCCCTCCATTGTACCTCCCACCTCCGGCATGTCTACTCCAATCATATCCTTCATAATACCTCTCACTCGCAGGACATCTACCGCAATCATATCCACCCTTATACCCTTTGCCGATGACTGTACTGTCTATACAAGTGATAAAAGTTGCACCACACTGGAACAATCTTCACAAAACGATACACATAATCTTATTAAGTGGAGCAACGAGAATCGCATGCAAATAAATATTAGTAAAACAAAATGTGTGTTAATATCAACCAGACAAGAACTACAAAACTTGCAGAAAACAACACTTCAGCTCTACATTGGAACATCACGAATTGAAAACGTAAATGAACACAGAACTCTAGGTCTCACTGTTGACCAACACCTAAGTTGGAACTCACATGTACATGCACTCACAAAGCAAACAATGGTTGTTCTGTCTCCAACACAAAAAGGTTCCACTCGCTTCAAAAACGCGCAATGCGCCTTGTTGCTGATAAACACCAATCACATTGTATAGATTTATATAATTATCTTCAAATATTACCCCTCAGGAAGCGCTTTCTCTTTAACAAAGAGAAATTTATTCACAAAATCCTGTCACAGAATGCTCCAAAGTATCTTTGGCCGCTTTTAAAATATAATGAAAGACGCATTCAGCGCTTAAACAAATTACAGGTACCCAAGCCCAGGCTAGACCTATTTAAGAATAGTTTGGCTTACTCAGCTGCTCATCTTTGGAACAATCTTCCCAATGACCTGAAAAACACGCACAGTCCTTACTCATACAATCGTATACTGTTCAAATACTTAATGAGTGCTGATTATATGCCACCCTAACTCATTGTGTTGTACATTTATCTAATATACTGTATGGAGGCTCTGATGATCTAGTTTTTCATTACAATATACTTATTCTTAATTCTGTGATCAGGTACTGTTAATGTATGCTGTTATACTTCCTTGTAATGTTCTATTGCCCTTAAATTAATACTTAAAGTACGCTGGAGAATGTTTGAACAACAGTAACAAAAGATGAGCAAGAGGAAGGAAGAATGCAAGAGGGGACTGTGCCCGATTTTCAACCCTTGGCAAATTACTTGCTTTCGTATATGTCTATCTAACTATCTACCTAGTCTGATTCTGGTCTTGAGTTTGGGACGGCAAAGACAGCGAGGAAGGTAACTGTTTACCCAACTCCATGATGATGAACCTAGTACCACTGCACTCATTCCAGCAGTATCTGCTATGAGACTCAAAGCTGCTCACCTCTCGTAAAGTTTTTCGCGTGCACTGGAAAAAACACCGAGTCCCTGAGTCATTCAGTAGCAGACCGTTTGAATATTTCACGAGTTCTTATAACACACATCTGAATATGTCTCAGATCACTGATTTACTGTATGAGGAATTCGATTTTTATCAGTCTTGTTGTTTGTTTATTTTTTTATTTTTTAAATTTTTTTTTAAAATTTTTTTCATTTTTATTAAATGTTTTAATTATTTTTTATTTAATTCTTTATTTTTCGTTTTTTCCCCTTTAATTTATTTTAAAAACATACTTTAATTATGATGATTATTGCAAATGTATGATGTTATATTACTTTTATAATTATAAATGCCTTAATAATGCTTAAAGTAAATGTGAGGATGAAAGGATACAGTATACATGATGAGAGAGAGAGGAAGGGCAGAATGTCAGACGGGCCTGCGTGCCCAATTCTTAACCCTTTGAAAATAAAGTTCGTTCGTTCGTTCGTTCACACTCCGAGCACACCTACTCCAATCATTTCCCTCACTATACCTTTCACCTTCAGCACATCTTATTCAACCATGTCCTCCATCATACCTCTCACCTCCAACATATCTACTCCATTCACGTCCTCCACCATCACTTTCACCTCTAGCACATCTACTCCCATCGTTTCCTCCACCGTTACTTCTTCAGTTCGGTTAGTTTGAGGGAGACAAAAAGTATGCGTTTCCTTCCCTTCCATAGAAATAACCTTACCTTCTATAGCAATTAAAACTGTACTGTAAATTTCAACACTGAAACAAATTTCGATTTCAGAGTATATTAACTGAGCCTGATGTTTAAAATCTTCTGTTAAATAATCTCTGTATTTCATAACTTAGTGCTAGCGGGTCATCAGCTCTACATATTCCAAGTAGAATGTCATCTGATGTTTCTTGCTGTGAGCGATAATGAAAAAGTAGATGAACCAAACAAATGTTGACCCCAGATCTTGCTGAATATTTTTTTTTTTAAATGGGAAATCTAGTGATATATTGACCCAAAATTACTGTTAATGGAAACAATACAACTAATGTCTAACTTTCATTACAAAAAAAAAAAAACAAAAAAAAAACAGACAAAACAAACATACAAAACGAAAAACACTGCGTCCCCTATTTTTGCAGGGGACAAATCCACATACGTTAAAAAAATAGATTAGAAAGATAGATGGGCTTATGCGAGAGTGCTAGCAAAGAAGAAGAATATGAAGAAACAAGATGGAGAAAGAAATTAAGAAGAATTTAAGAAGAAGAAAGATGGGAGAAGGAAAAAAGAAGAAGGAAGAAAGAAGAACGAAGAAAGAAGAACGAAGAAAGAAAAAGGAAGAAGTTAGGAACAAGGAGGAAGAAGAAAACAGAACAGAAAAGAAGAAGAAGAAAGAAGATGAAAGAATGAATGTAAAGTATCAGTCTGTCTGCTCTGTAAAGTTGCTTTCACACACACACTGGATGCTCTGTAAGGAAGAGTGGTGTGTTGTTGAGATCAGGCATGCTCCAGTCTACCCAGCTGTAAATGGGTAACTCACCCTAGTCCTGAGTTAGGGAAGGCAAAGGCTCCAGGGGAAGCAGGCCCTAAACTTGGTCACTTCAACCGACGCAGGATGGTGTATGTATGAAGTAGAAATGTAGAGTGTGATTGACGCGAATGGTGTACTGTTCGTGTGCTGACCAATATAACCACTCATACACTTGTGTCTACAAGGCACCAATGCAGACTGCTGGAATCTTAGTTTACTCAATTTATTCAGACGTACACACTGGGACATACGAGTACATCATGGTATGTTGACATATCAATTTGTAGGTATACATAGCAGATCTGAAGTCATGACACATTCAGAAATAATGGGCAGTACATCAAAAGTTCAATGTCATGATACATTATGGCCACATCCCCCTATCTGACTAAACGCGTCAGTGAAGGCGAATCGATAAATAACTAAAGTTACTTGACGTCCATAGTTTGTAGTATATATTATGAAACCACCAAGGGGGTTTCTAGCAAGATTGAGATCTCCCTGTCACTGTCCGATAATAGGATAAATAATCTGTTCTCTTGGCAGTGATCAAAACATATGCTGACCGAAATCCAACATGGCTGCCTCCCTGAGTTGTCGTTCACTCATTCATAGGAAGGAGAATATAAGCCAGAGTTAATTTATAATGGGTATATAAAGGATTTCATAAATGTTTCCATACAGCTCTACGGTGATCAAGTTAATTCACGTAGCCATAACCGCTGCAGGAAAATCTGTCATCTTCGTCGATACAAAACACGACACTAGCATAGCGAAGCACAAAAAGTCAAGCTAGGCCTAACCGACGAGAGATCATCAAAATAGGAGCTGGGTTTACCTGGAGTCCGAATCATCTATATACTGACATGAGGAGAGTCTCTAACACAAACTATCGTAGAGACACCATCTCCTTCAGAAGAAACCACTTCGTAAGACATTTTTTTCTGACGAAAGGACCAGCTCTAGAAAAACGTACCCCGCCATTTGTAAGCAGTACATCGGAACTCATCACGACTTGTCAAGACAACTCATACTTCCGCTAGACCGGAATACAAGAATCTAGTCCCTCCTACCAATCCAAAATATACAATATAGGACTGATTCTACTTGTACTAATAATATGTAATACATATGAATTCAGGCCATAAACACAATAAGCAAATTAATATATTTTCTGGCCCTAAAAAAATAAGTACAAACGCAAGCGCAATATCCTTGCGCTGGATCAATATCCAGAACGATTACTCCTATAATCAAAAGTGTGAATCAAACATGGATTATCTCGCTTTTACCATAAACAGCATTTTCATACACAAATAAATGAATGTCTATATTTTTCCCATATTAAATAGCCATATCGATTTTTGTAAATGTGCGTCAAAATATGCACGCAACAGATTACCACACCCCTCGGGAAAAAAAAATGGTACATTTTTTTTTGAAATACATCTAGGAGCAACATACAATAGGCTCACAACGCACCAATAACAATGCGCAGATGATAAGCATAAGTTTTATGACCTTAGAGAAAGTACTTCTCTAAGTATAAATATTTCCAGAGAGGTGTCACCAACGCATACTACAATATTAGCAATGACACAATTTCCACATTAGTTTATACATAAATTCCATCTAAGATATCTTAACATCATGATCATCAAAGACGAAAAACATTGAAAGATCAGCGGTGAATACATATCAATGAACCGCTAAGTAGTGTTACAATCAATATATGATATATTACATATGTGTACACATTTCAACATAGAAACAACTGTATCAAAGTTGTATAACAGTTATGAATCATGTGGGCATCTAGACAAAATATCTGCCATCACATTTTCTGACCCACGGATAGCTCGCACCGCAAAATGAAATGGCTGTAGAGCAATCGCGTATCGCGTTGATCTCGCGCTCTTCAGATTTTTACTCTGAATAGCCGTAAGAGCTTTCTGGTCAGTTTCCACAATGAAATGCGCGCCCAGAAGAAATCTTTGCAGTTTAAGGATTGACCAAACCATAGCCAATAATTCACGGTCTAGGACCGAGTAATTCTTCTCTGCGGCATTTAATTTCCGAGAAATATACATCACAGGATGCAGAGTTCCAGAGTACTCTTGCATTAGTGCAGCTCCAATCCCGGTGGATGAAGCGTCACTACGAAGAATAAATGTCTTATCCTTAGAAGGTAATACTAGGATAGGTGAAGTAGAAAACATAGTTTTAACCTTATCCAAAGAGGATTGACATTCTTGAGTCCAATGGACTACATTAGGAGACCCTTTCTTTAGCAAGGAAGAAAGAGGTGACATAATGGAGGACAGATTCGGGATGAATCGTCCATAAAATTGTATTAGACCTAAGAGACTTCGTACTTGCTTTTTAGTCTTAGGAATAGAAATGTTAAGTATCTTACTTGTATTATGGTCTTCTGTTTTTAGGAACCCATGACCAACACGGTGTCCTAAAAAAGATATTTCGCTAAAACCAATACATGCTTTCGATGGTTTCGCTGTCAGGTTATGCTCGCGTAAGATAGACAATAGTTCATTTATACCATTATAGTGATCGTTCCAAGTATCACTGAAAAGACAGATGTCATCAAGATACGCAATGACATCTGAGCGATGAGATAGGATTCGACGCATCATGCGTACAAATGTAGCAGGGGCGTTCATAAGACCGAAAGGCATGAAATTCCATTGGAATAGACCCCTAGGCGTCGAAAAAGCAGTAAACGGTTTGGCGTGTTCGGATAGTGGAACTTGCCAATATCCCTTAGACAAATCGAGTTTAGAAAAGAAGTGAGAATTCGATAGTCTCGTAAGTAGCTCTTCTAGTAAAGGCATAGGTTCAGCATCGAATTTAGTCACTTGATTCAATTTGCGATAATCCACGCAAAGACGTATGTTATTGTCTTTTTTCCGTACTATAACCATCGGCGAAGAATATGCTGATGTGGATGGTTCAATAATTTTTAACTCTATCATCTCATCTAACTCTTTCTCTACCTGTGCTTGAAAATGTATCGGGATAGGATACGGTCTGACTCTTATAGGACTATGGTCAGTAAGAATAATGTCATGTTGAATGACATCCGTTTGACCAGGAATGTCAGTAAGGACATCCTGAAATTGTTCTAACATAGTAGAAACTTGTTTCTGCTCTCCTGGAGATAATTCTGGAGAAATTGCAACATCTTTCCATGATTCATTAGAGTGAAGAGGAATCAGTGGAAAAGGTAAATTTACATCCGAGAAACTCGTTTCCTCATCCTGTATTACTGACAGAGATGAGTACTGTCCATGTTGGACTGGAAAATCGTCCGTTGCCTGGAAAACAGGTTGTAAATAATCAGGACGTTCATGGAATTCCGTGAGCATGTTGATGTGGAAGGTTTTACGCTTCCCGTCAATATCGACGATATAGTCAACATCGGAAACTTTTGATATTATATCGTACGGACCTTTCCAAGAAATGAGAAGTCTATTTTCCCTACAAGGTAGCAAGACAAATGCTTTGTCACCTGGACAAAGTTGTCGCAAACATCTCTTTTTATTGGCAAATTCCCTTGCCTTCTGTTTCGCAAATTCAGATGAAGCAGTTGCCAATTTGCATGCTTCAATAATCTTGTGTCTAAGTGCGATGACATATTCATAAGAGGATTTTGTGTCATCGACAATATTATCAGCAGTTATAAGATCATGAAGTAAGGACATAGGACCGCGGTTTCGCGCCAAAGACAAGTTCAAAGGGAGAAAATCCTGTATGTTCGTTGGCGACCTCTCTATATGCAAAGAGAGCCGCGGGTAAAACCCTATCCCAATCCTGAGGATGATCTTCTGTTATCTTACCTAGTAGGTTTTTCAGAGTTCTATTCAAACGTTCCACCATCCCATTGGACATAGGATGATAAATACTACTCAGCGATCTCTCTATCTTCAGAGTCGACATTACTTGAGACATGGTATCCGATATGAGTTGGGTACCATGGTCGGATAATATTTCTGCTGGAAAACCCAGACGAGAAAATATTAACCAAAGAGCATCTGCGACATCAGCAGTAGTTATGCTCTTTAGAGGAACAGCCTCCGGCCAACGTGTGCACATATCAACACACGTCAGAATAAATTGGTGTCCTCTAGCAGACTTTATCTTAAATGGACCAATGATGTCTATCGCCATTTTTTGAAATGGCCGAATGGGAATGTCTGCAGCCTGAATAGGTGCATCATGGCGTGGACCTCTGGATTTAATCTCTTGACATACTTTACAAGATCGACAATAGATTCGTATGTCCTTATTCACAGCAGGCCAAAAGAAAGATTGAAGAACTCTAGCTTTAGTACGGGAAAAACCCATATGTCCAGCACACTGCGAATCATGAGCGTGCTGTAAGATTTTAACTCTCATATTTTTAGGCACAAGGATTTGAGAATGAATGGACTTAGCGGAGTCTTGTACCATACGTACAAGTACGCCATTCTTCATCGTAATCCAAGATTTACGATTTGTATCCTTATTCGGATCACCTTTTGTTGCCAGAGTAAAGAATTTCTTTAGAGTAGGATCATCTTCCTGCTGTTTGATAAAGGAATCGTGGGAAATCTCCAAGGGATCATCTTGGATCTGCGCATCATTATCTTCAGAATGTGAAGATTGTGGCATATTAAGAGCTTGAGCCCTAGTGATTACTGCATTAGCAGATTGCATATTAACATTTTCCCAATTAGAAATTTGCTGTGGAGTGCATTCTTTCACTCCATGAATGCGACCGATGATAAGATCAGCGATCGGATTCGGCAAGAGACATGCTTGCACCTCTCCTGTAAAGAAAGGCGTAGCAATATTGATAATGGCAGTGGAGTACTTCTCCAATGTGCCACCAAATGTTACACATTTGACTATATTGCCTGTAGCTCGAGAAGGATTTACGAGTGATTGCCTCACTCCAATGGTAGTGCACCCCGAGTCGAAAAGAATTGATACCGGAGTACCATCTATTAGGCCCCTATTAAAGACAAGAGCACCCCTTCCATTATGCGCAATTGACGCATGAAGAGCGGGAAGTGGGTGACCGCAGCTTAAAGTAGACACTGTGGTTGGATCGAATAATGTTTTGCATTGCGAACACTCAGATGCTCTAGCAAAATCGAAAGCGGAATTTGCTACACTATTGGAGTCTTTTTTATCATTATTCTGATTATCGGTGTCGTGAAACTCCTGTTGTGCAGAGTTAGCCTGGTAATAAGATTTACCATGTCTTTTGTGTTGTGATCTACCTCGGTTATAATTGTCTCTATAATTATTATTGCCTCTGTTATAACCCCTATTTGGGTTTGAATCATAATATTCATGATCATAATCATCATGCTCATTATATTGAGTATCCCTGTAATATTGTTTCTTTTGTCTCCATGAAGCACTTGGGTAGTTCCTATAGCTACTCCCTTTCCGAGAATTTCTAACATTATGGGAACCCCTCGCGTGTCGAGGACTATCAGACCGATTCCAGTTCTTCGAAGAAGAACTCTGATTTGAGCGGTTATCTTGGTTTTGATACTTATCCCAATTAACCTTTTTATCAAATTTATTTTTAGCTCCTTGGAATTTGTGTGAGTAATTCTGATTATATTCTGTTGCCGAAGCAACTGGCATACTCTCTTTAATGTTAGAGTTACCAAGAATCATGTCAGGGTGTGCCGTGGCATACTGGTCACAATATTCTTCCATTTGCTTTATTGTACCAGGTTTACGCTCATGTAAGAACTCTAGGAATGATTTATTTACAGAAGACATGACCTTGTCTCTTAGCAATAAATCCGTAAGACCATCAAATGTTTTCTCTGTTTTGGATAATTCAATCCATCGTGAAAGTGTAATTCGTGCTTTTGAGATGAAATCTGAGAATTCTACACCTACCTCAGGTCTCATTGTTTTAAACAAAAGACGGTAACCTTCCTCAGACAGCTGATATCTCTTTATCAAAGCTGCCCTAACAGCATCATAATTATCTTTGTCGGCCTCTTCAACAAAATATAACTTACTCAGAGACTCCCCTTTTAGATTTTCAGACAACTGATTCACATACTGTGATTTGTCAACATTATGAGATCGACAAGCCCGTTCAAATCTAGAAAGCCAAAATGTTATGTCATCACTGGTAGGGTTAAACGCTGGTACCTTGACCTTGTATACAAAGGGTTTACCATTACCACCAGATGCCTGATTAACATTACTCATACATGTCAATTTTAATTTCTCTAATTCAAACTCATGTTCTCTTATTGCTTTTCTCTCTTCAGCTTCTCTATCTAATTTTTTTTTGTTCTGCAGCAGCAGCAGCTTCTAATTTTTTCTGTTCTGCAGCAGCAGCAACTTCTAATTTTTTCTGTTCTGCAGCAGCAGCAACTTCTAGTTTTTTTCTGTTCTGCAGCAGCTTCTAATTTCTTCTGTTCTGCAGCAACTTCTAATTTTTTCTGCTCTGCATCAGCTTCTAATTTCTTCTGTTCTGCCTCAAATCTCCTTTCCTCCACTTGCATCTGCAATTTCTTAAGTTCAGCAGCAGTATCAGCTTCTTTTTCTAATCTTTTTTCTTCAGCTAAGGCTTTCCTTTCTTCTGCAGCAGCTTTTTTTTCTTCTATTTGAAGTTTTCTCTCCTCAGCCGCAGCTTTTTTTTCCTCAGCAGCAGCTTTTTTTTCTTCTACAGCTAATGCTTTGTCATATTGAGCAACAGCCCATTGTTCTAAGTCTTTTCCAGTCTTATCAAGAGATTTTCCTTGTGTAATGAAATAATCTAATGTAGACATATTGTCTTCTTAAATCAGAAACCTGAAAAAGTAAATAAATTACCCTCTTTCAAGTTAATGGGAGACAAGTCTATACCATAGACTTAGTCTTAGTCCAAACTTGTATGGTTTATAATAACCAATGATAACTTGAGTACCTGTGGACAACAATAACTGTATCTCAAATACTGTGGGGGACAAGCCTTACAAAGGTCTTGTATACTTCAATGTAATCAAAGATCACTTGAGTACCTGTGGAAAAAATATTTCCCTATACCAATCACTTTGGGAGACAAGCCTTACAAAGGTCTTGTATACCTCAATGTAATCAAAGATCACTTGAGTACCTGTGGAAAAAATATTTCCCTTTACCAATCACTTTGGGAGACAAGCCTTACAAAGGTCTTGTATACCTCAATGTAATCAAAGATCACTTGAGTACCTGTGGAAAAAATATTTCCCTTTACCAATCACTTTGGGAGACAAGCCTTACAAAGGTCTTGTATACCTCAATGTAATCAAAGATCACTTGAGTACCTGTGGAAAAAATATTTCCCTTTACCAATCACTTTGGGAGACAAGCCTTACAAAGGTCTTGTACATTTTGTTTTATAACAATAACAATCATAAAGTACTGATCTGTACTATACTATCAGTGTATACCACTATACGTCATATGTCAACTAAAGACATTACAAAGGACAAACAAGAAAAGACAATATGAACACATTTGCAGAGATCAAATTAAATTAACTAGGAGAAATGAAAAAAATGATCACAGAAACCGTGATGATAACTGCCATAAGATAACAAGACAAATAACGCCACAGTGTATAAACATAAGGGTGTAAAAAACTGAAATGAAAGGAAAGATGAGACCTACAATTATACAAACAAATCAAACAAAACTAAGGAACACAAAATTATTAACAAAAACAACGAAGAAAAGAACACCTCATCACAACTAACAGAAATAGCAGCAAATTGTTGCTAACAAATTTCCAATTAAGAAAATGTGTACCTATCGAATACTAGTACCAGACCAATGTAACTCGGCATACCTTGTATTAGTCACACAGAACATAAATTAATTTAATACATAACAAATAACATGTAAGCATAAATAGCATATAGCATACAATATAATTTATGTCATGAATGGAATGTGTTGCAGGTATGGTGTTGTAAAGCAGGCACAGTTTATTTTAATTCTAATAACTTGCCACTTTATTGAGTAATAGATTTAATTCTAAACTATTACACTGTCAATTTTTTCTCTTTTGAGCATATGAAGATCCAACGATGAACTATGCACTTTATGTTCAACAACACTGTGATTCTTCTGTACGTTGAGAAATGTCAACAATACTGCTCCAGATATTTTCTACACTTGATACCACTGTCCTGTGTAATACTGTCTGTACAGCGAAAAACTGTCAACAAGCGCTGACCTAGATACAGCATCCTATCGGTAATACAGGTCAAGCTGACATCGACTGTATAGCTGTCCTACTGGTGTTGATGTGTTCAAACAAATGTTCTTTCAGCTGTAAACTGTGATTCTCAACACAAAACTGCGTAAGCTGGACCCAGGAATCTGGCTCGCCACTGTAAAGTTTATTTCTTCTTTCCACTCTGTAAAGTTGCTTTCACACACACACTGGATGCTCTGTAAGGAAGAGTGGTGTGTGTTGTTGAGATCAGGCATGCTCCAGTCTACCCAGCTGTAAATGGGTAACTCACCCTAGTCCTGAGTTAGGGAAGGCAAAGGCTCCAGGGGAAGCAGGCCCTAAACTTGGTCACTTCAACCGACGCAGGATGGTGTATGTATGAAGTAGAAATGTAGAGTGTGATTGACGCGAATGGTGTGCTGTTCGTGTGCTGACCAATATAACCACTCATACACTTGTGTCTACAAGGCACCAATGCAGACTGCTGGAATCTTTGTTTACTCAATTTATTCAGACGTACACACTGGGACATACGAGTACATCATGGTATGTTGACATATCAATTTGTAGGTATACATAGCAGATCTGAAGTCATGACACATTCAGAAATAATGGGCAGTACATCAAAAGTTCAATGTCATGATACCTTATGGCCGCATCCCCTTATCTGACTAAACGCGTCAGTGAAGGCGGATCGATAAATAACGAAAGTTACTTGACGTCCATAGTTTGTAGTATATATTATGAAACCACCAAGGGGGTTTCTAGCAAGATTGAGATCTCCCTGTCACTGTCCGATAATAGGATAAATAATCTGTTCTCTTGGCAGTGATCAAAACATATGCTGACCGAAATCCAACATGGCTGCCTCCCTGAGTTGTCGTTCACTCATTCATAGGAAGGAGAATATAAGCCAGAGTTAATTTATAATGGGTATATAAAGGATTTCATAAATGTTTCCATACAGCTCTACGGTGATCAAGTTAATTCACGTAGCCATAACCGCTGCAGGAAAATCTGTCATCTTCGTCGATACAAAACACGACACTAGCATAGCGAAGCACAAAAGTCAAGCTAGGCCTAACCGACGAGAGATCATCAAAATAGGAGCTGGGTTTACCTGGAGTCCGAATCATCTATATACTGACATGAGGAGAGTCTCTAACACAAACTATCGTAGAGACACCATCTCCTTCAGAAGAAACCACTTCGTAAGACATTTTTTTCTGACGAAAGGACCAGCTCTAGAAAAACGTACCCCGCCATTTGTAAGCAGTACATCGGAACTCATCACGACTTGTCAAGACAACTCATACTTCCGCTAGACCGGAATACAAGAATCTAGTCCCTCCTACCAATCCAAAATATACAATATAGGACTGATTCTACTTGTACTAATAATATGTAATACATATGAATTCAGGCCATAAACACAATAAGCAAATTAATATATTTTCTGGCCCTAAAAAAAATAAGTACAAACGCAAGCGCAATATCCTTGCGCTGGATCAATATCCAGAACGATTACTCCTATAATCAAAAGTGTGAATCAAACATGGATTATCTCGCTTTTACCATAAACAGCATTTTCATACACAAATAAATGAATGTCTATATTTTTCCCATATTAAATAGCCATATCGATTTTTGTAAAAATGTGCGTCAAAATATGCACGCAACAATGAAGTTTCACATAATTTTGGGTCGCTCTCTGGTCCACTACGGTGGTATTCTGTGACAGTTGTTATACTGACTAATTACGTGCTTTTCAGTGGTCGGCACCTTTTTCTTTCTCTGCTATGTAGCAGATATTTTGTATTTTCAAACATTCTTACACTCCTCTCAGTGATAAGTCGTCATGTCTGTTTGGTTACCCGTTCCTCCCTACTGAGAAAGGAACGGATGAGATAATATTAAACGACAATCATGTTGGTTAATCTCGGGTGTGGCCGACATCAGACTACAGATTAACATTAAAATCGCCCCAGCTACTTTGGTTAAGCATTGATAAATCGAACGTGTCGCACTTGCCAAAAGAGACGAATTTTGTTTGCGCAAGCGACGGATAGAGAGATTACTTGTCTGTGCGACACATTTTGGACGTCACCATTTCATGTCCACCTGTTTCAAAGACATTACTTTAGAGGAAAGTAAGATGTTACATCTGAAACACATTGTCGAAAGAGTGTACGGACTTACCACTTCCGTATATGGGAGACGTGACCTTTTGCATCACACACAAAATTTTCCATGCCGGAATAATTTTGAATTACCCCACCTAAATATGCAGTTTTGACACGATTGGCGGGGGTTCAAAATAGAGGAACCACCAAATTCCTGATTGGACCCTGCCTAAATCGTAACCAACAACTGCGGGGGAAGTGAAACGCCATATAATCTGACACTGTTTAGAGCACTGGGAGACTAGCTTGCAAGACGACAACCAGATTGCCAGAGTATATACTAGAATCAGCTCCATTAATCAGACCGGACCTTTGTTTGAGCGTCTTGTGGACTTAGAACCCAGTAGAACCCTACCATTTTAACAAGGAAAACCAGGATCTGAGGAAACTGAAAACATGGAGTGAAAGTGGGAATTTATTGTTAAAGTAACGACCCCCAAGAACACGTGTAAAAGGCATCTGCAAGTGCCTTAACCCACTTATCTAAGCAAACAGTCTGTGAGCCAAAATTGGCGTAAGTTGCACCTTTTACATTCTATATTTTTCATTACTAACATGTGAACTAATATGTATATAATGCCATTGTGAATATTAATATGTGAAAATTGCTAGTGTATGTCCAAGTCATTTGAGACTGGCAACCTCAGCATATAGAATGATAATTTCATGAACCACCACTGCAAGGGCTGGTGACTGCTTTATTGCTAGTTTCTTAAAGAGAACTAAAAGAATAGGTAGTCCTAAGTTCCATGTGGAGCAGGGAGGGAAAGATGAAAGACATGATGTATATTAAAATTATAATATTTACATTTACAAACCAGTGTAAATGTCTATGTAAACATGTTCACTTTAAAAAATAATGAAAGTTTTCAAGCTTTTCAACCGGTGTAGATGTAAAAGAAAACATATTTAATCTATATTGTGAACATTCTTCAACCAGTGGAGATGTAAATGTAAACATATTCTATCTATACTATTAAACTATTCATTTATATGTAAAGTAAATATAACGCTATTCAATTTAAATAAAAAGAAAGTTTTCTCTCGAGGGATTAAGCTTTATTCTCATTGAGGGTAAAGTCTGAGGTAGATGGGGTGGTGGAATAGGAAGAAAGGAACACATACATATGTGTCGGGAAACTTAATACTCCGTGGGTATTTGTTTTTATTCTTTTACCATACTAGTTGGTGCTACCAGTTGAGGGTACTATCTCTGGAACAAGAAGGGTACAAGTGGCCTGAAGTCGAAACTAGACACTACCATCAGACGGGGCTTAAAGACGAGGGACCAACTTCGTAGACACTCCCTGACACTTCATGGAACATGCTGCGCCCTACAACATTGACCAGTGACGAGCGGGATCAGCGATCCAGTCTACCAAGATCCAAAACATCAGAAGGAGCAGAATCGTCACTGACAGCTAAGTAACACATAAAAGCTGCCAAATGACCTCCTTTAGAAACTACAATTACATCACACAGTGTTGATAACTGTCTGATAAATCATTATTCATTTTTTTAAAACCCTGTTAAAACCAAGGTGATTTCTAAATGTGTTATTTGTAAATATACAAATTTAACGTCGATTTAATCATTTTGAATGTACTGCATGTTTGTCTCAGTCAATTTACTAAATACACTCTAAACAGAGATATCAAACTCCATAATTCTCGCCGTTTGCACGTCGGTCACATCTAAGGGATGCAACTGTGGTTGAAAGTTAGACATTAATTGTATTGTTTCCCTTATATGTACTCTCCCGAAAATAGTAACATTCAACGAAGAAAAGTCGTTGAATTGTGCAACACAAAGGGAGTGACAGCGAGATATGAATAACATGTAAGTTTTTGATTGTAGAACCCAGTTTCATTCCGGAAACGGATTTAACTCATAATTTTATTAACAATAACCTTAAAATGGAAGCTTTTGATTGTTTCTTCAAGACAAAATTTTAATTTAACAGACTTATTGTTGGAGCTACTCGCTGGAAATGAAATGGTTTATTGGAGCATAGATACTATTATTTCCGATGATCCCAACGACGCAGTTGATTTCCCAACCGAGTTCCTTAACGAGCAGTGCTCATCACGAATGCCACCGCATTTGCTGAAATTAAAGGTTGCTGCAAGTTTCATGCTAATGCGAAATCTGAACGCAAAAATCGGACTATTGAACGGCACGCGTTTGGTCATAAAAGTCTTGCATCGGAATTCGATTGATGCAGAAATGATCACTGGTAGTAATAAGGGAGCACGAGTCTTAATTCCTCGCATTGATTTAGAACAGAGCGAGCGCAATTTGCCATTTAGGATGCGACATCGTCAATTCCCAGTGATTTTAACATTTGCAATGACGATCAATAAAGCGCAAGGACAATCTTTTGATCACGTAGGATTTTTCCTTCCTGAACCTGTTTTCGGACATGGCCAGCTCCTTGTCGCCCTCATCAGAGGAACAAATCATGAAAACTTGAAAGTTTTTGTTAAAAACACTTTTTAATTAGGGAACATTCTTTGAAACAAATCCACGCACTTTCACAAAAAATGTTGTCATCAATAACTTTTATACTGAATAAAAAAATATTTTAAAAATATGGTACAGTTTTTTATTTACTTCCGTCATTATTGACTTGTTATTGCTAGTACCAGAATAATAAGAATTCAGCTGAGTAAATCAGGGTGGGGGGCTTGAACGAGCTGAAATAAATCATTGCATAACCCTTTCTTCACAAAAGGCGACGGATCAGATAGAAGTTAATAGTGCTCGGCCCTAAGCAGATTATTCTGTTGTTCTAGACTTCTGAAAATATCTTGTGAAACTATCTTGAGATAGAAGCATCATTATCCTGCTATCTACAACTCTGCCAAGAGTAATCTTGTGCGAAAGTAGACATCTTTGAAGACCCATATTAGATACTCTTGAGTTTTGGCCACTGTTGGACCACTACTGCAAAGCAGGGGAGGCAATTTCGTGACAGGAAGAAAGAAAAAGAAAGAAAGAAGAAGATAGGAAGGAAGAAGCGAAGAAGAAAGAAGAAGAAGAATAAGAAGAAATGAGGAAGAACAATAAGAAGAGCAATGCGAATAAGAATTGAAAAATGAGAAAAAGAGGTTAGTTACAGGTTTTTAAAAATATATAATATGGTTTTTTTCTTTATGTTTCTGACTAGTCGTGCGGGAAACCCGACAGCGGAGCGACCCCAGACCCCGACGGGAGTAGCGACGAGTAACAAGTGATGATTACATCACATGTGCCTAAGGTGTAACGTACTATTTTGTGAGATTTATGGACCCTTTTTAATTGTAATTCAGGCAAATCATTATTCATGCACTCCAGACGCAATTTCCTAGTTAATACTCAGAAGGATATTGGTGAATTTTCATCATATTCCCTGAGTTACATTGTGTGCTCGGGAATTTAATTCTTCTGAGAGGTTAACATTGGTGGGTGGAGCGCATGACAATGGGCCTGTTAGTTTGCGGAGAACAAATGTACTCAGCAGAAGGCATTGATTTCTTTCTATTTGTCACAGTTTGTTGTTACAAGCCACCAGACGTCTGTGGTAATAATGCCGCTAGTGTGAGAGAAGAGCATCACCACCAACCGCCGAAATTGGACAAATTGAGTGAAGAAGTGCCCTCATCACCACAAAGTGACGAAAACCACGGCTGCAGGACTCATCTGGAGCTAGGTTTTATGTAACAGGCTACAGCAAAAATCAAAGACATTCTAAAGCCCATTCTAAACCTCAATGAGGAAACTTTAATTTCAATTTTCACTCAATTTTCCCAATTTATTTTCCCATGTTAAAGACTAATTGACTATTAAATTTGTTGTATGTTATTTTAAACTAAACAACAATAGTTGATTCAGTTTATATGTACGAAAGCAATCGTATGAGCCATGTTTTTCTTGATAAATACATATATATATAAATATAGAGCCATTACTTATAAGAGGGCATTCGTTGGATTACTCCAACTGGGGGCTTGAACGGGCCAGAACCATTGCATAAACCCTTCACAAAAGGCGACGGACCAGATAATAAGTTAACAAATTTGCTCAGCCCTTAAGCAGCGTTTGTTCTTGACTTCTTGGAATATCTTGTGAAGGCTCCCCTAAGGTAGAAACGACATTCATCTTCTATCTACATCTTTGCCAAGAGTAATCTTGCACGAAGATAGATACCTTGGACGACCTACTTTTAGATACGCTTGCGTTGTGACCATTAGTGGACCACTACTGCAAAGCAAGGGGAGGCAATCCTGTGACAATCAAGGTGGATCTTTAGAGAGCTCATTGCATTTTAAGTAGATCGCAACAGCTCCCGTGTTGCCTGACGCTGATTTAAGGCGAAGAATATTTTTCTTCTTCTTTCTTCTTCCTCGTTCGTCCTGAAAAGGGCGTTGGTTGCGTTGTGTCCGTTTACAGTTGAGCTGCGATATTTGCGCCTTTCGGCCGACACATCCGACTTCAGCACAGCATTTTTTGGGACCGGGTTTGCCTTCCCTCTTCGATCCCTACTCTCTCAGCCAGACTGCAGTGATGCAGCCTGTTTCCAGGACCACCACCACCACCAGGCGAAGAATATTTATAAAGTGGTATGTGATACCATTTCAGTAAAGTAAACATAACCTTCACAATCACTAGCAGCATTCATTCAAAAGAGTCCCAATCATTGCTTCTCAGCATGTTGTGACATGCGTTCGTTTGGCAGAGTGGTTAGAGCGATGGCCTCTTGCGGCAAGGGTACCGGGTTCAAAACACGGTGGCGGGTAGCTCAAGTCTACCCAGCGGTGAATTGTTATATGATTCTGCTCTTGAGCTAGGGAAGACAAATGAACTGGTTATCCTCTCTCGAAGCTTGACCTGGTATAGTGAAGTCTCTAACACCTCACTTCCCTTTGGCAGTATCTGCTATGGGAATAAATGTATCTTTATGTTGTGTCAAAGTCCCCCGACAGAACAGATGGAGCCGTGGCCATTTCATATTGTGAGGCCCTCTCCTTGTTTAGGAAGTAGATGGGGTAAATAGTAGAGGATTACGCATTTTTAGCTAAGCAGAGGCTAGTTTATAAGGTAAAGCACGGTCCTCTTCCCCTCTCGTAGGGCCTGATTAGACATTGTAATAAACAAAAACAGCGTCATCGTAGCCGTCATCAGTTATACAGCAGGGGCAAATATACGAAGACATCAACAATATTCAACACACAAAAAAACACAACACCCCCAGCATGTATATGAAGGGAAACCAAAGATAGCAAAGAAAACAACGAACAACGGACTATTTCTTTTAGGCGCCATTCGCCGTTCCCACGGGATGAACGTTACGTGACAAATCTTCCGGTTATGGCCGTTTCGTTGAATGTGATCTGTGGAAATTTACGGCACATACGGGTATCACTCTGCATTCGCGCGTGATAATGGATTTCCTTTCTCCATCGTTATCATTTTCCTTTTGCGTTCCTTACGGAGCATGGAGCTACCATTGGAGCTGGTCCCCTTTTGCTGAAAGCCTGCGCCAAGCATTCACATGCTGTTGTAGGGGTGGTTTTTGTGGCAAGTATTATTACAAGATCCAGGGCCGTAGATAGGATTTTATGGGGGGGGGGGGGGGGTAATTTATAAAAAAAAAAATTTTTATGCACTATTTTGGTACCGGTACAGTATAATTTCCCCCTGGGGGGGGGGGTGTTTACCCCCCCCCCATATCTACGGCTCTGACAAGGTCCCAAACTCAACTCATATTAATCACCTTTGACGACGTGCCTAAGGGTACAGTAGTCCTATTCTTTATTTGGGCTTTTCATCTACACGGGGCGACTGTGATGTGTGTCTCGGGTTGCCTCCCATAAGCTCTGCAGTAGTGGTCCAAAAGTGGCCAAAACTTGAGTAAATAATGTTGGTCTTCAAAGGTGTCTACCTTCGCACAAGATTACTCTTGACAGAGTTGTAGGTAGAAGGATAATGATGCTTCTACCTCAAGGTTGTATCCACAAGATATTCAGAAAAGCGAGAATTAAGAAAAGCGAGAACAATGCAGCATGAGGCTGAGCAAATGTTAACTCTAGTATCTGCCATCAACTTTTGTGAAGGATAAGGTTTTCTTATAATTCGTTAGCTTGTTCAAGCCTTCAGCTAAGTTAATTTAGCGAAATTCCTCTTCTTATTATTGTGTAGCTCTGTTTAACTGTATTTAAGAAATTATCTGAGACATACGGATGTAGGTCATTCAGAATAACTAAATCAACTTTAGATTTGTCTTTATGCAATTAACAAATTTAATAATCAATTATGTTTTAACTGGTATAAAAATGAATAATTCCTTATAGAAAAAGTTATCATCACTGGGTGATGTTATGGCGTTAAAAATTGGATTGTTCACTTGGCAGTTTTTATGTTTCTACTTAGCTACCAATGAGTTTGTCTGGTCTGCTCCAGCTGATGTTTGATTCTTTGCAGATAGATGACTGGATCACAATCGTCACTGGTCAAGTTTGAAAGTTGTAGCACGTTCCAAGAAGTGTCTGGGAGTAACTACCAAGCTTGACCCGCATCTCAAAGACACGTCTGATGATGGTATCTAGCGTCGACTTCAGGCCACTTATACCCTCACCTGTTCCAGAGATAGTACCCTCAACCGGTATCACCAATTAGCATTACAAAAGAAGAGAAACAAATATCTCTGAGCATTGAGTTTTCCGACACATACATGTGTGTCCCCCTCTTCCTATTCCACCATCCCATCTATCTCAGAACTTTGCCCTCGATGAGAATTAATCTTAATCCCATTAAGCGGAAAAACATTTATTGCATTTAGGTTGAATAGATTTACATTTACCTCTACATTGGTTGGAAAGATTGAAAACTTTCAGTACTTTTAGAGTGAATATGTTTACATTTACATCTACACTGGTTGAAAATGATAATAATATATTAAGTTTGTGCATCATTCTTTCATCATTACCTGACTGCTCCAAATGGAACTAGGGACTACCTCTGCTTTTAGTTCTCTATAAGAACTCGCATAAAGCAGTCACCAGCCCTTGCAGTGGTAGTTCATGAAATCATCATTCTATTTGCTGAGGTTTCCACCCTCAAATGATTTGAACATCCACTAGCAATTTTCACATATTAATATTCACATGTCAATGTATACATATTAGTTCACATGTTAATAATGCAAAATATAGAATTTAAAATGTAAAACGTACGCCAATCTCCAGGCTCACAGACTGCTGGCTCAGAGAAATAGTTTAAGGCAGCTTGACGATGTCTCTTACACGTAGTTCTGTGGTGTTATTTTATCAATAAGTTCCGACTTTGACTTTGCGTAACAGTTTCCTCAGATTCCGGTTTTCCGCGTTAAAATGGTAGAGTTTTCCTGGGCTATAAGTCCTCAAGATGCTCAAACAAGGTCCGGTCTGGTAAACGAAATCTGCTGCTATTCTTAACTCGGACAAGGTCTGGTTGTTTTTCTGGCGCGAGGTGACTTTTCGTATTGTTCTAAACAGACTAAAGTGTCAGGTTATATTACACTTCGTTCCCCCTGCAGTACTGTGTTACGATTTAGGAAGGGTTCAATCAGGAATGTTGTTCTTCCTATGTTTCGAATGCCCTCCAATCGTTTCAAAACCTGTGTGTTTTGGTGGGGTAATTCAAAATATTTCCACTAGGAAATTTCTGTGTGTTAATGCAAAGGTCTTGTTTTCCAAATATGGAAGTTCGTTTTCCGTACTATTCTCGTCAGTGATTACAAATAACTTCTTACTTTTATCTCAAGTAATATCTTCGTTTGGGATAAGAACAGGAGTGCGACAGGGATGCCTCTTGTCTCCATTTCTTATCTTACTAGCAATAGACTGGGTTACGAGAACATCGACAACACACAACAGAAATGGAATCCAGTGGACACTGACTAAGCAGTTGGATGATCTGGATTTTGCTGATGACTTAGCTCTTCTGTCCCATAACCGTAATCAGATACAGGACAAATTGAAAACACTCGATGAGAGGTCACAGCAATTGGGTCTGAAAATACACAGGGAAAAGACAAAGATAATGAGAATAAATGCAGGTAATGATAACAGGGTTGAACTTGAAGAAGCACCAATACAAGATGTAGAATCGTACACATATCTTGGCAGCAATATAGACAAAGTTGGAGGGACAGACAGTGATATGAAAATAAGAATACAAAAAGCAAGAGGAGCTTTCATTGCATTGGGAAATATACGGAGATCAAGAGAAATCGGATCCAACACGAAAATAAGAATCTTCAACTCAAATGTCAAGTCAGTTCTTGTGACAGACAACTCATCCGTCCCTGAATTTGTTAGATGATGGTAAGAACCCTCTCATAACATCGGTACCCCTGAAGTATTTGATGATATGGTACGACCCTTTTAACGACCCCTTCGGATAACATCAGTGCCCCCGAATTGTGGTAACTTTTCGTCAAACGGGATTTTTTCACCTGGACTCATTAGCTATGCAACCGTTCCACACAGATGGTCAACACATTTGCTGATTAATATGTGAACAGTTTATCTACCGTTCATTCTGGTCATCGCATTGATTTAAGGAGAGATTAAATCACGGACATCTCTTGAGCAATCATATGCAGTATTTTCATTAACTTGGCCCAGTGGGGGCGGTGCCAGAATCAAACAGAAAGTAGCGGCACACGATCAAACAGACTGAGGGATCTCAGGAAAGATTATCGGCGCTATCAAAGGCAGTAGTGGTCCCTGAAACGAGCGACGCAAGTTTCCTGCCGGTATTTCGCATCTCGGTGTTAAACATGAAACCGATCGCAGTGGAAGCGAAAGGGAAAGCCGACGCGCACGCAGCGAGCGGAGATACGTCAGACCAGGGGCGGCTTCTCTCTTTAGTCTGGCGGTCAGATCCCCAAAGTCTCATGAGATCTAAAAAGGTGTCAAATTTTCACATGTCCCACCAATCTTGCATTTCAGTTAGATATATACAGATCACGTAGAAAGCCATGTTATCATTCGGTCGCCAGAGATTTAAGATTCACTAGCTATAGTAGAAATTCTGCTAGATTTCCATCTGAATTGGTGGCTACATTGGAGTGATTTCTGCTTCTGTGCACGGTATAATATATTTGTTAAAGTGATCAGTGGTCTAGTGCTTTCATTTTATTTCACTGGATTTTGTGTTTATTTAAATCTATTAAATTAAACTCATCCCAAAAGTTCCAGTGGTAAAGTTAATGAGATATCTATTATAATATTTCCAAAAATAATAGATGCTTTAATGTTAAAGTAACTTTTAAAGTCGCGAAGGAATTTATAATTAATAAATTTAGTTAAGTCCTATATATATATAGATGTGTATTTTAACCATTAGACTCGTGACGTGTTTTCTTAAATACATAATTAAATACGCGAGTGTATATAATAGCCTTAACGGTAAATTTATCGCGCGTTAGAGTATTATTTGATTTTTGAGGTATGATTATGTTGTCATGGGTTTTTTATCTTTTTCTATAGAATGATCACCTTTGCAATCCCAGCATAAAGAAATCATACAGAGAGTTTCAGACTCGGTTCTTAAACTTCCAGACATATTGATGAAACATTTTTTAAATTTAATCTTGTGGCGGTCCGATGCGACCTAGCTATCATAATTACATGAAAGAAAGCCTACCCAAGAACATTAAAAAAAATCATCAAATTAAATTTCAACCTGTAAGATAAACTGGAAGATGAACAGTTGCCAGTAGCGATATTTTATTTACTGCTCTACTGTGAGAGAGTACCTATTTACCTGACTGTGACTGAGCCTAGTTTTTTCCTCACTGGATTAAAAACTTTACCGGACAGTTGCTATCATCACGCATTGAAGGAATTTTACCACCACTTCATTTTCACCCCTGTGTCGAACTGTGTCAGTGCCATCCCATAGATTCCTTTTTATATAATAAAACACAAGAACTCTTAGGCTTCAAGTCCGGTGATAAGTGGGAATATTTGCTATCAGCAAACCTCACAACATCTGGGGCGGGACATCGAAATACTAGACAGTTTCACATGTCAAGAGTGTAATTGCTGTTTATATAATTCTATGGATTGTCTGATGCTGCAATCGGTAAGTGTGTGTGAATATATGAGTGTGGATCCTCACGCGCGTGCATGAATGACAGGAGATTTAATTTGTTTGAAAAAACCATTTGTTAACTTGCCTATCGGGTAATACATTTTCTGTATACCCTGCATTGTTCCTTTAGGTGGGATATTTTGTTAACTCTGTTTACCCCCCTCCCTTTCATTTGCTTAGTAAAGGGAAGAACAATTGGGAATAACAGGATTTTTTCTACCACCCATACCTAATATTGTAACAACTCTTTCAGAGTAATTAAATTCACTGTTAGGTTACCTTTCCTATTGTCCTGATAATTATCTATCTTTGGACTGGGTTTATCTTTGTCTAATAAGCGGGAAGGGCTTAGTCGATAACAATCTTCTTCACCCCCTCTCCACCTTGTTATTGCATTTTCTGTACTTATGATAATTTTATGTAACACTTGATATTTGTTTGTGATTTGATTTTTAAGTTAAATAAACAGCATAAACTTATTTAGTACTGTGTTGGAATACCAAAGCCCAAAACTTCCCTTATTTGTTTAATATAGTTTGTATTCACGTGTGTCTTTGTGTTTGAAGCACCAAATCGGTGTGAGCGCAGGTGTGTGTCTTGAGACTGGCAAATAATTGTTTGACCAGGAGAGTCTGAAGAGAAGATCGAGAGAAACGATTTGTCGTAAAAAAGTCTGTCTTTACTCTCCCCAGCACTCTGTGAAGCAACTATTTACTCTCTACATTTTCTATCACTGAGTTTTTCACCACCATTCTCCACTCTAAACCGGACCACTATTTCTAAGACTCTTTCTCTCAAAATAAATTTACGACAGTCCTATTGTATGGCTCTGAGACATGGAGAGCAACAAAGACAACTACCAAAAAGCTACAGACTTTCATAAATGGGTGCTTGCGTAGAATAGAGGGATTAAAATGGTATGACACGGTTACCAACGTGGAACTGATGACAAGAACTAGACAAGTGCCAGTGGAACAAGAGATGAGAAGAAGACGATGGCGGTGGATAGGACACACACTGAGGAAACTTGTTGATAGCATTACAAGGCAGTCCTTTTTCTGGAATTCCCAGGGCAAGAGAAGCAGAGGTAGACCAAGAAGCACATGGAGAAGAAAGCTGGAAACGGAGGTGAAAATGATAAGGAGAACGTGGAAAGAACTTGAAATGATGGCACGTGACAAGAGGACTTTGCATGTTTTTGTTGAAGGCCTATGCTCCTTTGGGAGTGGAGGGTTATGAATGAATATCTTCGTAATAATTATATCCGGATGCTATTACCTCATTCCGTCTTTCAGGTGATGTCTGTAATATGTCCGCAGACGGGTAATTTATCTCCCCGTCTTTGTGCAAACACCGACCCTCGTGTAACCATCTGGGCTGTGACTCTTCACGACAGTAATTAGGGAATCCCAATCACCATATCAGCGCTAAATAAACTGGCTGTGTGTACATCGTGCTAATCCGGCGCGGCCAACGTTTTGTACTCGAGAATTTTACGAACATGACTGTAGGTCAATATTGTATCACCTGTCTACTCTCTCAGCAGGGATGGTCAGGTAAACAGACAAGACGAATTATTACTGAAAGGAGTGTAAGGTGATTAGAAAATAGCTAAAATCTGCTTGATAGCAGAGAAAGAAATGTGCCGACCACGTAATTTTCACGTAATCAGCACTCAAAACAAATGTAACTGACTACTTTCGGAGAGGACAAGAGATCGACACAAAAATTATGTGATAATGTGGTAGATTGCTGATTAAAAGACGCTGTCTTTTCTTCTGGAATGAGATGTCTTTTATATTGCAAAAAAAAAAAAAAAATGATTAGGCGTAACTCAAACCAGACCTTCACTCTTTAATTTGCTTTCATCTACTTTCCGTTTTTAATCAATCGTCAATCAATCCCCTTTAGCTCCCCAAGGTGCATAGGCCATCAACAAACACATGCCACGTCCCCTTGCCCCTGGCCGGCAGCTCAAGTTCTTTCCACGTCTTCCTCGTCATTTTCACTTCTGTCTCCAGTTCTCTTCTCCGGGTGTTCTAGTCTACCTCTGCCTCTATTTCCCGGAAGCTCCAGAACAAGGACTGCCTTGTAATACTATCAACAGGATTCAATGTGCGTCCTATCCAGTCATATAACGATGAAGGTATTTTCGCTCATAATATTTGAATCTTTCGTGTTTGCAAAATGTGGTACACGAAGTGCATCAGGTGAGTGTGGGTGAATTCCCCCATCTTTTTTTGAAATACGGACTGCGCCGTTTTAGATTCAAACGCGATACAATTTCTGCGTGGGAAGCGGGCAAAATTATTACATCAGTTCGTGGTCTAAATTTAGGCGGAATGCTAAAAATAAAAGTAGTACTAAGCATTCTAAACCTTCGATATTTGAAATTGGATATTGCGTGATATTAATTTACCGGCAAAACTTTTTTTTCAAAATCTTTTTGTAGCCCGTTTTCGTAGTATATAAACTAGTAAATTGTGAGTCATTTTCACATACGCCCTACAGAAACGAGAGAACTACTCGAAATTCTGCGCAGAGAGCACCTAGAAGAAATCGATGTAACAAACTAATTTTCAGCAAGGATTTTCTCATTAGTCAGGATAGGTCCTTATAATAAATACTAACTAAATAAAAACTAAATAATATAAACTTCAATAAGATAAGGATAAATCATTTTTTGATAAATCCTTCTTTTATTATTCAACGTATGAAGAAGTTTATACTTTGAGTAATCATTTTTCATAATAATCAGGAACATACATTTTTTATCATAATCTGAATTACTGTGAAGGCTCGCAGTGTCAGACAGTTTCTATTTCATTTTTCGCCGCTGTTGATTTTATAGTCAACTGGCACAGACATTTTTATATTTATGTGCAAAGGTAATCAGTTAAACTGTAACTGATCTCACAAATAATATATGTACTGATTGCGACATTGACATGCTATGATACCAAGATGTATTAACACGTGCTACACTTTCATTGATTACATCATAGAAATATTGCCATTACTTATAGTCATGTCCATAACAGCTAAACGTGCACATGACTTGCTAAACTACACGATCATAACACTTTCAATGTAATCACTAAAAACAACTACCTGTTAGGCTAGGGCTTACGAATGCATTTTGTGTAATATCTGACAAGTATTCTTCTTGTTCTTCTTCGCTCACCCTCAGATGTCAACTTGAATAAGTTCAAAGAAAGCAGTGGTCAGCCTGAGGCTGTTGATATCTCCGTAGATTTTCTCTAGGAATGGTACTGGTGATGGCCATATGCGTTTTCTCTGTTCCTAATTTGTTGGGCACCTTTGAAACAGATGTTCGGCAGTCATTTTATCAGTCAGTGGTTCCTATCTTTAATTTGTTGAATAGATGTTATCTCAATCTGTTATGACCTGGGAGAAGTCTGAAGATTATCACTTGTTCACTTATGCCGAGCTGGTAATATGGATCATTTTCTGATGGCCTGGATGCTCTGCTTCCCATTTGTGCCTGTATCTGCGCTTGATAAAACTCTTTGCTCCCTCATATGTTATATTTGGGTCAAGTTGAGGAAGCTTTCCCCCTTCCTTTGCCAATCTGTCAGCCTCTTCATTTCCAGGGATGTTGCAGTGAGAAGGGATCCACTGTACCACGACTCTTTTGTATTGCTGGCATAGTATGTGAAGTGTTACTCTTAGGTCATCCAGTTCAGCATTACTTTGACTTTTCAGCGTTGTAATTACTGACAGCGCATCTGAGAAGATAGCTACTGGTCTCTCTGAGCTGTCTTCTGTCATTAGGATTTCTGCTGCAGTTTTTAAGGCCACTGCCTCTGCTCTGAAGTTACTTGAAGATTTCCCTGCTATAATAATTCAGCACACAAGTGAGTGGGAGTGGAGGGTTATGACATGACACACAAGAAAATATCAGCATTAAATTAATCTCAAAACAATGCAATTGACCAACGTATTGCGGTATTGTGGTGAACGCGCACGTAAACAGCCGCTTGATAAAGATAATTTCCACTTGAGCTGTGTTCCGTTGCAGCACTAGTTAAATAAATTCAACCCAATCGCAGCTGGCCTCTTGCTGTGTTTATAACAAGCATTCACTTATAAGAGGTCAAGGTCACTTGAACTGTCATCGTTTGCAGCACTTGCCACAATACCGTGTTGGATAATTTTTGTTTTGTTTTGTATTTAACCCTTCCGGTGTAACCTCAATTTTATGTATCTTTTGGTCTGTCCGGATTATGTATTATAATGTAGTAGAAACAGTATGCAGTCCCTTTTTTAACAGGGGGTGCTGCAGCTCAACAGCTCATTAAAGAAAGCCGCCTCTGGTAATGACGCTTCTATCCCAAGGGAGTTTCACCAGATAATCCAGAAGTCATCAACAATGCTGCATAGGTCCGAGCAATTGTTAACTTATATCTGTCCGTCGTCTTTTGTGAAGAATGAAGCAATAGTTTTAGCCCGTTCAAGCCCCCAGTTGGTGTAATCCAACGAAAATCTTTTATAATTATTATCTCCATATTTGTAAATATATTTCTAGATGTCTTTATATATGTATATATTAACGAATATTGCTCAAACGTTTGCTTTCATACTTCTAATAACTGAATAAACCATTATTGTTTAGTTTCAAAATAACATGTAACAGATTTAATAAGTCAGGTTGATTGAATTGATAAGCGTATAATTCGAGATCGAGACTTGATAGGGGAGTTATAAAAGTCCGTTTCCTGGTGCCTTTTTTTTACAAGAACTTAACTCTAGGTGAGTCCTGTCGCCGTGGTTTCCCTCACTTATATTTGGTGATGAGTGCACTTCTCCACATAACTCGTCCAGTGTAGGCGGTCAGTGTTGTTGCTCTTCTCTCACACTAGCGGCGTAGTAACGTTAGTACTTAAAACCGTCTAATAGCTTGTAACTACTAACTTTTTTTTAAATAGAAAAGATAAATGCCTCTGATAAGTACACTGAGTTGGAAGCTTAACAAGCGCATTCTCTCGCTATCCACCTGTAGCAAATGTAATTTTTGCTGGGGAGGTTAAGATGTTATACCTAACAAGAAAGATAGTTGTGTCTGTGTTAACTGTGTGAGGTCAAGCACATGTAGGTCCCTGACTATAAAAGGAATGATGATGATGATGATATATTGATCAAGGAACCTAACGCTACCTCCCTAGATCTCACACAGTCCGTATTTTGATTCTAGTGGCTGGTGTATGATGTCTCTAGTGTCTAGGGGTGAAATGAAGATGATGGTACATCAACACAATACACTTTAACTCACTATAATAAAATGAATAAGACAGTGGTTAAAGTTTTCTTTTAAAATTTGAATGTTTTTTTCTTTATACAATTTAATCTGCCTGTCCCGCCAACTTCTTTTCGACAGGTCTTTGAAAATGAGGAAATATATTTACATACAATACTTTAACTAAAAATATGGACTCTTTGTCCTATGAATATATGTTAATATAGAGTTCCTATAGGTGTATTCACAGAATCAAACTTTAATAGTTGTTAGTGATTGTCATTTGTTATGAGGAGCTGTTGTTTACATCAAGCCCCATATAATTCAATGTTATTTTGATAGGAACTATTTTCTTAGGATGAAATGTCAGAGGTCCCAGCTGATAACAGGTCACCTGGGATTCTTCGTAGGTCGAATATAAGTCAGTATATCAATGTAGAGACAATGTAGATCAGCACCCACACGTAAGCTCCTTCAGGCTATCAGCTGACAGCTTAAACTTTATAATGGAGACTTTACACCCACTCATAAGGTTTCCTGTCACCGGATGGTAACAGGAAATAAAAACTCTGCAATAAAAAGACACCCTGGCCTTTTCAACCTGATCACAACTTCTTATCCCTATATATACATGACGGTATGGGGTCAGCCTCTTATGCATTCATGTGCATCAGGCCCTAATTTATGACTCACACCCTTCTGTGACCACACCACAGGCCCCTATAGCAGATACGCCACTGTACTTCTACATAGTTTGCTTCAATGCAATAATGTGGAGTAACCACATCTACTTTTACATGATTTTCTTCTTTTCTTTTCTAACTTATAAACGCTCTAGGCATATTGAAAAGTGTTCATAGAACAAAGAGGCTTCCTAACATTTCCAATACAAAATATTAATACAAAATCATAATAATATGCAACAGTCAAATACAGTTCAATGTGAGGACTCAATAATGTTTGCTTCCGGCATGTCCTTCACTTTTCCACAGCAGTATCTGACTTTTTCTGTTTTAATCAAGCATGTAAATACATAAAGCATTCTTACCACTAGTTCAAAGAAATATGTCACAAATAACGTTGACTGGCAAAGAATATAGCCTCAGTTTTACTCTGCCCCGTCCAGATAGTGAATTAGTATTTAATTTTACAAGCTATCACATCTGATCTCAACGTAACCGTTTGAATAAAATTTTCTAGTCAAATGGCCACGAGACCACTATGCCTTTTGCCAATATCTATTAGAGCCGACCAATGAAAGCAGGCACTACTACAACTTTTTTGAATTTCGTTTGAAAAAAACCAAAACAATTCCAAACAAACTATGTGCTTCTTAGTCCATTGGTCAGTCTGCGTTAGTTATGCTCAATAGAAAAAGATGTTTCGTTTTAGTTACATTTTTCCTATCTATCCCCTTTTACTCCTATACTCTTATACCAACTAATAGAAGTTGAATTACTACAATGCCTCTTTTTTTTCTAGCGTCCCCACTAACGTTATGTGTAACGAGCAAGAACAACAGCCTGTCCGGTCAAGCGTTCGTAGACATTTAGTATTTTCTCAATAACTTGGCTAATACTTGGACTACCATATTTTTTTAAAACATATTTTTGCTCAGGGGACTCTAAGCTATACTACCATATGATTTTTATGGTCAGTTTCAGTATGGTTTCGATTTTTAATTTTGTCACTGTCAATCGTCAAATATAAATTTTACACAAGTCGGCCATCTTCCCTCCCTGTCTCTAAAATTTTCCTCACTATTCAAATAAACCAACTAGTTTGAGTGACGTCAGAATAATACCGCTAGGAGGAAATAAAAAATTGTCTGTGTGTTTGCCTCTGCTGGCTTTGCCCACAGCGTGTATATTTTAAAGAGACAGCGTGCAGAACGATGAGTGGTTTTTCAAAACTTTGGCAGTGATTTGTGTTAATTATTACAATCGCCTCATTCTTACTACTGTGAAATGTCCGAATTGTTACAAATGTTAGTGTTAAAGTTAACATATTACGTTAATTCAAATGCCAGTTTGGTCTCACAGTTATGGCAAGTCGTTAATTACAAGCTTTTCCCCCGTTTCGTGCAGCAGATCGGCGAGATGTTAAAAGGTTTAGTGAACGTTTTCGAAATCGAAACTAAAGCGTGGTTGATTTTTACGGCGGGTCATTTTCTTAGCATTCCCACTGCACAAAAGGCATCGCCCTACTGGCGATGAAGATGAAACCAGTCAGGCACCTGAGGGCTGGGGTATTTATTCATCATATGACTAAAATCTTACTGAAATAAGCGATTATCTCACAGATTTTACTACACCACCCACCAATGTTAATCTCTCAGAAGAATTAAATTCTTGAGTATACAGCGTAGCTCAAGGAAGATGATTAAAAATCACCAGTACTCTTCTGGGTATTAACTGGGAAACTTTGTGCTTGGACAGGGCGAACAATGATTTGTGCCTGAACTAACATTAACAAGTTACATATATCTCACAAAATGATATGATACACTTGAGGCACATGTGGTGTAATCATCACTCATCACTTCTCTAGTCAGATTCTGGGGTCGCTGCTGCTTTCGCATAAAACAAACCCAGCGCTTGTTGTAGTGGTTTATGAATATAACATTTTCATATGTTGAGTTTGCTATCCTCACATATAACCACTAAGCAAGAAAAATATGTCAAATTCACATTTGTAAAATAAATGTTCACAACTTACCCCAAATGGGTTATAAAATCTCCTCGCACAGTGTAGAATGGACACATGCAATTTAGGTTATGTGCTGTCGAATCACTTGGCCTGGAAACATTTAATTACTCTTATGATGAGTGTTCTGTGAATCACTTGGTCTGTGAATTATTTTGATTCCTCTTATGACGGGCGTTTTGCGAATCACTTGGTCTGGAAATATTATGTATTCCTTTTGTGACGAGTGATCTGATTCCTTTGGACTGTATTTATAAAGGCGGGCTTACTTGTTTAAGGTTTAAAGTTTCCCAAATACTTCGATCTGTCCTGGTCTTTTTAAGTTTCCAGTCTTTGTATTTATATATGCGGGTTTACTTGTAAGTTCCAAAGTTGCTCAAATGCTCGATCTGTCACTTATAATTATAGAATTATAAGTCCGATGTCTCACTGGCTTCTTGGAGTTTGCTCATTTGACGATGCGATACAGTTCTGATCTGTGTCTCTGATTTTGCAAGATTTTATTTTCAGTTTCCAGTTTAAATCAAAGATTGTGCTTCCGCCGAATTTTCCAATAAAATTCAATGTATATTCCGGCTCTCACTTCAAGCCAATCCAATCTCTTAGCCTATTTGGGTAGGGGTGTTTTAATTCATAATCTCCTCGCGTGTTTTAGAATTTTAAATTTAAAATTCCAACGCGTGACCTCTTCCAGCGATGACGTAATATTTCCGGTGGCATCTTGTGCAAACAAACAAATCTGTGCACTGATTACCTGTCTAAATGCCTTCCGTCAAGATTGTCTACCCAGACAGATTTATCTGTAATAATGATACAGACAGGGCCCAGCGGATGCGATAATCTAATTATCACCAGTGTGAATCCCTCAGACTGATTTCTCAAATTGACAATATGTCGATCGGACGAGACCGTCTTGGGTAAACAGGCACCGTGGCTATCAAAAGGTGGTCAGACTGATTGAATTGATAAGCGTATAATCCGTTGATTACCCTCGATAATACCACAGTTCACCAGGCGGAACGTAAATACGCCTGGGAGTGGTCGCAGCAAATAGAATGTAGCGCAAAAGTTATGCCAAATAATAGGGCGATGAAAGAGAGAAATAAATAAATGAAGTGATACTGCCGGAGTGGATGAGAGTTATACAAAATGCACGACTGATTTCGTCACAATACTTACCGGTGGCTCAAATCCCTGCCGCCATCTTTGAAGTCATCCTCTTTGGGGCTGATGCACAGCCCCTAGTGACTTTCCAACTGCTGGAAGTGCCTCTGGATCTCCTGATTTGGGATATTGTTCAGCGTCTCCTGCGGTTGCAGTTGAGTATGCTCGATGATTTCAAACCTTCGTCCCTTCTATTGAGTCTTCAGTGTACTGAATATAAGAATTCGCAGGGGCTAAATCACGAGAGTAGGATAATGAGGAGCGCCCGATTGGCAGATTGGTTTGAACGTTGGCCTCTCGCAGTAAAGGTACCGGATTCAACACTAACTGGCGTCACGCTCTAGTCTACCCAGCTGTAAATAGATTCCTGACTCTGCTCTTGAGTTAGGGAACTGGTCACTTCACTCTTGAAACTGGACCAACTTTAGTGAAGTCCCTAACACGTTACTCCCCTACGGTAGTATCTGCTATGGTATATCTTTATCCTTTAGGTTAATGAAGGACCTGCAGCATCATGTCCGGCCAAAAACTGCTGCAGAGAGAGAGAGAGAGTGTGTGCTGTGAGCCGGCGCGATGTCGTGATGCCGGAGCCGATATCACATATTTAAGGACGTCGTAGTTGCAAAGCACTCGTATTTGTTCATCGGAATGAACACGTCAGCCAGTTACTTGCCTGCTGGTTTGGATCAAGTTAATGAAACGACTTCTTAGGACTTGCGAATTCAGATAATCCAACTGATAAAATGACTGATAAACTATCCCAATTGGAGAAAATGGCAACAGTCCAGGTGAGAATCTCTTAAATTGGCACGTTCCATGAAACCAAAATGCCGTGTGAGAATCTCTTACACTAGTACTCTCTGTGAAACAAATAGTACAAGTGAGAATCCCTTATACTAATCCGTTCAGTGAGACCAATAGTCCAAGTTAGGATCTCTAACACTAGTCAGGCTAATTAAACATTTGGTCCAAATTAAAATCTCTCAGACTAGTCAGTCTAATGAAACTAATAGTCAAAGTTAGAATCTCTTACACTGGTCAGGCTAATGAAACACTTGGTCCAAATTAAAATCTCTCAGACTAGTCAGTCTAATGAAACTAAGTCAAAGTTAGAATCTCTTACATTAGTCACGCCAGTGAAACTAACAGTCCAAATGAGAATCCCTTACACTAGTCACGTCAGTGAAACTAATAGTCCAAGTTAGAATCTCTCAGACCAGTCAGTCTAGTAAAGACCATTAGTCTGTTAGAATCTCTTACACTAGTCAGTCTAGTAACACCACTAGTCCAAGTTAGAATCTCTTACACTAGTCAGTCTAGTAACACCACTAGTCCAAGTTAGAATCTCTCACACTAGCCAGTCTAGTAACACCAATAGTCCAAGTTAGAATCTCTTACACTAGTTAGTCTAGTAACACCAATAGTCCAAGTTAGAATTTCATACACTAGTCAGTCTATTAACACCAATAGTCCAAGTTAGAATCTCATACACTAGTCAGTCTAGTAACACCAATAGTCCGTTGGGATCTCTTACATTTGTCGGTTCAGTGAAACAGAATCATATTAACGTAGTGTGTCTGAATAACATAAGTTTCTGAGCCTGAACTGAACTCACTCTTTCCAAATGTTTCTTGTTTAGCGTCATCAAGAAAAACCGTGAGTACACACCCAGCTAAAGTCACTGGACCATGAAGTTCAATGTTCACTTAACACCAAAAGTGTCTACTGGTACACTCACTGACAAGTGAGTTGGTATATAGCAAACATGTACACTAACAAGTGAATAAGTAACAACAACCATGTCAACACTGACAGGTTGGTAAATAACAGCTAATATGTTAACACAGACAAGTTGGTAAATAACAGCAAATATGTTAACACTGACATGACAGGCGGGTAAATAACAGCAACTATGTTAACACTGACAGGTGGGTAAACATCAGCAAACATGTTAACACTGACAGCTGGGTAAATAACAGCAAACATGTTAACACTGACAGGTGGGTAAATAACAGCAAACATGTTAACACTGACAGGTGGGTAAATAACAGCAAACATGTTAACACTGACAGGGGGGTAAATAACAGCAACTATGTTAACACTGACCGGTGGGTAAATAACATCAAACATGTTAACATTTTATGGAAGTAAGGTAAAGGTAGTTCCATAGCAGATACTGCCATAGGGGAGTGAAGTGTTAGAGACTTCACTATACTAGGTCCGGCATCGAGAGGTGGGGTGATCAGTTTCCTTCCTCTGCCCTTTCCTTCCTTAACTCAAGAGCAAAGTCAGTGTCGTACAGATAGGTTGTGAGTTATTTTTGTCCCGTCTGAGTAGAGTTGATGGTGATAGATACGTGAGAAAAAGGTGTTAGCGTACCATTATAATTCACTTAGATTTTCTAGCTGGTAAAACTAGTGAAATAAAATTAACGCGCAGCTATTTCATACCAGATGTTCAGTTATAATGTTAATTTTCACCACACGCTTTCTCACACAAGAAGAGACGGTTTTAGTTGACTGATTTTATGCTAGGCGCGACTGATAGTGACAGAAAAGAATTCTAGTTTTATTTCATTGCGCATATTTATTATATGAGCCTATTATTTATCATCATACGACTAAACTATCAGACGCCGACCAAATTAATAGCTACTTAAGCGACGTGCGAAAGTGTAGACATAAAAGAAAAACACCGGGTGCCTTTTAAATTTAATCAGGACTGACGGAGTGGATAAGAGATCGTCTTGTCCCCGTCTGTGTGCATATGTAGCTATTAAGAATAGTAGCATTTTTCCATTAATGTTTCTTATATATTCCTAGCATACCTGATCAAGGGCGTCCAACGGTCTTCTTTTCTGATTGGTTAATGCTGTCTTTTTCTTGGCTTGTGCGTCACCAATTTCATTTGTGAGCAAGTGTGCCAAAGATACATGAGAAACATTTTAACTTGTAAATTTAAACTGGACTTAACCAATACCCAGATATTTTTCCAATTTTTACCAGCTCACTGGGTATACAAAATAACCCTTATACTCCCGATTTCTGACAGTCGTATTCAAGAGGAGTTATCCAGAAAATTACGCTGTTTCAGAATCAACACTCTCTCATAGAGTCAGCCGATAGGATTATCATCATCATCATCATTCGTAGCATTTTTAGAAACCAGATGTTTCCCAATAATGGAAGTATGTTCCTTTTTCAAACTCTGAACCCCAAGACCACGTTTTCTACATAAACTATTGGCGGTGACCTATTGTTCATCCAGGAATAACCCATACCAGATTCGGCGTTCACCTCATTAATCTTATTTGTTAGAGGATGGACTGGGGCCAATTTGGGAAATGTCGTGGTTTTTGATGTTATTGTATGGTTGTTATGTTACCTAGTGTACTGGATGAGGTCAGCTGTGAAGGCTCCTGAGATAAAAGTTTATGTGAGTTACAGAAGGCCTTTCTGCTACCACTTATGACCTCAAACAGACCTATTCTTCTATAATGAATGTTAGCTACGTTAAAAGTCTAGGGTACTGAAATGTAATGTGTAGGTAATAAAATACACAGACACACACATGTAAATATTAAGTCTAATAATAATAATAATAAATTCTATGATAAATTGAACTAACACTGGCTGTTATAGTTTAAGTTTGAAAATTTTTTTTTTAAATTTATTAGTCCTGGACCAATTGTTCCTTTTGGTCAGAACTTATGAAATAATATGTATTTATCAATGAAATGCATATATATATATATATATTGCATAATCAAATGTAATTTTTGTACATAGGTATATTATTACAATGGTTAATATTAATAATATCTACAATGTCCTGGGAACAACTAGCACTGGATGTTTAGTTGGGGTGGCGTCATCATGCCCAATCTATGGCTACAAAGTTCATTGTCCTTGACGTATGGACTGATATTAATGTTTATATACAGGATTTTATTTCTTTAATGATGGTGGGCACAGTTAATGAATCTCCAGCAGACCAGGTTTGCACGTAACTGGCCTGTGACGATGTAGTACAGAATTCTTATGGCCCCACTCCTCTCAGTAGCTGGAGTAAAATGTTAGGCTGCACCGACATCCGCTCTTGTACTTCTACAAAAGCATCTGGCACAATCGTAGTGCCAGAACAGAAACTCTGAAACCAAAATTTGTGCCATGTGTCAACACTCTGTTTACTGCGCGACTCTTACACACAACACCACAAAACAACATTACACAGATTGGGTCAGATCTCTCTGACCAACTTAGCACATCTCACCCAGTTGTTATCAAATAGTACCAGTTTCCCAAGACTGCATTGCATCCGAAATATGTTCAATAGTTTCCTCTTCCATTCAATAAGGTGGGTGATATGTTCCCACTTATCTCAAATATAGATCCGCCTTCCATAGTCTTAGATAGGTTTTCATATATTATTTGTTTGTCTCTAGGCCCTGGACTGCTGCTGGGGACCTAGAGCAAGCACTCACTTGTCGTAATCATTTTTCATGATATGGCAGTATCAATCACTCAAAATATTAAAATAAACAAGATAAATGCTTTTTCCCTTACCACAATTCAGAATTGAGAACACAGTTACTTAGTATTAGCAAAACTCAGCTGAGCTGCTGGCTAGATTAGGGCGTCCCACAGAATTTTATTTAATATTTCCTGGAAATCACCTCTAGCAGTACGAACTGTGTCAATGTACAGTCTTCTATAAAATGGCACAAGCGAGCGTCTGTCATTCAGTAATATAAAAACTACTGTCCAATCAACGGACTTCCCCTCTAACTTTTTCAAATATTCAAAATATAAATGTCCAATTTCAGTCCAGTCTCAGTCTAGTATGTAGTATTTTCCTGTCGGTCCGTCTGTCTCAACTTGGCTTTTCCCAAAATTAAACTTGTTTTTTTGGACTAACTACATGAAAAAACTACACAAACCTGCCCCACTAAGTTATTTTTAGCTACTATCCTCCGACTTTGCCCCTAGTTCATCTGCAGTTTGATTTCTGCATTCTTAGGCTCAAGGACGCCAAAATGTAACTATAGTGAAAATATGCACAAAAAACGGTTCGCTAGTCTGTAGTGAACAATACAGTCTTTCGTCAATATCTTCCGTGTTATCTGTCCGTCTGTGTAATTAAAAGTATATTATTTCTCTGCTCAAGATGGGCTATCAAACTAGCTACGTTTTATTTTCATAAACTTATTATTAAAGAAAAACCTACTTTTCTCAAGGTTATTTTCTTAAAATTTGTTTTTGAACCTTCGGGTATGGCATTTGCCGCTGTATTCAAATTAAAACGACCAATTACGATAAAACGTCCAAGATACGACTGTTTCTAACAAGAGCTAAGGTCGTTTTTCTACCAATTCCTTACATTGTGTCAACTAGTGGCGTGATTTTTTCCTTTAAACTACAAATTGCGTCTTTTTGCCTTTTAGATTCAAACACGTGTTCAGACCGTCATAATTTTTTTCTTTTATCTCCGTTTCCCTCCCGTCTAAAAGGGTAAACCGTTTAGTTAGTATGTTCCAACTAGTTAGTTTCAATGGCGGTCGAAAGCGCTGGCGTAGGTGAAGAAACCTCGGCATATCTTGCCTATTTTTTTATTCCTACGTGTTATTTTACCCTTTATCTTTATAATTGGAAATATTTTAACGTTGTATCACGGTAATTTCACCACACATCTCCCCACCTGAGAACATGCACAAATGCAAGTTTCAAAACCAGTGATACACATAGATAAAATTACTCCTCGCGCCTGCCAACTACTCTAATTTTGATCACAGGGGTGCCTACTGAGGAAATCTGCACCGACATTCAGTGACCCCGGGATATATTCGATATTAAACTGATATGGTTGCAACAATAAAGACCATCTTAACAATCTTGCATTTTCATGCTTGGCCTGAGATAAGAACACGATAGGCTGGTGATCTGTCTGGACCACAAAAGTCCTACCATACAGATAGATTTGGAACTTTTTTATTGCCCAGATTAACGCTAAACATTCTTTTTCGCTTGTGGAATATCCTTGCTCCGCTTTGTTTAACTTACGGCTTGCATAAGCGACTGGGTTCTGTTCCCCATTGGGTGAAGAGGACCTTTGCAACAGAGCCGCCCCCAGGCCTACATTACTTGCATCTGTTCTCACCACAAAGTCCTGAGTCAAATCAGGCAATTTGAGAATAGGCTTGCTAGTGAGTTTTCCCTTTAACTCTTGAAATGCCAATTCACATTGCGCGGACCAAACAATTTTATCTGGATTTCCCTTGCGAGTCAGATCAGTTAGAGGAGCACATATAGAGTTAAAATGTTTGATATATTTTTGGTAAAACCCACATAACGACACGAATGATCGCACGTCTTTTTTTGTTTGTGGTCTAGGTGCTCTCTGCAGTTTTTCCAAGTTCTTGGGGTCAGGGATGATGTTACCCTGATATACAGTATGTCCCAAGAATTCCAACTCTTTGCATCCAATACAACATTTTGTTGGTCTAGCAGTTAAGTTCGCTTCCCTAAGCCTATCAAATAACATTTTCAGAGAGTTAATGTGTTCTTCAAATGTTTCTGTGGCGACGAGAATATCATTCATGAAATTTGTGATACATGGATTATTCAGGGGATGCAACAATTTGCGCATCATCCTAGAAAATACACTCGGAGCATTTTTCAATTCGAATGGTAGCATGTTGAATTCATAATGTCCTTCCGAGGTGCTAAAAGCTAAATAAGGTCTAACTTCAGGCTTCACTGGAATCTGGTAATAGCCTTTGCTAAGATCCACCTTCGAAAAGTATTTTGCCTTGTTCAATCTGGCAAATAACTGTTTTGTGTCTGGTAATGGATCCACTTGTCCTTCTGTGACAGCATTCAGTTTCCTGTAATCTATGCACAGTCTATGTTCCCTAGACGGTTTCCTCAACAAAACTACACTGGAGCTAAAAGAAGATTCACTGTGTGAAATAATCCCTTCTTTCAACAAATAATCTATTTCCTCTTTCAATGCCTTCTCCTTCGCGAACGGAACAGAATAGGCTCTCATACAGATTGGGTTTGAGTCTACCAGCTTCATGTCATACTGTAGCAAATTTGTATGTCCTGGTTTATCTGTTAATACATCTGTATGTTCCTCCAGAACCTGTTGAACTCTCTCCCTCTGATTTTTAGTCAGGTGCTTACTGATTTTTACCTGTGCGGCTGTCTCACAGGGATGTAATGGGTATTCATGTGAGGTGAGTGGTTCCTTTTTCATTTTAGTTGCGATAGCCAAGGTCAGTAAGGGGGTGCTTTCCTGGAGTGGTCTGTCCAGATACTTCTTTAAAAGGTTTACATGATATATCTTCTCCTTCCCCTTTTTGTCAATTTTATAGTTTGTTCTAGACACCTTCTCTAGAACAGTATATGGACCTTGCCATCCAATTTGCAACTTATTCTGGCTGCCGGGTAGTAGAAGAAGCACCTTCTCTCCCACAGCTAATTTTCTGTCCTTTGCTTTCCTATTAAAATACGCTGCATGTTTCTTCCTGGCTTGTCTCAAATTATCATTTGCCAGTTTCCATCCAGCTTTCAGACGAGTGGTCAGATTGTTCACATATTGATATGATGAGGTAACAGTCCCTTCTGCTTTCTCATCTGTCCAGGTCCTTAATAAAGTTACATATGGACTTTTAAAATTTCATACTTATTTTTCAGGGCACCCGTCGGGCCCTTTCCATTAGAAGCCTTATAGTGAGGACTTTTCTTCCTAGAATCATCACTCACAAATCGACCACTACCAATTTTTTTCTTGGGTTTGTCTTCCCACTTTAGATTACTTATGAGAGATCTTCGCTCTCTTTTAGGTTCCTCCAGTTTATATAAGCTGACCGAGGGATTGTCAGCTTATTCTGCGGTAAAATTACTCTTTGTACTCGTCGCATAGTGGCCATGTTAATCCATTCAAGTGAAGACTGGGTGTGAAAAGGGGGCTCCCATTCCACTTTGTCTACTTTATGATAAGTATTTTTACTCCCAGGCCTAAGTTTGCCCCGTGGCGTTTCTAGGTCCTACACATTTTTTCCCTTTGTGGGTGTTCCCTCATGAAATACGCCACATGCTTCTACAAAATTCTCAATATCGACATTTACGTCGGGCCAATAGTATTTTCGAGCAACCTTTTGGCAGATGGTACCGACTTTCTCATGGTCACCATCTTTTCCAACATGTAAGCTCCTTATTAAATTTGCCCTATATACCTTGGGAAGAACCAACTGTCCGTGACCAGTGGATCTAGTTCGTGTCTTCCTGTATAATACTTTGTCCTTCATAAAGTACTCTCCCTTGCTTGGAGGTGTGTGGCATTTGGGCAATTTTTTAAAACATGGCTTGAGTGTCCTATCCTCAGCCTGTGCCTTCCTCATCTCTTCTGGATGAGCATTTATAGGTTCACCTTCTTCCTCCTTTTTCTGTGACCTGGTCTGCACTGTAGCCATGATCACAGGTCTCTCGGGATTTCCCAAGAAGACGTACCTACACCCCAATATCAGAGGGTAGATTGGTTCATCTATCACTGCTGCTCTGATTTCTCCTTCCACATAGCGAGTTTTCACCGTTATCCTTGCGATGGGAAGTGTCATGAGTGGTATGTCCTTAGTCGCCCCTTGTATTTCCACTGTTTCTGTGGTATACTGACTTGGGTCCACTAGGCTAGACTTCACAACTGAATCATAATCCAAACCTGTATCATATAGGCACCTTATGGTGACCCCATTACAAATAACATCCTCACAAACTGGGGGGTGATAAGGTTCCTGCTGTCCATTAGGATTAACCTTTAGTCTTTGGTTCCCCGATTTCATTGCAGCAATGTTTGAAGGTTTCCTTTTACAAAATTCGGTGTTATGGTTGTCTTTCTTACACCATTTGCACCATCTCTTTCCTTGGTTAAACGATTTTCTTTCATTATATTTTTGGTCATTGAACTGTGAGTTTCTATCACGATAATCATTTCGTGGCCTATCAAAATTTGTTCTGCCTTTATTACCTTGTTCTCTGGTATCAAATTTACTAAATTGCTGTGGAGCTTTAAAATTTTCTATGTGCTTCTTTTTAGTGCCACTTACCTCTGCCTGCGCTGCCTGATACCTCTCAGCGACATTCAAAACCTCCCCCAACCTCTCTGCACCTTGTTCCATGAGAAATTTTCTCAGGTCTGGAGCCATGGACTCTCTTAATTGCTCTATCATGATCATCTCTTTGAGATCCTGGGTCTTCCTCAGAGCAGTCCATTTCTCCAAATAGGTTTCCAGTCTGGCAGAGAATTGGTGGTATGTCTCCCCAGGCAAAAGTTTGGCATTTCTAAACTTCTTACGATAAAATTCACCATTCTTTTCATATCTCAATAACAAAGCCTGCTTTAGCATGTCATAATTGTCTTGGTCGTCTCTATTCATCTTAGCAAAAACTTCATAAGAAGTACCTCTCCGTCCCTGGGATAACTTAAGACTCCACCTCTCTCTCTCTAACCCATACGTAGTAGCTAATAGTTCGAATCTACTGAGGTACCCCTCGATGTCATCGTCTTTCTCAACAAAATGGTCTAAATGAAACCCCATAGCTGAGATTGAGGCTCCGTGACTAGGCGTGGCATCTGAGGGAAAGGGGCTGGCACCATTTTCAGGAGCATGGCCTTGTAATTCCAGCTCCCTTAGTCGTAATTCGTGCTCCCTTTGCAATCTTCTATCTTCTGCTTCCCTTTTGGCAGTCAATCTCTTTTCTTCTGCCTCCCTTTGCTGTCGTTTTTCTTCTGCCTCAATCTGCAGCCTCTTAAGTTCTTTATCAGCCTCAATTTGTAACCTCTTCTCTTCAGCTAACCTCCTATCTTCCCTTTCAATATATTTGTCACATTCTGAAGTTACATACTGAATTAAAATTTGACCCTCCATGTTCATCTCCTTCGCCGTCAGCACAGCAGCCGATCTAAATTTTGCTAGATCTGCCATACTAACTCACACAATTTAGCAATAATTAAGGTAAACAACAAAGTGTAATGACCAAGGTAATATATTAATTAATTAATTAATTACCACTGGCTGTGAAGATTCATCAACTTTTATTTTCCACTTTTTATTTTAAGGGACACTTTTAAATTTATTCACTTATGCCCCCAATAGTTTAATTCCCGGACCAGGAGACCCTACTATCTTTGATAAACTTAATCCCGGACGAGCCCCCAATATTTGTCGTGGTTTTTGATGTTATTGTATGGTTGTTATGTTACCTAGTGTACTGGATGAGGTCAGCTGTGAAGGCTCCTGAGATAAAAGTTTATGTGAGTTACAGAAGGCCTTTCTGCTACCACTTATGACCTCAAACAGACCTATTCTTCTATAATGAATGTTAGCTACGTTAAAAGTCTAGGGTACTGAAATGTAATGTGTAGGTAATAAAATACACAGACACACACATGTAAATATTAAGTCTAATAATAATAATAATAAATTCTATGATAAATTGAACTAACACTGGCTGTTATAGTTTAAGTTTGAAAATTTTTTTTTTTAAATTTATTAGTCCTGAACCAATTGTTCCTTTTGGTCAGAACTTATGAAATAATATGTATTTATCAATGAAATGCATATATATATATTGCATAATCAAATGTAATTTTTGTACATAGGTATATTATTACAATGGTTAATATTAATAATATCTACAATGTCTTGGGAAAAACTAGTACTGGATGTTTAGTTGGGGTGGCGTCATCATGCCCAATCTATGGCTACAAAGTCCATTGTCCTTGACGTATGGACTGATATTAATGTTTATATACAGGATTTTATTTCTTTAATGATGGTGGGCACAGTTAATGAATCTCCAGCAGGCCAGGTTTGCACTTAACTGGCCTGTGACGATGTAGTACACAATTCTTATGGCCCCACTCCTCTCAGTAGCTGGAGTAAAATGTTAGGCTGCACAGACATCCGCTCTTGTACTTCTACAAAAGCATCTGGCACAATCGTAGTGCCAGAACAGAAACTCTGAAACCAAAATTTGTGCCATGTGTCAACACTCTGTTTACTGCGCGACTCTTACACACAACACCACAAAACAACATTACACAGATTGGGTCAGATCTCTCTGACCAACTTAGCACATCTCACCCAGTTGTTATCAAATAGTACCAGTTTCCCAAGACTGCATTGCATCCGAAATATGTTCAATAGTTTCCTCTTCCATTCAATAAGGTGGGTGATATGTTCCCACTTATCTCAAATATAGATCCGCCTTCCATAGTCTTAGATAGGTTTTCATATATTATTTGTTTGTCTCTAGGCCCTGGACTGCTGCTGGGGACCTAGAGCAAGCACTCACTTGTCGTAATCATTTTTCATGATATGGCAGTATCAATCACTCAAAATATTAAAATAAACAAGATAAATGCTTTTTCCCTTACCACAATTCAGAATTGAGAACACAGTTACTTAGTACTAGCAAAACTCAGCTGAGCTGCTGGCTAGATTAGGGCGTCCCACGGAATTTTATTTAATATTTCCTGGAAATCACCTCTAGCAGTACGAACTGTGTCAATGTACAGTCTTCTATAAAATGGCACAAGCGAGCGTCTGTCATTCAGTAATATAAAAACTACTGTCCAATCAACGGACTTCCCCTCTAACTTTTTCAAATATTCAAAATATAAAATGTCCAATTTCAGTCCAGTCTCAGTCTAGTATGTAGTATTTTCCTGTCGGTCCGTCTGTCTCAACTTGGCTTTTCCCAAAATTTAACTTGTTTTTTGGACTAACTACATGAAAAAACTACACAAACCTGCCCCCTAAGTTTATTTTTAGCTACTATCCTCCGACTTTGCCCCTAGTTCATCTGCAGTTTGATTTCTGCATTCTTAGGCTCAAGGACGCCAAAATGTAACTATAGTGAAAATATGCACAAAAAACAGTTCGCTATTCTGTAGTGAACAATACAGTCTTTCGTCAATATCTTCCGTGTTATCTGTCCGTCTGTGTAATTAAAAGTATATTATTTCTCTGCTCAAGATGGGCTATCAAACTAGCTACGTTTTATTTTCATAAACTTATTATTAAAGAAAAACCTACTTTTCTCAAGGTTATTTTCTTAAAATTTGTTTTTGAACCTTCGGGTATGGCATTTGCCGCTGTATTCAAATTAAAACGACCAATTACGGTAAAACGTCCAAGATACGACTGTTTCTAACAAGAGCTAAGGTCGTTTTTCTACCAATTCCTTACATTGTGTCAACTAGTGGCGTGATTTTTTCCTTTAAACTACAAATTGCGTCTTTTTGCCTTTTAGATTCAAACACGTGTTCAGACCGTCATAATTTTTTTCTTTTATCTCCGTTTCCCTCCCGTCTAAAAGGGTAAACCGTTTAGTTAGTATGTTCCAACTAGTTAGTTTCAATGGCGGTCGAAAGCGCTGGCGTAGGTGAAGAAACCTCGGCATATCTTGCCTATTTTTTTTATTCCTACGTGTTATTTTACCCTTTATCTTTATAATTGGAAATATTTTAACGTTGTATCACGGTAATTTCACCACACATCTCCCCACCTGAGAACATGCACAAATGCAAGTTTCAAAACCAGTGATACACATAGATAAAATTACTCCTCGCGCCTGCCAACTACTCTAATTTTGATCACAGGGGTGCCTACTGAGGAAATCTGCACCGACATTCAGTGACCCCGGGATATATTCGATATTAAACTGATATGGTTGCAACAATAAAGACCATCTTAACAATCTTGCATTTTCATGCTTGGCCTGAGATAAGAACACGATAGGCTGGTGATCTGTCTGGACCACAAAAGTCCTACCATACAGATAGATTTGGAACTTTTTTATTGCCCAGATTAACGCTAAACATTCTTTTTCGCTTGTGGAATATCCTTGCTCCGCTTTGTTTAACTTACGGCTTGCATAAGCGACTGGGTTCTGTTCCCCATTGGGTGAAGAGGACCTTTGCAACAGAGCCGCCCCCAGGCCTACATTACTTGCATCTGTTCTCACCACAAAGTCCTGAGTCAAATCAGGCAATTTGAGAATAGGCTTGCTAGTGAGTTTTCCCTTTAACTCTTGAAATGCCAATTCACATTGCGCGGACCAAACAATTTTATCTGGATTTCCCTTGCGAGTCAGATCAGTTAGAGGAGCACATATAGAGTTAAAATGTTTGATATATTTTTGGTAAAACCCACATAACGACACGAATGATCGCACGTCTTTTTTTGTTTGTGGTCTAGGTGCTCTCTGCAGTTTTTCCAAGTTCTTGGGGTCAGGGATCATGTTACCCTGATATACAGTATGTCCCAAGAATTCCAACTCTTTGCATCCAATACAACATTTTGTTGGTCTAGCAGTTAAGTTCGCTTCCCTAAGCCTATCAAATAACATTTTCAGAGAGTTAATGTGTTCTTCAAATGTTTCTGTGGCGACGAGAATATCATTCATGAAATTTGTGATACATGGATTATTCAGGGGATGCAACAATTTGCGCATCATCCTAGAAAATACACTCGGAGCATTTTTCAATTCGAATGGTAGCATGTTGAATTCATAATGTCCTTCCGAGGTGCTAAAAGCTAAATAAGGTCTAACTTCAGGCTTCACTGGAATCTGGTAATAGCCTTTGCTAAGATCCACCTTCGAAAAGTATTTTGCCTTGTTCAATCTGGCAAATAACTGTTTTGTGTCTGGTAATGGATCCACTTGTCCTTCTGTGACAGCATTCAGTTTCCTGTAATCTATGCACAGTCTATGTTCCCCAGACGGTTTCCTCAACAAAACTACACTGGAGCTAAAAGAAGATTCACTGTGTGAAATAATCCCTTCTTTCAACAAATAATCTATTTCCTCTTTCAATGCCTTCTCCTTCGCGAACGGAACAGAATAGGCTCTCATACAGATTGGGTTTGAGTCTACCAGCTTCATGTCATACTGTAGCAAATTTGTATGTCCTGGTTTATCTGTTAATACATCTGTATGTTCCTCCAGAACCTGTTGAACTCTCTCCCTCTGATTTTTAGTCAGGTGCTTACTGATTTTTACCTGTGCGGCTGTCTCACAGGGATGTAATGGGTATTCATGTGAGGTGAGTGGTTCCTTTTTCATTTTAGTTGCGATAGCCAAGGTCAGTAAGGGGGTGCTTTCCTGGAGTGGTCTGTCCAGATACTTCTTTAAAAGGTTTACATGATATATCTTCTCCTTCCCCTTTTTGTCAATTTTATAGTTTGTTCTAGACACCTTCTCTAGAACAGTATATGGACCTTGCCATCCAATTTGCAACTTATTCTGGCTGCCGGGTAGTAGAAGAAGCACCTTCTCTCCCACAGCTAATTTTCTGTCCTTTGCTTTCCTATTAAAATACGCTGCATGTTTCTTCCTGGCTTGTCTCAAATTATCATTTGCCAGTTTCCATCCAGCTTTCAGACGAGTGGTCAGATTGTTCACATATTGATATGATGAGGTAACAGTCCCTTCTGCTTTCTCATCTGTCCAGGTCCTTAATAAAGTTACATATGGACTTTTAAAATTCATACTTATTTTTTCAGGGCACCCGTCGGGCCCTTTCCATTAGAAGCCTTATAGTGAGGACTTTTCTTCCTAGAATCATCACTCACAAATCGACCACTACCAATTTTTTTCTTGGGTTTGTCTTCCCACTTTAGATTACTTATGAGAGATCTTCGCTCTCTTTTAGGTTCCTCCAGTTTATATAAGGCTGACCGAGGGATTGTCAGCTTATTCTGCGGTAAAATTACTCTTTGTACTCGTCGCATAGTGGCCATGTTAATCCATTCAAGTGAAGACTGGGTGTGAAAAGGGGGCTCCCATTCCACTTTGTCTACTTTATGATAAGTATTTTTTTACTCCCAGGCCTAAGTTTGCCCCGTGGCGTTTCTAGGTCCTACACATTTTTTCCCTTTGTGGGTGTTCCCTCATGAAATACGCCACATGCTTCTACAAAATTCTCAATATCGACATTTACGTCGGGCCAATAGTATTTTCGAGCAACCTTTTGGCAGATGGTACCGACTTTCTCATGGTCACCATCTTTTCCAACATGTAAGCTCCTTATTAAATTTGCCCTATATACCTTGGGAAGAACCAACTGTCCGTGACCAGTGGATCTAGTTCGTGTCTTCCTGTATAATACTTTGTCCTTCATAAAGTACTCTCCCTTGCTTGGAGGTGTGTGGCATTTGGGCAATTTTTTAAAACATGGCTTGAGTGTCCTATCCTCAGCCTGTGCCTTCCTCATCTCTTCTGGATGAGCATTTATAGGTTCACCTTCTTCCTCCTTTTTCTGTGACCTGGTCTGCACTGTAGCCATGATCACAGGTCTCTCGGGATTTCCCAAGAAGACGTACCTACACCCCAATATCAGAGGGTAGATTGGTTCATCTATCACTGCTGCTCTGATTTCTCCTTCCACATAGCGAGTTTTCACCGTTATCCTTGCGATGGGAAGTGTCATGAGTGGTATGTCCTTAGTCGCCCCTTGTATTTCCACTGTTTCTGTGGTATACTGACTTGGGTCCACTAGGCTAGACTTCACAACTGAATCATAATCCAAACCTGTATCATATAGGCACCTTATGGTGACCCCATTACAAATAACATCCTCACAAACTGGGGGGTGATAAGGTTCCTGCTGTCCATTAGGATTAACCTTTAGTCTTTGGTTCCCCGATTTCATTGCAGCAATGTTTGAAGGTTTCCTTTTACAAAATTCGGTGTTATGGTTGTCTTTCTTACACCATTTGCACCATCTCTTTCCTTGGTTAAACGATTTTCTTTCATTATATTTTTGGTCATTGAACTGTGAGTTTCTATCACGATAATCATTTCGTGGCCTATCAAAATTTGTTCTGCCTTTATTACCTTGTTCTCTGGTATCAAATTTACTAAATTGCTGTGGAGCTTTAAAATTTTCTATGTGCTTCTTTTTAGTGCCACTTACCTCTGCCTGCGCTGCCTGATACCTCTCAGCGACATTCAAAACCTCCCCCAACCTCTCTGCACCTTGTTCCATGAGAAATTTTCTCAGGTCTGGAGCCATGGACTCTCTTAATTGCTCTATCATGATCATCTCTTTGAGATCCTGGGTCTTCCTCAGAGCAGTCCATTTCTCCAAATAGGTTTCCAGTCTGGCAGAGAATTGGTGGTATGTCTCCCCAGGCAAAAGTTTGGCATTTCTAAACTTCTTACGATAAAATTCACCATTCTTTTCATATCTCAATAACAAAGCCTGCTTTAGCATGTCATAATTGTCTTGGTCGTCTCTATTCATCTTAGCAAAAAACTTCATAAGAAGTACCTCTCCGTCCCTGGGATAACTTAAGACTCCACCTCTCTCTCTCTAACCCATACGTAGTAGCTAATAGTTCGAATCTACTGAGGTACCCCTCGATGTCATCGTCTTTCTCAACAAAATGGTCTAAATGAAACCCCATAGCTGAGATTGAGGCTCCGTGACTAGGCGTGGCATCTGAGGGAAAGGGGCTGGCACCATTTTCAGGAGCATGGCCTTGTAATTCCAGCTCCCTTAGTCGTAATTCGTGCTCCCTTTGCAATCTTCTATCTTCTGCTTCCCTTTTGGCAGTCAATCTCTTTTCTTCTGCCTCCCTTTGCTGTCGTTTTTCTTCTGCCTCAATCTGCAGCCTCTTAAGTTCTTTATCAGCCTCAATTTGTAACCTCTTCTCTTCAGCTAACCTCCTATCTTCCCTTTCAATATATTTGTCACATTCTGAAGTTACATACTGAATTAAAATTTGACCCTCCATGTTCATCTCCTTCGCCGTCAGCACAGCAGCCGATCTAAATTTTGCTAGATCTGCCATACTAACTCACACAATTTAGCAATAATTAAGGTAAACAACAAAGTGTAATGACCAAGGTAATATATTAATTAATTAATTAATTACCACTGGCTGTGAAGATTCATCAACTTTTATTTTCCACTTTTTATTTTAAGGGACACTTTTAAATTTATTCACTTATGCCCCCAATAGTTTAATTCCCGGACCAGGAGACCCTACTATCTTTGATAAACTTAATCCCGGACGAGCCCCCAATATTTGTCGTGGTTTTTGATGTTATTGTATGGTTGTTATGTTACCTAGTGTACTGGATGAGGTCAGCTGTGAAGGCTCCTGAGATAAAAGTTTATGTGAGTTACAGAAGGCCTTTCTGCTACCACTTATGACCTCAAACAGACCTATTCTTCTATAATGAATGTTAGCTACGTTAAAAGTCTAGGGTACTGAAATGTAATGTGTAGGTAATAAAATACACAGACACACACATGTAAATATTAAGTCTAATAATAATAATAATAAATTCTATGATAAATTGAACTAACACTGGCTGTTATAGTTTAAGTTTGAAAATTTTTTTTTTAAAATTTATTAGTCCTGAACCAATTGTTCCTTTTGGTCAGAACTTATGAAATAATATGTATTTATCAATGAAATGCATATATATATATTGCATAATCAAATGTAATTTTTGTACATAGGTATATTATTACAATGGTTAATATTAATAATATCTACAATGTCTTGGGAAAAACTAGTACTGGATGTTTAGTTGGGGTGGCGTCATCATGCCCAATCTATGGCTACAAAGTCCATTGTCCTTGACGTATGGACTGATATTAATGTTTATATACAGGATTTTATTTCTTTAATGATGGTGGGCACAGTTAATGAATCTCCAGCAGGCCAGGTTTGCACTTAACTGGCCTGTGACGATGTAGTACACAATTCTTATGGCCCCACTCCTCTCAGTAGCTGGAGTAAAATGTTAGGCTGCACAGACATCCGCTCTTGTACTTCTACAAAAGCATCTGGCACAATCGTAGTGCCAGAACAGAAACTCTGAAACCAAAATTTGTGCCATGTGTCAACACTCTGTTTACTGCGCGACTCTTACACACAACACCACAAAACAACATTACACAGATTGGGTCAGATCTCTCTGACCAACTTAGCACATCTCACCCAGTTGTTATCAAATAGTACCAGTTTCCCAAGACTGCATTGCATCCGAAATATGTTCAATAGTTTCCTCTTCCATTCAATAAGGTGGGTGATATGTTCCCACTTATCTCAAATATAGATCCGCCTTCCATAGTCTTAGATAGGTTTTCATATATTATTTGTTTGTCTCTAGGCCCTGGACTGCTGCTGGGGACCTAGAGCAAGCACTCACTTGTCGTAATCATTTTTCATGATATGGCAGTATCAATCACTCAAAATATTAAAATAAACAAGATAAATGCTTTTTCCCTTACCACAATTCAGAATTGAGAACACAGTTACTTAGTACTAGCAAAACTCAGCTGAGCTGCTGGCTAGATTAGGGCGTCCCACGGAATTTTATTTAATATTTCCTGGAAATCACCTCTAGCAGTACGAACTGTGTCAATGTACAGTCTTCTATAAAATGGCACAAGCGAGCGTCTGTCATTCAGTAATATAAAAACTACTGTCCAATCAACGGACTTCCCCTCTAACTTTTTCAAATATTCAAAATATAAATGTCCAATTTCAGTCCAGTCTCAGTCTAGTATGTAGTATTTTCCTGTCGGTCCGTCTGTCTCAACTTGGCTTTTCCCAAAATTAAACTTGTTTTTTGGACTAACTACATGAAAAAACTACACAAACCTGCCCCACTAAGTTATTTTTAGCTACTATCCTCCGACTTTGCCCCTAGTTCACCTGCAGTTTGATTTCTGCATTCTTAGGCTCAAGGACGCCAAAATGTAACTATAGTGAAAATATGCACAAAAAACGGTTCGCTAGTCTGTAGTGAACAATACAGTCTTTCGTCAATATCTTCCGTGTTATCTGTCCGTCTGTGTAATTAAAAGTATATTATTTCTCTGCTCAAGATGGGCTATCAAACTAGCTACGTTTTATTTTCATAAACTTATTATTAAAGAAAAACCTACTTTTCTCAAGGTTATTTTCTTAAAATTTGTTTTTGAACCTTCGGGTATGGCATTTGCCGCTGTATTCAAATTAAAACGACCAATTACGGTAAAACGTCCAAGATACGACTGTTTCTAACAAGAGCTAAGGTCGTTTTTCTACCAATTCCTTACATTGTGTCAACTAGTGGCGTGATTTTTTCCTTTAAACTACAAATTGCGTCTTTTTGCCTTTTAGATTCAAACACGTGTTCAGACCGTCATAATTTTTTTCTTTTATCTCCGTTTCCCTCCCGTCTAAAAGGGTAAACCGTTTAGTTAGTATGTTCCAACTAGTTAGTTTCAATGGCGGTCGAAAGCGCTGGCGTAGGTGAAGAAACCTCGGCATATCTTGCCTATTTTTTTTATTCCTACGTGTTATTTTACCCTTTATCTTTATAATTGGAAATATTTTAACGTTGTATCACGGTAATTTCACCACACATCTCCCCACCTGAGAACATGCACAAATGCAAGTTTCAAAACCAGTGATACACATAGATAAAATTACTCCTCGCGCCTGCCAACTACTCTAATTTTGATCACAGGGGTGCCTACTGAGGAAATCTGCACCGACATTCAGTGACCCCGGGATATATTCGATATTAAACTGATATGGTTGCAACAATAAAGACCATCTTAACAATCTTGCATTTTCATGCTTGGCCTGAGATAAGAACACGATAGGCTGGTGATCTGTCTGGACCACAAAAGTCCTACCATACAGATAGATTTGGAACTTTTTTATTGCCCAGATTAACGCTAAACATTCTTTTTCGCTTGTGGAATATCCTTGCTCCGCTTTGTTTAACTTACGGCTTGCATAAGCGACTGGGTTCTGTTCCCCATTGGGTGAAGAGGACCTTTGCAACAGAGCCGCCCCCAGGCCTACATTACTTGCATCTGTTCTCACCACAAAGTCCTGAGTCAAATCAGGCAATTTGAGAATAGGCTTGCTAGTGAGTTTTCCCTTTAACTCTTGAAATGCCAATTCACATTGCGCGGACCAAACAATTTTATCTGGATTTCCCTTGCGAGTCAGATCAGTCAGAGGAGCACATATAGAGTTAAAATTTTTGATATATTTTTGGTAAAACCCACATAACGACACGAATGATTGCACGTCTTTTTTTGTTTGTGGTCTAGGTGCTCTCTGCAGTTTTTCCAAGTTCTTGGGGTCAGGGATGATGTTACCCTGATATACAGTATGTCCCAAGAATTCCAACTCTTTGCATCCAATACAACATTTTGTTGGTCTAGCAGTTAAGTTCGCTTCCCTAAGCCTATCAAATAACATTTTCAGAGAGTTAATGTGTTCTTCAAATGTTTCTGTGGCGACGAGAATATCATTCATGAAATTTGTGATACATGGATTATTCAGGGGATGCAACAATTTGCGCATCATCCTAGAAAATACACTCGGAGCATTTTTCAATTCGAATGGTAGCATGTTGAATTCATAATGTCCTTCCGAGGTGCTAAAAGCTAAATAAGGTCTAACTTCAGGCTTCACTGGAATCTGGTAATAGCCTTTGCTAAGATCCACCTTCGAAAAGTATTTTGCCTTGTTCAATCTGGCAAATAACTGTTTTGTGTCTGGTAATGGATCCACTTGTCCTTCTGTGACAGCATTCAGTTTCCTGTAATCTATGCACAGTCTATGTTCCCCAGACGGTTTCCTCAACAAAACTACACTGGAGCTAAAAGAAGATTCACTGTGTGAAATAATCCCTTCTTTCAACAAATAATCTATTTCCTCTTTCAATGCCTTCTCCTTCGCGAACGGAACAGAATAGGCTCTCATACAGATTGGGTTTGAGTCTACCAGCTTCATGTCATACTGTAGCAAATTTGTATGTCCTGGTTTATCTGTTAATACATCTGTATGTTCCTCCAGAACCTGTTGAACTCTCTCCCTCTGATTTTTAGTCAGGTGCTTACTGATTTTTACCTGTGCGGCTGTCTCACAGGGATGTAATGGGTATTCATGTGAGGTGAGTGGTTCCTTTTTCATTTTAGTTGCGATAGCCAAGGTCAGTAAGGGGGTGCTTTCCTGGAGTGGTCTGTCCAGATACTTCTTTAAAAGGTTTACATGATATATCTTCTCCTTCCCCTTTTTGTCAATTTTATAGTTTGTTCTAGACACCTTCTCTAGAACAGTATATGGACCTTGCCATCCAATTTGCAACTTATTCTGGCTGCCGGGTAGTAGAAGAAGCACCTTCTCTCCCACAGCTAATTTTCTGTCCTTTGCTTTCCTATTAAAATACGCTGCATGTTTCTTCCTGGCTTGTCTCAAATTATCATTTGCCAGTTTCCATCCAGCTTTCAGACGAGTGGTCAGATTGTTCACATATTGATATGATGAGGTAACAGTCCCTTCTGCTTTCTCATCTGTCCAGGTCCTTAATAAAGTTACATATGGACTTTTAAAATTTCATACTTATTTTTCAGGGCACCCGTCGGGCCCTTTCCATTAGAAGCCTTATAGTGAGGACTTTTCTTCCTAGAATCATCACTCACAAATCGACCACTACCAATTTTTTTCTTGGGTTTGTCTTCCCACTTTAGATTACTTATGAGAGATCTTCGCTCTCTTTTAGGTTCCTCCAGTTTATATAAGGCTGACCGAGGGATTGTCAGCTTATTCTGCGGTAAAATTACTCTTTGTACTCGTCGCATAGTGGCCATGTTAATCCATTCAAGTGAAGACTGGGTGTGAAAAGGGGGCTCCCATTCCACTTTGTCTACTTTATGATAAGTATTTTTACTTCCAGGCCTAAGTTTGCCCCGTGGCGTTTCTAGGTCCTACACATTTTTTCCCTTTGTGGGTGTTCCCTCATGAAATACGCCACATGCTTCTACAAAATTCTCAATATCGACATTTACGTCGGGCCAATAGTATTTTCGAGCAACCTTTTGGCAGATGGTACCGACTTTCTCATGGTCACCATCTTTTCCAACATGTAAGCTCCTTATAAAATTTGCCCTATATACCTTGGGAAGAACCAACTGTCCGTGACCAGTGGATCTAGTTCGTGTCTTCCTGTATAATACTTTGTCCTTCATAAAGTACTCTCCCTTGCTTGGAGGTGTGTGGCATTTGGGCAATTTTTTAAAACATGGCTTGAGTGTCCTATCCTCAGCCTGTGCCTTCCTCATCTCTTCTGGATGAGCATTTATAGGTTCACCTTCTTCCTCCTTTTTCTGTGACCTGGTCTGCACTGTCGCCATGATCACAGGTCTCTCGGGATTTCCCAAGAAGACGTACCTACACCCCAATATCAGAGGGTAGATTGGTTCATCTATCACTGCTGCTCTGATTTCTCCTTCCACATAGCGAGTTTTCACCGTTATCCTTGCGATGGGAAGTGTCATGAGTGGTATGTCCTTAGTCGCCCCTTGTATTTCCACTGTTTCTGTGGTATACTGACTTGGGTCCACTAGGCTAGACTTCACAACTGAATCATAATCCAAACCTGTATCATATAGGCACCTTATGGTGACCCCATTACAAATAACATCCTCACAAACTGGGGGGTGATAAGGTTCCTGCTGTCCATTAGGATTAACCTTTAGTCTTTGGTTCCCCGATTTCATTGCAGCAATGTTTGAAGGTTTCCTTTTACAAAATTCGGTGTTATGGTTGTCTTTCTTACACCATTTGCACCATCTCTTTCCTTGGTTAAACGATTTTCTTTCATTATATTTTTGGTCATTGAACTGTGAGTTTCTATCACGATAATCATTTCGTGGCCTATCAAAATTTGTTCTGCCTTTATTACCTTGTTCTCTGGTATCAAATTTACTAAATTGCTGTGGAGCTTTAAAATTTTCTATGTGCTTCTTTTTAGTGCCACTTACCTCTGCCTGCGCTGCCTGATACCTCTCAGCGACATTCAAAACCTCCCCCAACCTCTCTGCACCTTGTTCCATGAGAAATTTTCTCAGGTCTGGAGCCATGGACTCTCTTAATTGCTCTATCATGATCATCTCTTTGAGATCCTGGGTCTTCCTCAGAGCAGTCCATTTCTCCAAATAGGTTTCCAGTCTGGCAGAGAATTGGTGGTATGTCTCCCCAGGCAAAAGTTTGGCATTTCTAAACTTCTTACGATAAAATTCACCATTCTTTTCATATCTCAATAACAAAGCCTGCTTTAGCATGTCATAATTGTCTTGGTCGTCTCTATTCATCTTAGCAAAAACTTCATAAGAAGTACCTCTCCGTCCCTGGGATAACTTAAGACTCCACCTCTCTCTCTCTAACCCATACGTAGTAGCTAATAGTTCGAATCTACTGAGGTACCCCTCGATGTCATCGTCTTTCTCAACAAAATGGTCTAAATGAAACCCCATAGCTGAGATTGAGGCTCCGTGACTAGGCGTGGCATCTGAGGGAAAGGGGCTGGCACCATTTTCAGGAGCATGGCCTTGTAATTCCAGCTCCCTTAGTCGTAATTCGTGCTCCCTTTGCAATCTTCTATCTTCTGCTTCCCTTTTGGCAGTCAATCTCTTTTCTTCTGCCTCCCTTTGCTGTCGTTTTTCTTCTGCCTCAATCTGCAGCCTCTTAAGTTCTTTATCAGCCTCAATTTGTAACCTCTTCTCTTCAGCTAACCTCCTATCTTCCCTTTCAATATATTTGTCACATTCTGAAGTTACATACTGAATTAAAATTTGACCCTCCATGTTCATCTCCTTCGCCGTCAGCACAGCAGCCGATCTAAATTTTGCTAGATCTGCCATACTAACTCACACAATTTAGCAATAATTAAGGTAAACAACAAAGTGTAATGACCAAGGTAATATATTAATTAATTAATTAATTACCACTGGCTGTGAAGATTCATCAACTTTTATTTTCCACTTTTTATTTTAAGGGACACTTTTAAATTTATTCACTTATGCCCCCAATAGTTTAATTCCCGGACCAGGAGACCCTACTATCTTTGATAAACTTAATCCCGGACGAGCCCCCAATATTTGTCGTGGTTTTTGATGTTATTGTATGGTTGTTATGTTACCTAGTGTACTGGATGAGGTCAGCTGTGAAGGCTCCTGAGATAAAAGTTTATGTGAGTTACAGAAGGCCTTTCTGCTACCACTTATGACCTCAAACAGACCTATTCTTCTATAATGAATGTTAGCTACGTTAAAAGTCTAGGGTACTGAAATGTAATGTGTAGGTAATAAAATACACAGACACACACATGTAAATATTAAGTCTAATAATAATAATAATAAATTCTATGATAAATTGAACTAACACTGGCTGTTATAGTTTAAGTTTGAAAATTTTTGTTTTCAATTTATTAGTCCTGAACCAATTGTTCCTTTTGGTCAGAACTTATGAAATAATATGTATTTATCAATGAAATGCATATATATATATATTGCATAATCAAATGTAATTTTTGTACATAGGTATATTATTACAATGGTTAATATTAATAATATCTACAATGTCTTGGGAAAAACTAGTACTGGATGTTTAGTTGGGGTGGCGTCATCATGCCCAATCTATGGCTACAAAGTCCATTGTCCTTGACGTATGGACTGATATTAATGTTTATATACAGGATTTTATTTCTTTAATGATGGTGGGCACAGTTAATGAATCTCCAGCAGGCCAGGTTTGCACTTAACTGGCCTGTGACGATGTAGTGCAGAATTCTTATGGCCCCACTCCTCTCAGTAGCTGGAGTAAAATGTTAGGCTGCACAGACATCCGCTCTTGTACTTCTACAAAAGCATCTGGCACAATCGTAGTGCCAGAACAGAAACTCTGAAACCAAAATTTGTGCCATGTGTCAACACTCTGTTTACTGCGCCACTCTTACACACAACACCACAAAACAACATTACACAGATTGGGTCAGATCTCTCTGACCAACTTAGCACATCTCACCCAGTTGTTATCAAATAGTACCAGTTTCCCAAGACTGCATTGCATCCGAAATATGTTCAATAGTTTCCTCTTCCATTCAATAAGGTGGGTGATATGTTCCCACTTATCTCAAATATAGATCCGCCTTCCATAGTCTTAGATAGGTTTTCATATATTATTTGTTTGTCTCTAGGCCCTGGACTGCTGCTGGGGACCTAGAGCAAGCACTCACTTGTCGTAATCATTTTTCATGATATGGCAGTATCAATCACTCAAAATATTAAAATAAACAAGATAAATGCTTTTTCCCTTACCACAATTCAGAATTGAGAACACAGTTACTTAGTACTAGCAAAACTCAGCTGAGCTGCTGGCTAGATTAGGGCGTCCCACGGAATTTTATTTAATATTTCCTGGATATCACCTCTGGCAGTACGAACTGTGTAAATGTACAGTCTTCTATCCAATGGCACTAGTGAGCGTCTGTCATTCAGTAATATAAAAAACTACTGTCCAATCAACGGACTTCCCCTCTAACTTTTCAAATATTCAAAATATAAATGCCGTCTGTGTAATTAAAAGTATATTATTTCTCTGCTCAAGATGGGCTATCAAACTAGCTACGTTTTATTTTCATAAACTTATTATTAAAGAAAAACCTACTTTTCTCAAGGTTATTTTTTTTTAATTTTTTTTTGAACCTTCGGGTATGGCATTTGCCGCTATATTCAAATTAAAACGACCAATTACGGTAAAACGTCCAAGATACGACTGTTTCTAACAAGAGCTAAGGTCGTTTTTCTACCAATTCCTTACATTGTGTCAACTAGTGGCGTGATTTTTTCCTTTAAACTACAAATTGCGTCTTTTTGCCTTTTAGATTCAAACACGTGTTCAGACCGTCATAATTTTTTTCTTTTATCTCCGTTTCCCTCCCGTCTAAAAGGGTAAACCGTTTAGTTAGTATGTTCCAACTAGTTAGTTTCAATGGCGGTCGAAAGCGCTGGTGTAGGTGAAGAAACCTCGGCATATCTTGCCTATTTTTTTTATCCCTACGTGTTATTTTACCCTTTATCTTTATAATTGGAAATATTTTAACGTTGTATCACGGTAATTTCACCACAGGAAATACACCTGACAATCTTTTTTATATTCAGGAACAATTGTAATTCTAAGGGATATCACCAAGAGTAGGTAAGCGTGATTGAGTGGCCACTGTATGAAAGAGAGAGTGAATATTTTTCTTTGGTACAGGAACTTTACCAACATTGGATTTTGCTTAAACCTGTTTACTTCACTGGGTAGCATTTAGTAGGAATTTGTTTCTTTACTGTCTACTCTGTAACATAGTGCTAACCTTTGACCTTTGGGTTATTAACTTTTTGGGTTCTTTTCTCAATAGGGGGAGGGCACATTTTTTCTGCTATCTCATATGTATGTAAATCTGATTTTTGTATTTGATCTTTCTTTAGATATTTGATGTTGTCAAGTTTAAATGATAATAAACAACAAAAGAAACTTATCGTTGTGTGTTGGTCAGACCCATACCCAATTAACCGTAGTTTTTTTCACGTTTGTGTGTCTTGTTGTCACATAGCTGTGTGTGTGTGTAGTTAAACGTATATTTATATGTATGAGGAGGGCAAGATGGTCTTGTACTAAATTATAGTCGTATAGATAGGCGGAAAAGAGAAACTTACTCATTCCAGAGACATATCTTCTCCTTAAGCTATCACCCGTGAAATCTATTTCTCAAACTTTTTTTTTCTCACGTATCTATTACCATCCACTCTACTCAGACGGGACAAAAATGACTCACAACCTATCTGTACGACAGTCAGGTACCCATTTACAGCTGGGTAGACTGGCACCTATGCTGCGAGAGACCAGCGCTTTAACCACTCTGTCATTCGAACGCTCTTAAATGGAAGTACATAACAGAAAACATGTTAAAACTGACGATTGAGAACACAAAGACAAATAATTTAACACCGAGTCGGAGTGTATAACATAAAACATGTTAACACTGACAGGTGAGTACTTAGCAGCAAACAATTTAACACTGACAGGTGAGTACATAACATTGTCACAGTTTTTTTTTTTTGGTTCGGTTTTTACCTTCTTCTGGCGAGGCGCGTTCATTTCAACCTATTTGGTTATATCAGAGCGCATTTACCATCAAACAAAAAAAGTCAACTCTGTTGACTGCTAACCTGATCAGCGTTGGTAGATACTAAGTCCTGAAAAAGACTTACATTATCTATCTGCTAGCATAAAGCCCTAAAAAAGACTCGCCAGCTACGCCAACGCTCGAGCTAATTTATACTAGCTGACTAAAATTATTATTTTCATTTAAAAAAAAAAAATTTAATACTTCTTTTGGGTGCGTAAAGTGACTTTATTGTGCAAAATATGTTTGATCTCGGCCCTGGCTTAGACACTTTGATCTTAGCCAAAAGGCCGAGAAGCGACTAAATTAATAAAATACACAACGCGAAGAATTGTACAGTATACTATTGTTACAGTTTTTTTTTTTTTAAATAAAATTTTGCCCCGTTTTGGCGAGGCACGTCCCGTTCAACCTAGTCGGTTATATTAGGGCGCATGTCCAAATATAAAAGACCTTTAGGTGTGGAGGATTATTACGACATGCCTTGCCCACAAGGGGCAGGTCCACAAAGTGAACTCGTAGGAAGCTGTAGTTTATTGTTACAGTTTTTTTATAGTTTTTTTAATGTGTTTGCTACTTTTCTTTGTAGCACGCTCCTTTCAACCGTCTACCATGTACATGGAATTGTTGGTTATATCAGAACGTGTTTCCTTTATTGTAATATGTTTTTGTTTGTATTTGTTTTATACTATATTATCTCTAGTAGGTATTTTTCCTTTTGTAGTTATAGTTCAAAATGGTTTTTTTAAAATCCAAAATATGCTATTTTCTAAGCTGGTATGTTTTTAATTTTCCCTGGATGGTTTATTTAGTTAATCTGTATGTATCTGGGGGAGTCTTTCACCAGTTTAATTATTGTTCCAGTTCGTTTGGTTCTCGCCCTGGGTTTCCGTTTAATTTCTTTTACTTCCGCTTTCAGCTGATGTAACTGTCTTCTGTCAATCGTGCGCTGTTTGTCTGCAACATCCGCAGCCACTCTGTGTTTTGCCTCTTTGAAAGGTATGTTTTTGGACACGGCCTCCTTCAAGATGCTCTTTGTTTCCTGAAACACAGGGCAGCCTCGGTACCTTGCCCCGTGGTTTCCGAGGCAGTTTGCACAGGTACGGTTTGTGTTCATAGTTTTGTAGTTGTGGTCCTCCTTCGCCCTGGGGCAGTCGTCATATTGGTGGTTTCCCGCGCAATATCTCTCCTGCATGTTTTCTTGGTGTGTGAAAAATGCTGGCAGTTAGAGCACTGCATCACCGCAGGGATATAGGCTTCTGTCTTTTTTGATGTTGTTTGGAGCGTCAGTCTCTCGGGTCTTGTCGATCCTTCAACCGTTACTATCATCAGATTGGTATCTTTCTTGGCCCAGGTTTTTAGCCTTTCTACCTGCGTGATTTTTAGATTTGCGTTTTCAGCCTGAAGGCGTCTGTGGACCTCGCCTTCGGAACATCTGGTATCCACCCCTCTGATGACCAACTTCTTTACGTCTTGTACTTTTCCACCACCACTTTTATTTGGTGGGGCAACTGGACTTCTTTTGGACTAGATTCCAGTTCGGTCATCAGTGAAGTGGTTGTTGTAGTGCTGTTGAGCGAAAGCACGACTCCCTTTTCGGGCCTCCGTACTTTAGCGATACCTCTCCTTCCAGTTATCACCTCGAGGATGCCGATCACTTTGTCATCTGGTAGGGCCCTGAGTGAGGCCTCACCTCCAGACATCTGGTAGGGCCCTGAGTGAGGCCTCACCTCCAGACATCTGGTAGGGCCCTGAGTGAGGCCTCACCTCCAGACATCTGGTAGGGCCCTGAGTGAGGCCTCACCTCCAGACATCTGGTAGGGCCCTGAGTGAAGCCACACCCCCAGACATCTGGTAGGGCCCTGAGTGAGGCCACACCTCCAGACATCTGGTAGGGCCCTGAGTGAGGCCTCACCTCCAGACATCTGGTAGGGCCCTGAGTGAGGCCTCACCTCCAGACATCTGGGTGATCTTTACGATCCTCTCTTGTATCTCATCTGTGTTGCCTTTCTTGCTGGCCTTTGTTCCCTCTTTCCTTCTCCGGTCCCGGTCAGGACTAGACTCAAGCTTTGGTGGTGATTCCATTGTCCTCGGACCCTGGAGCAGCTTCCCTGGGGTAGCCACAGCTGTCAACTCGGCATCGTGTGGTGGTGTCATCGGTGTTTGGTGCAGCTTCTCTGTGGTAGACAGGGTATCTGCTGACGATTCGGGTACGTGTGGTGGTGGCCCCATGGTTCTAGGTTCCTGTCTTCTTTTCTCTCTTCTTTCTATCATCTGTTCTATCTGTTGTAACGCTCTCATCATTTCTTCACGTTCTGGGTCTTCATCATCTAGGCCAGGGACGTTTGCACCTGCCCTCTCCTTTGCCTCGCAAGGAGTCGGGCCACTCAGACTCTCAGTCGGACCGACACACGTCACAGCTAACTCCGTCGTCGTATCAAGAGTTGGAGAAGGACCGGTCCCGGCACGAGTACTTGGGTCAGTCTTGCACTCTGGCTGTCTGTCTTTGTTGTTTGTGGTTTTGTTATTCCCCTGGCTGTTCAGCGCTGGTGGGCTGGTGTAAACCTTCCTCTTTTTGGCGTGTGGTTTATTTCGGACCATTTTGACGATAATGAGAAAGACGTTGGTAGTATCGTTGGTGCGTTCGTTCTCCGATGGGAGTGTGGAGATGTATCGACATTTGGTGATGGTGCAGTATTGTTCCAGTGAGGTTGAGGTCAAAATATCAAAAGAAAAATCGAGTAGGAAAATCTGGTTTAGAAAATTTGCGTACGGTGGTGACAGACTATTAGGCCTTACTAAATGGGAGACAAAATTATAGTTGGTTGATTTTGGGGCAAAGGGAGTTAATTCGTTTATTACGCTCTTAGGAACAGATCGTGGATTTAGTTTGTAGATGGTCGGGTTTAGCAAATTATGGTTTTAGAATTTTGCATACGCTAGTAGAAGTAACCTAGGCAGAGAAGTATTCATGGCTTATAGATTTATTTAGCAAAGGGAGATTAATTATAATTACGTCCCTTGAGGATTTTAAGTGAGTTTGAACAGTGCGAACGAATCACGTGGCACGGGTTTTTGTGGAAGTGAGTGAACGATTTTAATCGTAGTGGTAAATCGGCAAATTTAAAATAGACAGTCAGATTTCGAACGCGCTTAGCGGAGGAAAGCAAATTTTTACTGTATTACAAGTTGTGTAGTGGCGAGCGCTGTTTGGTAGTCCATTCTGGCGAATAAGCCACTGAAGGTGGTTGGTGCTGTGGTCACAGTATTGTATCAAATTATTTGCCGACCCAACAAGACGCTCAAACGCCACCTTTAATAGATAGTAGACACGTCTGTGTATTATGAAGACAAGAAAGACAACGTCGCCAGTTCAAGATCGTTTTAACAAGTTGTCAAAACTACAAGACGAACAGGTATGTTGTCTTAGATACAGAAACAATAGACAGTCGCAAGCGGCAGCGTGGAACAGTGACTATTGATACAAATAAACAGCCCTGATGGTTAGACCACTCTTATATAGAAAGATACATCAACTAGGTTCTACGTGCCTCATCATGATTTAAGAAACCAGAAGAGCATAAAATATGAGACGAGCTAGAAATCTTAGAGACAGCGTCAAACGGTATAGAAGACAAAAATGATGGAGCGAGAGAAGATTTATTTCAAAAGTTGCCTATGAACATTGTTATTATTGAAAAGTGACTCGCCTCAGATGTCAGTTTGAGCATCACATGTTACGTACTGCTGCCATCGTAAAGTCCTACTTTTAATGAAGCCTGCTGTATCAAGTATTAACGTTAATTAAGTCGTTCTGCTGTCGTCTTCTTAGTACATACATATGGGTGTGGTAAAGTGGGATGATATAAATATCTATAGGGGACTTAGTGTACTGGCTGAGATCAGCTGTGAAGGTATCTGTATCTAATAAGTGTGGTGTATTACAGATAACCTTACTTTGCTACCACATTTTGACCTCAGTCAGAATTATTCTGGAATATTGTGATGACTACGTTGAATGTCTAGGGTTATGAAAGTGATGAAGTGTATGTTCACAACAACCAACAGACAGATAAACAATTTAGTTTAATCCACAACTCTTTACAACACTGTGACACTCACACACATAGAACACTCTATAAGACTATCTTAATAAGTCAAGTTTTAACTTTAAAAATATGTATTAATTCCTTTCAACAATAGATATCCTGATTCAACTACAAAGTGAACCAGGAATCACAATCAAATGTAATTACAAGTTGTATGTACACAATTTATAGATATGATCTTGGTATTGACATATATTATTATTATTATCATATGTGTGTAAGTTGTGATGTAGTACTATGAGGTAATACTGGCTTTTTCAAGCTAGGTGGTTGTGTGTCATCACGACTTCAAGTGTTTGCTTCTGGTGGAAATAGTATTGGAAAAGTTCACAGTTCCTGTCATTTGAAACAATTACTTGTCCCTCTTTATTTAATATACTGTCAATTATAGAGGGGGGGGGGGGGGGTACATAAGATTGAGCTGCTCTGGTCAACGACTCTTATCTTCTGTGTGGGCGGCAGGAAACAGTCTCCACTGCTCGCTTGCTTCACCGTGTTCTTGAGAACCAACACTGGTCGATATGTGATGGGGCCGAAAAGGAGACGCCCGCCCCCTACCTGTTTCTAGGCAGATTATTTTCGATGTGCGCGAAGCATTCTGGGTTGTGAAAAGTCTGAAGTAGAAGATATGTAATGAGGCCACAATAAAGCCTTAAAAATAGAGTTGTGGTGTAGAATTGTGTTTTTGCTCTAGAAATAGTGTATATTTCTGTGTTTTCGCTATTCCTAAAGCGATAATCGCGTGTGATATTTAAGTAGCCAAGATTAATACGCCTAGCGCGCAGTAAAGTGAGTGATTAGACCTGGGCTTATAAAAGAATGCGATAACCAGTACCAGCCCTTCTTAAGTATCAGCCCAGGCGAAAGAGAACGAAACGAGGCGCCCTGTGTACCTACACAGAAGAACACAAAGACATGACACGTGAGTTAATTTAAATTAGAATTAGTTTTATATAATTCTGAAATTGTATTCAGCACGAGTCTGTTTTAATGTTTAGTGATATAGATAGATGTGTTTCCAAAGGAAATGTCTTTTTAGGACATTATGATTTAGTCTCGAAATGATAGATGAGTGAAAATAATGTTTGATCGGTTTTATTAGGCACGCAAAGCCCAAATCACAGATGTGAGAGTTTAAGAGCAATTATGTCAGTCATCAGACCGGGCAAGAAAGGCAAATTTAGTAGAAGAGTGTTTTATACATGAAACTGGACAGAGAAGCATCTATTACTTGAATTTAGATGATATTGGCTTGTTAGCAAAATATCAAGATAGCGCCACGTGGTGATTGTATAAAGCGGCGCCAGCAAGTCTGCATTTAACACTCCTAGTTATCACTTAATGTTACGCAGTTTTAGATCGCGTGAATCAACACGTGGGTGGAAGCAGATTAAGATAATTTTCCTCAGTAAAGGAAAGAGATAGTTTTCGTGTTAATGCCAGTTTTGTTAAAGTCAAGAGTAATTATTTTATTTCTTTAATGTAAAAGTAATTAAGTGTATTTCACGATAGCCTACTTATCATAATTCTACTGTATATATTTAATGGGTTACTGTGAGGTGAGAATAGTCATTTAGATTTCTGGAGAGCGCGAGGCCACTCCTTGGGCGTAAAGCGCATTTGAGACATAAATGTTGCTGTTTGCTCCTTGCGGAGCAGGGCGACACCAGTGCGGCTGAATCCTACAGAAGCCTGCATGAAGCATTTATATGCTATGGCAGTGATTTGTTTCGGTAACGATGTGTTTCATGTGATGAGATTCCCAGTCTCATCAGTGGTCATATACGACACGCTTGTTGCCAGGCGCACCAGTCGTCACATACGACATGCTTCCGAATGCAGTAACGAATATTGAGATAGATCAGTTGCGAGGTGGTGGTTTATTCTCGTTATTGAAAGTATTTGTTGTACATATAGTTGAATATTATTTTATGTCCATTTTATGATTATTTAATTATGGTTATGTGAGGAATGGTTGTGAGAGCACGTGGGCTCACTTCAAGGTATATATTTCTCTTCTCCGCTCCTGAGGGAGCATGGGGCCAACAGTGTGGTTTGCCTCCATATTAAGTATTCATATGCTAGGGCAGTAGTGGTTTCGGTAGCAATCTGTGTTACATGGTGAGGTTGCCAGCCTCATGCACAACACCATATTAGTCTCATTGGACGACATGCATGAGTGTGTGTGTGTGTGATAGCTGAGTGTGTGCTCTTGCAGTAGTGGTTTTGGTAGCAATCTGTGTTACATGGTGAGATTGCCAGCCCCACGCACAACACCATACTAGTCGCATTGGACGACACACATGAGTGTGTGTGTGTGTGATAGTTGAGTGTGTCAGGTGGCGGCGTAGGACAGTTTGACAGGTGAGAGCGTGGTGTTTCTCATTCAGTATTATATTATGATTTTAACTATTCTGTGCTTTGTTTGCTTCTTCAGATTAGCATCGGGCACTGTTGGGTGTTTTGTTTTGCTTTGTTTTGTTTTGCTATGTTCGCTAGTTTATTTGTTTAATGTTTGCTTTGTCACCGAATGGGTTGTAAAAATAAATATAGCCCCTGCCTCTAGAATCAAGAGTTTTATTGTTGTTCGGGTCGGTGCGAGTGTAAGCAGGAGAGTGATCACACATCACAACATAATCATCATCATCATCTCGCCCACCCTATCACAATTGGCGTCGTCGACATGATCAGGCAGACAGTGACACCGAGCAAACAGCAAACGAACAAATATTGTAAACACCCAGCAGTGCATTCCTGCAGCAAGATGGCTAATGCGCCTGTGAAGATATTGTACGTGAAGGAGCCAGAGATAAGGTTGTTTAGTGGAGAGGAGGGTCCCACTTGGCAAGAGTTTGTGGAAGATGTGGAAGCCGCGTGGAAGGTGGCGCCTTTTTGTGCAGAAGACAAGTTAGACATGATATGGAACAACGTTACACCATGGGTATCTAGAGAATTACGGATACATGGTGGAGCCAAGGCCAGCCCTGAGAAGTTACTGGAAATTGTCAAAAAAGCCTACTGCAAGCAACCACCAGTCAGTGAGATGACCAGGAGTTTCCCTTGGGAATATGCTGTTTATAGTGAAAGTAAAAAGCCTGAGACACTGGTCCAGATAGCAAGTGCAGAAGTTCAGAAGGAGGAGGAGGCACTCAGAGCAGAATTATCCTTCCTAAAGTCCCAGATAGCACATATGTCAGAGGCCAGTTCGCCAGCACAAGAGGAGGTGCAGAGAAAGAGAGCACCATGCCAGCCGCGGGAACAGCCAACGCAAGACGAGGGGGTGTGTCCGCGGGAACAGCAAACGCAAGACGAGGAGGTGTGTCCACAGGAACCTCAACTAGACCTTCTTGTGTGTGAGAGTCAGGCTGTTGCCAAGGAAAGCTGTGAGCTGACAGCACCGATAAACGCAGTGGCACCGACAAGGCGAAAAGGGATGTGCAAGTGGTATAGTGTCCACAGGGGATGGGGGTTCATCACGCCAGATGATGGAGGTATTGATGTATTCGTACATCAGACCAAGATCTACAGAAAGGGATTCCGGAGTCTGGCGAAGAATGAACGAGTAGAGTTTGACAGCAAACCATCGGTGCAGGGCATGGAAGCAATTTATGTATGCGGCATTGGCGGTCAAGAGTGTAAGGGCAGCAGGAAGCGACCCATGACACAGAAGAAGCCCAGAAAGATAAGATGCTACAATTGTGGAGACCTGTCAGACCACATGGCAGCCAAGTGCCCTCAGGGCCCGCTTCCGAAGAGATGTTTTCGATGCAAGTCCACTGAACACTTGATAGCCGCCTGTCCCTCAAGGAGCTCTTTCCCGAGACGTACTGCCACAACCAGGTTGCCTTTAGGGCGCAAGCCAAGAGATGACCACGACAACTGTCACACTAAGAGCGCCGAGAGAATTGGCTTTCGTCTAGGGGAGGAAACCCGTCCTAAGCAGATAGGAGGGAGTGCAAATCAAGGTTCAGCAGAGGAGACTCATCAAAGGCAGATTGTGGGGAACGTAAGCCACCGTCCACACAAAATGGGTGTAAAACCCGTCAGGAGCAATCCCTCTTCAAACTCGACAGCTGCAAGCACTGACAGGCAGATGTCACGGGCAGACAGCGACGCGGCACCGAAGAGCGAGTCTTCAAGACCACAGCAGCTGACAGCCCGACAACGTACAACTGGAGACATGACGACCAAGAGTGTCTCCAGCCGGGTTGTACCGAATACAGAATCTGAGCCCAAAGCATCGCCGCTCAGAAAGAGTCCTGCGCAGCATCAACGATCTGAGAGGTTACAAGTGAAGCGCCAGAGGTAGTGATGTTGTCGGGACGACAACAAAATCAGGAGGGATATATGTGATGGGGCCGAAATGGAGACGCCCACCCCCTACCTGTTTCTAGGCAGATTATTTTCGATGTGCGCGAAGCATTCTGGGTTGTGAAAAGTCTGAAGTAGAAGATATGTAATGAGGCCACAATAAAGCCTTAAAAATAGAGTTGTGGTGTAGAATTGTGTTTTTGCTCTAGAAATAGTGCATATTTCTGTGTTTTCGCTATTCCTAAAGCGGTAATCGCGTGTGATATTTAAGTAGCCAAGATTAATACGCCTAGCGCGCAGTAAAGTGAGTGATTAGACCTGGGCTTATAAAAGAATGCGATAACCAGTACCAGCCCTTCTTAAGTATCACCCCAGGCGAAAGAGAACGAAACGAGGCGCCCTGTGTACCTACACAGAAGAACACAAAGACATGACACGTGAGTTAATTTAAATTAGAATTAGTTTTATATAATTCTGAAATTGTATTCAGCACGAGTCTGTTTTAATTTTTATTTTTTTATTTTTTTATTTTTTATTTATTTTTTTTTTTTTGCGTTCGCCCGCTAATACTCGAGGCGAAATCTCAGGTTATTATTTTATGTCTAACCTGACATTGATTTTACGTGAGTATCCCTTTATTTCTTGTACAGAGACAGGTGTCCCTCGCCATTCAGGCAAATACTCGCCGATTTCGGAGGTACCCATTGCAGCTGGTTCGGCTCAGGAGCCGCCAGTCCCTGGTCGACGACACTCCTTCAAATGTCCTCGCCAGGTCTCGAGTTAATCCAGTCCAAATCCCAGTCGACGAAAAATCCTCAAATGCCGTCGCCCGGGTTTGATCCTGTATCACCCGGTCGCCAGAGCGGTGTTGTAACCACTACGCTAGCGCGGCTCCCATAATGTTTAGTGATATAGATAGATGTGTTTCCAAAGGAAATGTCTTTTTAGGACATTATGATTTAGTCTCGAAATGATAGATGAGTGAAAATAATGTTTGATCGGTTTTATTAGGCACGCAAAGCCCAAATCACAGATGTGAGAGTTTAAGAGCAATTATGTCAGTCATCAGACCGGGCAAGAAAGGCAAATTTAGTAGGAGAGTGTTTTATACATGAAACTGGACAGAGAAGCATCTATTACTTGAATTTAGATGATATTGGCTTGTTAGCAAAATATCAAGATAGCGCCACGTGGTGATTGTATAAAAGCGGCGCCAGCAAGTCTGCATTTAACACTCCTAGTTATCACTTAATGTTACGCAGTTTTAGATCGCGTGAATCAACACGTGGGTGGAAGCAGATTAAGATAATTTTCCTCAGTAAAGGAAAGGGATAGTTTTCGTGTTAATGCCAGTTTTGTTAAAGTCAAGAGTAATTATTTTATTTCTTTAATGTAAAAGTAATTAAGTGTATTTCACGATAGCCTACTTATCATAATTCTACTTCCGAATGCAGTAACGAATATTGAGATAGATCAGTTGCGAGGTGGTGGTTTATTCTCGTTATTGAAAGTATTTGTTGTACATATAGTTGAATATTATTTTATGTCCATTTTATGATTATTTAATTATGGTTATGTGAGGAATGGTTGTGAGAGCACGTGGGCTCACTTCAAGGTATATATTTCTCTTCTCCGCTTCTGAGGGAGCATGGGGCCAACAGTGTGGTTTGCCTCCATATTAAGTATTCATATGCTAGGGCAGTAGTGGTTTCGGTAGCAATCTGTGTTACACGATGAGGTTGCCTGCCTCATGCACAACACCATATTAGTCTCATTGGACGACATGCATGAGTGTGTGTGTGTGTGATAGCTGAGTGTGTGCTCTTGCAGTAGTGGTTTTGGTAGCAATCTGTGTTACATGGTGAGATTGCCAGCCCCACGCACAACACCATACTAGTCGCATTGGACGACACACATGAGTGTGTGTGTGTGTGATAGTTGAGTGTGTCAGGTGGCGGCGTAGGACAGTTTGACAGGTGAGAGCGTGGTGTTTCTCATTCAGTATTATATTATGATTTTAACTATTCTGTGCTTTGTTTGCTTCTTCAGATTAGCATCGGGCACTGTTGGGTGTTTTGTTTTGTTTTGTTTTGCTATGTTCGCTAGTTTATTTGTTTAATGTTTGCTTTGTCACCGAATGGGTTGTAAAAATAAATATAGCCCCTGCCTCTAGAATCAAGAGTTTTATTGTTGTTCGGGTCGGTGCGAGTGTAAGCAGGAGAGTGATCACACATCACAACATAATCATCATCATCATCTCGCCCACCCTATCATCTACATGTCAAAACAACAAAAAGAGATCCTGCGCACGAAGACAGCTTACAAAATTTTTTTTACCACCCAGAACCATTAGAAAATCCACTCATGCATGAGAAACAATCCGATCTGTTGGCATGCCAATCACGTGTGAATAGAATAGAAAGATCACCCGTAGTTCAGAAAGATTGTGCTTAGATTTTGTGCTATAGTCAAAGGAAGAAGACAGTCACCACAGGCAAGCAAGACAGATTAGTTAACACAAAAACTTTAGCTACTTAAGATTAAACCAGTTAGAGGATAGTTAGAGATAACTATTTACATATATTTAGGTTGTATTGTTTACAATGGAATGTATATTGGCAAGGTTGCCAATACATTTTTGTGTGTGTTTTGGTGAAATATTTATGCACATTTGTATGCTTATTGGTTTGATAGTGTTTATTTCAGGACAGCCAGGACACTAATATATTCTCCACAGGCATTTCACTAACATTATCACTTTGCAGGTGGTGTCAGCATGCAGCAGCAACAGCCTACACAGGGTGTAGACCCTAAAATTGCTGCCATGCAACAGATAACCAGGACTCTGGCTACTGTCGGTAATAATAGCAAGTTCCAGAATATCAGGAAATTGACAGCCGCATTGGCAAAGCTGCAGCTACCTTTACCCGCCTCACATCGCGTGTTTGGGGAAACTCCAAACTCACAACGAAGACCAAGGCTGTGGTATATAACGCCTGCGTCACCAGCACTCTCCTATATGAACGACCTATGCTAAGCAAGAAAGAAGGCTCAATACTTTCCATTTACGGTGTCTACGCCACATCCTCGGCATCTCGTGGAAAGATAAAGTGACAAATGTCGAGGTGTCATCACGTGCTGGCCTTCAAAGCATGTATACACTGCTTAGACAGCGCAGACTACGCTGGCTTGGCCATGCCCGCCGCACGGAAGATGGTCGCATCCCGAAAGATATCTTCTACGGGGGCAACTAGCAGATGGCAAAAGAACAGTTGGGCGACCGCAGCTGAGATTCAAAGATGTATGTAAGAGAAATATGAGGGCACTGGACATAAATCCAACAACGTGGAAGAATGAAGCTGCCGATCGCAACAAGTGGCGATGCTATTTACGGCGCCACCTCAGATTGAACGAAAAGAAGCTCACACAACAAGCCGAAGAGACGCAAATTGGAATTGGGACAATAACAGTAGAACACACGTTCTGTCAAGAACCATTTACTGTGGAGAATATTCCACTGGTTCCACCACTGCAGTGTGGGTTTGTAATAATAACTAAAGGCTCGTTCTTCCAAGAGTATACCACACAATAATGGCTGACAATCGCAATGAACACCTTTAACAGGAACCTCCCTTTAATAATATGCACAATACAATAAGGCCTCACACGGCCAATAAACGCATCAAATACAATAATGAAATGCCACTGTAAACTTGCCTTAGCAGCTTAATCTATCAACATCATACACGACAGTACGACTTGCACTGAAAATCACTGCAATGAATATCGCTTACATGAGCGGCAAAACTATGGAAATGGCACACTCAACAATCATCTGTCTTTTTTCAAACTGCGGCCTGTAGATAATACGAACTAGACTTTACACTGCTCTAGCATTACCACTTATTTATCCACCAGGTCCGAAATATGGCCAGCACTTACTTAACAGTCCACAATATGAACCACACAGCAATCTTGCTGGCGAAGGGAAAATCTGCGTCCATCCAGGACGACGGCTAGTATCTGACTGACTAGATTTTCGCCTTATTTGCCGACTTACGGTAGTCACATGACCCACCGGTTCGGTTAGCCCATGACGTATTTGCTTTTAGTGACATGGAGTTAGGCAGAACACAAACGGTAAGGATGGACATCGAGACGGAGCCAGGAAAAGTTGTCAGTAGGAAACCATACAGGACTCCACTTAAAACCAGAGAGAAAGTGGAGAGGGCTATCGAGGATATGTTAGCCGCAGGGGTCATTCAAAGATCGCGCTCGGAATGGGAGTCACCCATTGTGATAGTCACAAAGAAGGACGGTATTCACATGTTCTGCTGTGATTATAGAGCGCTTAACTGTATCACAAAGACCGTAACACACCCCATTCCAAGAAAAGACAACATCTTAGCTCTGTTGAGAAAATCCGAGTGGTTCACCACGTTAGATGCCAGATCCGGATTTTGGTGTTGTTGCGTGCTTATTTTTGCTTGTAGCTTTTGCAAGCTTGTTTTATAAGTATCCAATATTCATTCAGAGTTAATGTCCTGGCAAACAAGTATTAGCTTACTTTTGTGCACACCTCTCTTTCTTCAAAGAAAGTAATAACTGCTGAGTGACGGTTTATAACTTTAATAAGCATGAAGAACTTCACAATAGACCCATTGATGCGGTCAGGCAATTAGAGCACAATCAAGATTAATAATAATAATAGTCACTCATATGTATGAAACAATCCTGTCAATAGTGAAATATGAAATACAGTTGTATGCTTTCCATACACTGAATATTGTATACATGAATATATCTTATGGGCCATACACACACACCCAGATGCACATCTCAACAGCCAAAACGGCTGGTCACTGAATGCCCCTTTTTCTCCACTCCCTTCGCTGCTAAACTCTCTCTCTTTTTGCACATGCCTCGTCAGCTATCCTTTCCTGCAATTTGCGAGCTTGTCACACTGCCAGTCTCATCACGTGACATAGAGTGGCTATTGGGCTAGGGTAGCGAAGCGGCGTTCTTGGCATTCAAACTACTGCATTTTCTAACTCCCAACATTGCCCCATGTTCCCGAGCGGAAACCAAGGGTTTTCGCTTGAGAACAGTGGATAGTTAGCCCAAGAACATTTAATCTATTAGGAAAGAAAAATCATACTGCTCAGAATAATATATATATATGAAATAGTAATTATGGTACCAAATGACATGAAAACAGATACATCTAAACGGTTTAGACACAATGTCATCCAATCTTTCATAAAATGCAATGAAAATCTTCAAATGAATGGTTCAACGGAGTATCACTTGAAAAACAAAACAAGATCAGACAATGTCAACATTTGGCACAAACAATGTCACTTTCCAGCTACATTCCTTGACAAAAGGTATGCTAGAAAGTTTTCTGATTCCTTGATGAGGATAATTGTATATCTGAATTCTTGAATAAGCAAGAACCATCTGTGTAATCTACTGTTTGTCGCAGTTTTTTATATTTATTTAGGGATGTTAGTGGACGGTGATCCGTCTGAAGGCAGAAGTTTGCGCCAAGTAAATAGCGTGATTTTTTTTAAAAACCAGCGGCACTTGGGCTTTCAGCCCTTCGGCCCAGTGACATGTCATTGCGAGGCTGGGGAACCTGAGGACTTTCCTTCCAACCCGGTCAGGAGCTTCGCTCCTTCCCATCCACAGAGGGTTTATCTCAGGAGCCGTTCAGGTTATTCAGTCAAAATCCCGGTCGATGACACTCCTACAAATGCTCGCGCCCGGGCTTGAACCTTGAAAACCTGGTCGGCAGCGCAACGTTGTAACCATTACTCCAGCGCGGCTCCCAAATAGCGTGAGAACTTGCCCATATACCAAATGATGGACAAGAGTTCTCTTTCACTTGTGGAATACCGAGTTTCTGCTGGTAGCAACTTCCTGCTTACATACAAGCATGGATGTGGGTTAATATTTGTTACCATTGCAACAGGCAGCCACCAATGCCAGTCTGGGAAGCATCAGTTCTCAGAAGAAATGACATAGTGATATTAGGCAACACCAAAATAGGTGCCTTGGAAAATACAGTTTTAATTTTGTTCAAAGCTCCACTGCAAGTATCGGACCAAACAATTTTATTAGGAGCACCTTTTCTAGTCAAAGATAAGAGGACAGAAATAATACATGAAAAGTTCGGAATTAACTTGTGATAAAAGTTAATGAGTCCTAACATGCTCCTAACTTGTTTCTTTGTCCGACGGATATCTAGTTCTAATATGCGCTTGACAGTCTGCTCATCAGGAAATAACATGTGGTTACCAACACGGTGACCAAGAAATGAAATTGCTTTACGACCAATCTTAACCTTTGAAGGTCTAACTGTCAAACCATGCTTTCTAAGTATCATTATTAAAGATTTTAATCCTGTGATATGTTCTTGCCAAGAACTATGAAATAAACAGATGTCGTCTATGTATGTGATGACACCAGTCCTATCTCCTAAGAGTCTACGCATCATGCGCACAAAAGTCACGGGAGCATTGACAAGGCCAAAACACATTTAATTCTATTGGAATAAACCATATGGAGTCATGAATAAACCATATGGAGTCATAAATGCGGTTAGCGGTATGGCCTTCTCAGTAAAAAGGGATCTGCCAATATCCCTTGGATAGATCTAGTTTGCTGTATGTAGCCTGGAATAGTTGTGATAAGAAATCCTCCAAAACAGGCATAGGCTCATCATCTGTGATAGTGACACTGTTAAGACGTCTAAAATGAATGCAGATGCGAAGAGATTTATTCTTCTTTCTAACTAGAACTATAGGAAAAGCGTAAAATGATTTCAGAAGGAGAAATGATGCCCATGCGTAGCATATCCTTGAGTTTACTATCCATATGAGATCTGTAGTGTAATGGTATAGTATACGGTATGAGTTTGATAGGGAGATCATCAGTCATTGTAATATCATGAGAGATAACATCAGTGCAACCTGGAAGTTCAGTCAGCACGTCAGAGAAAGATTCTAAAACAGCAAGAGCCTGTTCTCGATAACCAGAATCTAAATCACCTGATACAATTACATCTCTCCAAGATTCGGAAGATGTTAAAGGTAGCAGAGGAAAATTAAAAGAAGTATCGCTCGCTGTAGAATCATCAGATTCCAAAACCGCAGAAAGAGCGTGTAGAGCAGGGACATCAGAAATAATGACCAAGATAGGTTCTAAATCAGCAGGGCGCTCCACATACAATTTTAACATATTAATATGAAATATTTTGATTTTGCCCCTTATGTCAATGGCATAATCTACATCAGCTTTCTTCTAACCACGTTAAAAGGGCCCTGCCAGGAAATTAGAAGTTTATTTTCCTTGGTTGGAAGAAGTAGCCATACGTGTTCTCTGTTAAAATCATATTTTAATGAAGGGGAGTTAAACGTTAAAAGACTTGTATGTACAGGTCGGATTTTTGGTTATCACCCTTGTAAACACGCTTAGTTTGTTTTTTAAATATATGATAGTGAATCTACTCGAATGTTCGAGATAGGCGGATGAACGCTACTCACATCCCGGGGCGAATTCGCGCGGGGATGAATTGGTACTGAGCGGTTTTTTGGAGCGGGGGAATTTTTCGTGACAGTCAATACGGGGAGAGCTCCGAAGATGGATGATTGAGCATTTTCGTCAGTGTGTCCCGGGATAAGATATTTGGTGTGAAAGGAATGTTGGATACTTCCTAATATTTTTCCTAAAGCCATGGATATGCAGCTTATTTATGTACGTTATTGAAGATTTTCAGGTCATGGATTATGTATTATTTCAGGCGTTGGAATATGTTGATTCAGGCCATACACATATTATCGTAAACTGCGACATATGCAGTTCCCCTTTCTTGTATGGATATTTTTTGGCCATGATGTTTATGATTATGAGCTGCTGTGCTTTACAGCCTTTGTGAATGGATATTTGTGTACCAGTGACTGTATCTCTAAGGATTTACTTACTGATGATCGATGATCCGTTATGAGCAATTATTGATGATTATATTACCTCGGATTAGTGCTCACCAGATGTACCATGAATTGCCGTGACTTGTAACCTGTGACAGTGTATTATTTATGATGTCCTCGTTTTTGCTGTGGTGTTAATAAACAGTGTAGAACGTTACTAGGAGTTACAACGTTTCCTGACTCCTGTGTGTGCTAGGTGTGAGTGATTGCTATTTAACTCAATCTGTACTACATGACATTCTCGTTTGTGGACACTCACTCTCTCACACATCAGTCGGCAACCCGTAAGCCCGACATAAGCTGATTGCCTATATCAGCGGAATATATATATTAACATTACTTCTTCTATGCCACTACACATCTGCTACAAAGCAACATTTAACAATGACGCTCTAGAACAAGGAGTTAACAGTGGTGGCCAGTGTGGGGATAAAGTGAGTTTCTCAAGGAATATATTTACATAAGTTATCTATTTCATATTATTAGACATAATGGCTAGTTTGGATTATTTCATTACACAAGGGAAATCCCTTGGTATGACTACGGAAAGATTAGAAGAATTCGTACTTGCCGAATATGCCAAGGTGCAAAATTCGGAAGAAAAGAAACAGAAATTAGAAGCTGAAGATAGAAGATTGCAAATGCAGGCAGAAGAGAGAAAACTTCAGTTGGAAAATGAAAAACAGAACTTAGAGGTTGAAGATAGAAAAATTCAACAGCAAATGGAAATCGAAAAACAGAAATTAGAAGCTGAAGAGAGAAAAATTCAACAGCAAATGCAAATGGAAGCTGAAAAACAGAAAATGGAAATGGAAAAACAGAGATTAGAGGCTGAAGAAAGAAAATTGCAGATGCAAATGCAAGCTGAAGAAAATATGAGACTGCATGAGGAAAAGATGTCGTCTATAGAGCTAGAGAGAATAAAGGCAGTGAATATTGGTAATACACAAAATGAGACAAACAATCAAACAACTTCTAATAAGATAAATACTAATTCTTATAAAGTCAAATTACCTGCTTTCAACTCTGCCTGCGACGATATATCATTCTATCTAAATAGATTTGAACTTTGATGCGAATCTCATAAGATAGACAAGTCGCAATATGTTGCACAACTTATGGAGATACTTAAGGGTGAAGCTTTGAATACTATAAGTATGTTAGAAGGTCCTGACAAGAATAACTATGATGTTGTCAGAGCGGCCTTATTAAAAAAATACCAGCTGAATGAAGAAGGTTATCGCCTACGCTTTAAGTCTCTATTGCCAGAGACAGGGAAAGATTTTTCAGACTTTATATCAAATATTAGCCTTACGTTTTCACGTTGGGTTGAACTTTCAAAAACTGAACACACATATGAGGCCCTTATGGACTTATTGCTTCGCGACAAAGTCATGTCATCAGTTAGTGAATCTTTTCTTTCCTTTCTACATGAGCGAAAGCCTCCAAACTTAAAAGATATGGAACAATACTGTCGCCAATACGTCACGGCTCATCCAAATGTAACTGTTAGCAATTCTGAAGTCAAAGAAGGTTTACCCGTAGCTTCAGCAATACCATATGGTCCTAATTGGCGCCGTAGACCGCAAAGTGCTGATCGCAATTTTGGTAGTAGATATAATCGTAATTTTGGACAGAACCAAGGGGGCCCATCACGTAGTGATTCTCCTTCTTCAAGGAATTGGAGACACTTTAACGGTCCTCAACATTTTAGTTCCAACAATTATGGAAATTTTGGAAGGGGTAACTACAATAGAAACTATCAACCCTATAATAACTTTTCTTCGAGACAACAAAATCCATCGAATAGAAATTTTGATCAAAGGGGAAATAACAATCGCAACAATGCAAACCGGGGTTCAGATCAGAACAATAGTTTCAATAGAAGAAATAACAATGCCTCCAATAGAGATAATAGTCGCGACAGATCGCGATATGACGGTAGATCTCCAAATGATAGATCGTATCGCCATGCTAACTCTGCTCAACAAGAGCCCAGGTTGTTAATGATCAAGGTAACAGTAATAATAGTGTCTCTAATGCTACTGCTTGCTCTGCTTTCGATTTCGAGAGTGCATCTCAGTGCCCGGAGTGCACAACTTTGTTACAACCTACAGCTATAACTACCTTGAGTTGCGGTCATCCTCTACCCGCTCTTCCTGCCTTAGCTGCGCATGACGGAAGAGGGTCTCTTACTCTACATAATGGTTTGGTGAATAATAATCTTGTCTCAGTACTTTTTGATTCTGGATGCACGACTGTTGGGATTAGACAGTCTCTAGTCCATCCATCTTGCGCTACAGGTAATATGGTGAAATGTGTCACATTCGGTGGGACAGTTGAGACTTTTCCGACTGCCATAGTTCACATTGCCACACCGTTTTTCACTGACTATATACACGCATGTATGATCAGAGCGCCTATCGCTGACCTTACTGTCGGACAGATACATGGTATAAAGGTTTGTACGCCAGTAAAAATTGCTGCTTGGGAACGGCAACATAATTTTACTGCTGCCACTATGCCAAACTTTTTTCACCAGGTACATTCTGCTAACGCAATACATTCTGCTAATTTTGGGCAATCTTGCAGTATTGATGATACTATTGTTCATCATGCTAATTTTGGTGCTTCTTGTAGCCCAGTTCGACATACCTCAGTACGTCGCAACTCTAATTTTGATTCTTCTTTAACTACTATTATAGAAGAAGATCCTTCGATTTCGTCTGATATAAACACTAACTCTGTGGCTACGACTGAATCTATATCCAGTCACGTTGATTGCAACTTCTTTGCTGCAATGACTAGTGTTTTCTTTGCCACATGTACGGACTTAGTTGTTAGTACATATATGTACCTTATGAGTTTCTTTAGCTTTCTTGCTGGACCCGTTAGCTCGGTATCTTCGTCTTTTACGACTTTTTGTCGCACTCACTGCGCTCCTTTTAAACTTCGACGTAGGTCCAAGTTTACTACTGTATGCTTTTACATCTTTATTATATCTTTCTTACTTTTTTCTTTGCCCAGTACACAGGCTATAACTTCAGTTCAGCCTTTGAGATGTACGCCTTTGTCTACTGCATTTACTTTGTCTTGCGCAAAATCTCATATTGTCAGCCATCATGACACTCTTAGTCATCATTACCATCTTCTAGATTTGCCTTTTGACATGGGTATCATGTGTATACTCACGACTTTTCCATACATCAGTGCACACTGCTATTTTTCTCGAACACTTAAATCGCCCTATACAATTAATGATTCCAGTTTAGACTGTGCTACTTTCTCTGTCACTCTTTCTTGTGTGACGGAGGAAGGTTTGATTATCACCGTACAGGGGCCGGAAGTTTACACAGCCACAGTTGGTAGGTTTCCAGTAAAATTGATTGTTGTATATCATAAAGTCCTACCTTTACCAAACAGAGATTTTCATTTGTATTTTTTCACAGCGTATGCTTTTCCATGAGAGTCAGTGCTGCTATATTGTTCGTTTGAACCATTTACCGATGATATATCGCTAGATTTGCTGTTCCAGTTTACCCATTTGGCAGTTGACGCCGCACTAGATGTTTTGGTGCCTTCTTGCTTATAGGATGTTTTAAGACTACGGGACTCATCTTTTATATGTAACTTATTTGAGATAGTTGATAATATTGTATATTAGTATAGTATATTAGAGAGTATTGTATTAGGATACGGTATAACTTTTTTATGTTAATATGTTGGTTCATCTTTATGCACCATTGCATTACTATATTGTTCGTATACTACTGTGTTTTGAAATGATGAACGTATTACAATTGTAATGATTATACTATTTGACGTAACTGATCATTGCGATACATTTCGGTATTGTACTTTTTGAGAAAAAAAATATGAAGATAAGAGAAAACGGTATTTTTTCTGACCGTGTAATATTTTTTCTTTACCCAGCGCTTGATTGTGCGCTAAAGGGGGGTAACTATGTATAGAGTTATTAATACGTTGAGAAAATGTTTTTTCTGAGGTTTTAATGTATTTTTTCTTTACCTGGCGCTTGATTGTGCGTCAGGAATAGCTATGTATAACGATGTTGTCAATTTTGATATTAATTTGGGTTCATCATTGGTACTCCATGGGCTTGTTAACTTGGGTATCATGCCCATTATGCTATTTTTTTTAGATGATAGCTAGTTATTTGTTCTTTGATTTAGATACGCATTGTTTCTTGTAATGTATGCTGTTGTGCTATTATGGTGTTCATTTATTCAATGCATTGTTTAATCTAATTGTTTACCATGATATATTATTGTTTTTTTCTATTCGTATTGCACTGCATTCTTTCATTACTGCTCATTCTTTTGGTACTTTATCTGTTCTTTTTACTTTTCTCTTATAATGTCATAGCTAGTCTATACTCCATATACTCCATATTTCTTTGAATTTGTTGATCGTCGTATGCTTATCTTATTATCTGTCTATACGTTACTTCTTTTGTACTTTACACTTACTCCTATCCTTCTTTTTTGTTTATTTTTGTTAACGTGACTTAACATAGTGTATACTTAGATGTAGACATTAGTATTCTATCGACCTCAACTTTTTGTTTGATGTATTTAAAAAAAAATGATTATATCATTTTTTCCCCCGGGGGTCGGTGTAGACTGTTAAAGTACTATTTTAATGAAGATGAGTTAAACGTTAAAAGACTTGTATGTACAGGTCGGATTTTTGGTAATCGCCCTTGTAAACACGCTTAGTGTGTTTTTTAAATATATGATAGAGAATCTACTCGAATGTTCGAGATAGGCGGATGAACGCTACTCACATCCCGGGGCGAATTCGCGCGGGGATAAATTGGTACTGAGCGGTTTTTTGAGCGGGGGAATTTTTCGTGACAGTCGATACGGGGAGAGCTCCGAAGATGGATGATTGAGCATTTTCGTCAGTGTGTCCCGGGATAAGATATTTGGTGTGAAAGGAATGTTGGATACTTCCTAGTGTATTTCCTAAAGCCATGGATATGCGGCTTATTTATGTACGTTATTGAAGATTTTCAGGCCATGGATTATGTATTATTTCAGGCGTTGGAATATGTTGATTCAGGCCATACACATATTATCGTAAACTGCGACATGTGCAGTTCCCCTTTCTTGTATGGATATTTTTTGGCCATGATGTTTATGATTATGAGCTGCTGTGCTTTACAGCCTTTGTGAATGGATATTTATGTACCAGTGACTGTATCTCTAAGGATTTACTTACTGATGATCGATGATCCGTTATGGGCAATTATGGATGATTATATTACCTTGGAGTAGTGCTCACCTGATGTACCATGAATTGCCGTGACTTGTAACCTGTGACAGTGTATTATTTATGATGTCCTCGTTTTTGCTGTGGTGTTAATAAACAGTGGAGAACGTTACTAGGAGTTACACCGTTTCCTGACTCCTGTGTGTGCTAGGTGTGAGTGATTGCTATTTAACTCAATCTGTACTACATGACATTCTCGTTTGTGGACACTCACTCTCTCACATATCAGTCGGCAACCCATAAGCACGACATAAGCTGATTGCCTATATCAGCGGAATATATATATTAACATTACTTCTTCTATGCCACTACACATCTGCTACAAAGCAACCTTTAACAATGACGCTCCAGAACAAGGAGTTAACAGTAGCCGACTGATGTGTAAATATACTGAAGCACATTAAAAACGCACCACTATTATATATACTGATGCCGAGAAGCAGGAAAAAAAAGTGTGGGAATGGATTTTCCCCGTGTTTGCCAAGAGGTAGAGAGCGAATGGCTGCTGGAATGGAAAGTGCATGATTCAACCCACGGGTTTGTGTACAGACTACATGAAAACGATGAAAGTTACACGTGCAACACGATTCCCAACAGCTATAACGCTGAAAATGTATACACGTTGTGGCAGTATACTTGGTATAAAAAGGCCGTTGAGACAAAACACCCAGTAAATGTGCTTGAAATGCCACGACTATCTGAAAACGACCGCCAAGGAGCCATTGGTATGCTGGAGACCGGAATGAGCTCGCGGGCCATTGCCAGAAGGATGAATTGCTACCACAGCACTATTGTACGTCTCAATGAATGTTACGGAACCACTGGCAGTGCCCGGGATAGACTTCGGAGTGGCCAACCACGAGTTACTACCCCTGCGCAAGATCGTCATATTGTGCTGAGTCACCTAAGGAATCGTTCTCTCCCGGCAAGTCAAACAGCAAGAGCAATAGTGGGTAGACGTGGGCAAGTCTCTCGAATGACAGTCTTACGACGACTCAGAGATACAGGCCTTACTGCAAGACGACCTTATGTTGGGCCAAACGTGACTCACAGACATCGTCAGCAGCGCCTGCAATGGGCAGAGCAACATGTCAGATGGATTAGACTGCAGTGGAATGCTGTCCTATTCACAGACGAGAGCAGATTCAACATATCCTTTGCTGATGAACGTATGCGGGTTTGGCGACGGTGTGGAGAGCGCTTTGCAAATTGCTGTGTCAACCGATTTGGAGGTGGCAGTATTAACATTTGGGGATGATTCAGTTTTCACCATCGCTTGCCTCTTCACGTCTTCCGTGGAAATGTTAATGCTGTGACATATCGAGATGAGGTTCTGGATGCTCTGGCTGCTCCTGCGTTCACACTTTATCCAGACTTGCAGCTTCTCCAGCAGGGTAACGCACGTGCATTACTTTGTATTTTTGCTTTTCTCCCTTGCCTGCACAGAATGCAATTAATTTCATAACAATCAAATGTACAAATTAATGACCAGCATGGATTCATAGGAAAATGAATAAAGATTCCAAATATGTAAACTTGTAAACACTTATATTTATATTTCACACTCTGTTCCTGGAATATACAGGTGGTGCGTTTTTAATGTGCTTCAGTATATATATATATATATGTGTATATGTGTATATGTGTATATGTGTATATGTATATATGTATATATGTATATATCTATATGTATATATGTATATATGTATATATGTATATATATATATATATATATATATATATCTATATATATATATATATATATATATATATATATGTATATATATATATATATATGTATATATATATATGTATATATATATATATATATATATGTATATATATTTATATATATATATATATATATATATATATATATATATATATATATATATATACGCGAATGTGTATAGGTTCTTGGAATACAAGCCTCAGGTATTACCCACTCAAGGTTAGAAAATCCACTAACGAGTAAGACTAGTGGGTTTATATTCACACAGTTTATTAACCACACAGGAACATCGCAAAGTACACGACGTAACAGCACTGTTGCGACGATTGTTGCAACGTTTTTCGTCTATGTATTTATTTTCTAATGCATGGGAAATAACTCATGTATTGTAGTCACTTTTTTATTTCTACTAGTTGTCTAATCGTGTGACGATGGTTGCCGATAGTTTGTGTGAACGATTTTTAGTCATCTCCATATACGGAGCGCTCAGGTCGTCAGTTCTTATAAACAGTTGACAATCGCAATGTTTCAAGATTCATTTCCTTATTAGGCTCGAATCTGTACGATTGTTCTCAGAATATTCTTTGGTTAGTAAGTTGGCTGAACACGGTTCGAGTCGCGCTTGTCTGCGCATGTCTGGGCTTGATCGCTTTTTTGCACGGGTTCCGTCCCGACATTCAGAGAGTGGGGCAGATGCGTGATAAGCAAGACGCGTTTGGTTTGCCAGCGTCTGTGCTTAAACTGTTCAGGAAATAATGTCCTATTCATATTGTTCCTTTGGAGATGATATATCTGTGGTGATTCTTAGGGCTTGGAAGCCTGTGAGTTATATGTTTATTTCCTGAAGTAAAGGTAATGACATTTTTGACACTTATCGATATCTTTCGAGATTGACATTTTGTTTGTAGCCCGATTATAAGAGGGTCTACGCTATGAGAAAGTTTTTCGTCAGCTCACGAATCATGTTCGCTGTTACTGCATCGATGGATGCATGTCTTAAGAACTATCTGCCTGCTAAACTTTGCTGCTTGTTCCAGATTTGATATCTTGGGTAACTAAAGGAATTTGGAGGATTTTTGAGGACATTATTGATACACTTCAGAAGACGTCCCTGTCTTGCTGAGGTTAGATTTAGGAGAGAGGATTTGATCTCTTATCATATTGATATCTTCCAGCTGTTATAGAAAGGAATGGAGATTTCCGCCTGAATACTTTTACAGCCCTATGATGTACTGATATGCATGTAATTCATCTTTACTATGATGCTGTCTACCGTCCATTGCTGTGTTGCTGTAACAATGACTGTTTGATTGTACCTATGATGTACCTACTTGTTTATGTCTACGCATTTTCGTCAACGTGGCGTCTTCATTAAATAATATAAACGTCACAAGGATTTTACAACATTCATTGACTCCATACGTCGTGATTTGGTGTGGCGTTCCTGTTGGAACTGTACCTGTATGACTGTGCAACTATTTTACACATGTACACCAGTCCTAAGTCTACACCATACTTTAAGTGCCAGCACTACCTGCCCTTGGCAACATAAGTTATATCATCACACAACATTTGGAGTCGTTACAAGCACATGTCACAGGTTACAGTTCATACAAAAATCCATAGTACATAGGTTGCAAAGACGTCGTAACTTTATCCATAGGAAAGAACATCTATCAAAAAGGACTGCCTACATCGCAGTTCACCACAGTTCTCATTTCCTACTATTACAGTGAAAATATCCGTCAACAAATGACTGCATACATGGCAGTTCTAGTATGATAACAGTAAATCCATCAAGAAAGTAAATATGACTCATAACACTGGCCGGTACACTCCATGGCCTCAACAAATATCCTCTATATCAAATTCTCCCCTCCATCATAGGAAATATGCATAATAATAATCATGACCGGCACACTCCATGGCCTCAGAATCAATCAATCTAGCAAGGAGACTCTTCCCTACAACAATATATTCCATCTTCTCTTCTAAGAAAAGTATCCCTCGATCATAATATTTGGACACACTCACGAAATCGCTACTCAGTACAGCTCAGTAACAAAACTACATGCGCGGACTCACCGCGTGAGAACTAAACTCAGCCCCAACCGTCTCTTCCCAAAACCTCACTAAGAACCTTCAAAAACGTTATCTTATTTAAAAAAAAACCAACCCAACAACCACTCATTTGAGCTGTGTTCAAAAACTACTGCCTACAGCTCCCAACTAAAAAAACATCATCATCACCCAAAGCGTGTTTACAAGGGTGATTACTAAAAACTGACCTGTGCATACAAGTCTTTTAACGCTGAACTCCCCTACATTAAAATGTGACTTAACATACTATACCAACCCCCTGGAAAAAAATGATATCATCATTTTTTTTAAAAGTACATCAGCAAAAAATAAGAGGTCGAAGAACCTCTAATGTCCACACACAAGAATTATCCTATGTTAATTCATGTCCATAAATTCCCAAAAAATTATTAGCAATAAGTAGAAAGTAGGCAATGAATTATACAAAGTAATCAGATACGTATACTAAGATAATCGGTTTCAAACAAAGTTAAGTATACACAGTATAGACTAAGTAAAAAATAATAAATGGAAAGTGAAAAGACAAGATCAAGTAAAAGGAAGAATGACCAGCAATGAAATAGAAATAAGAAAAAAAATCAATAATACAACATAGTAACAATTAAGTTTAACAATGCATTGCATAAAAAATAAATATAACTATCACAAACCAGCATAAAACAAAAAAACCCTTATATATATATATATATATATATATATATATATATATATATATATATATATATATATATATATATTATATATATATATATATATATATATATATATATATATATATATATATATATATATATATATATATATATATATATATATATATATATATATATATATATATATATATATATATATATATATATATAAACTATTAAAAAAGCTATAACTAAATAAAGCATAATAGGTAATTTAACCAAGTTATAAAAGTTATTCAGGATTAAAAATGAATTATTATAGACATCATACAACAACAAAAAAATAATAACACCGCTATAAATAAGTTCCCACTGACGCACAATCAAGCGCTGGGCAAAGAAAAATTATCACAATGTCAGAAAAAAAATGTACAATACCAAAAAGTTTTGTAACGATAAGTTACATAAATATAGTATTTTTTTATTTACTAGTTTAAATCTATAATTAATATGCCAAAAATGAAATCAGCTTTAACAAAATGTGTGACATATAAAAAAACAAATCCTATCCTTAAGCAGACACAAATCAGCACACGCCAGTTTTAAGGAAAAAAACAAAAAATTCGTCACAGAAAAGGCATATGGGAAAACACCCTGTTATCATCATTCCAATAGCAAATATATAAGCACAATATTATGTATCCTGACTATGTGCTTTAACCAGAATTCTAGATTCTTCAGTCGAACAACAGTATCAGCTGTCTCTGTTAATTCTACATGTTCGGTTTAATTTAACCATTAAGTTACTCCAGGCTGACAATCACGTTCAGCTCAGCTATAGTGTTCTTTAGCTGTAACTTTATACTTTTCTCAACTTGATATGCGATACACTATAAAGAAATCCACAATCTGCTGCTACTGTGAGATATGAAAAGATCCTATAAAAATATATGCAGCGGTTTAAAACAATTTTTAAGTATTAGCATAAACTGCTGGGGAAATGTTGCATACCTGACTGGCAAGAAAATCAAATTATTTAAATTCTCAGGTGTCATGCTCTGGAAGAAATCAGTGTTTCAAAATATGTTCCCAATTTCAAATACAAGATCATTTCTGATACATGCAAGCTACGTTTCAAAATTACGTTTCACAACATAATGGATACTTCATATTTTCTCTGTGTGTGGCAATATGTTAACCAGACATGGCATCAAAACACGAGAAAGAAGTTTAAATTTAGTGAATAAAAGGAACACTCGGGGCTCTCTGAAGACGACTACTGCACCTTCACAGCTAATGAGGTTGTGCATAGGGCTGGCAATCTCATCATGCAAAGTAAACTGTCCTAGGAATCACAACTGCAGGAGCACGTCAATGCTTGATGTACCAGCTACAGTGGCTCCAAGCTCCACAACAGAGCACAAAGGTCAATGATTATATGGTCTAAGTGGGCATTGTCTTCTGACTGGTGTGTGTAGATACAAACAGCCCACTGCCTTCATAAAAAGCTAAAGACAGGTCACTACAAACTGACATGCTACACCTCATTACAATTGTTTTTTCGTTCAACGTTTATCAAAACTGCATATGTCGCAGTTTTTTAATAATACATGTGTATATAGTCTGAATCAACATACTTTAAGGCCTGAAACAGTACATCTCATGGGAGAAAGAACATTCCCTTTTAACAATCTGTCGAACTTCCAAAAATATCCCTCATCGAAGATATGAATATATAATGGCCTACAATCCATGGCCTGAAAGTCTTCAATAACGTACGTTCTGCAGTATATAAATAAGCCGCATATCCATGGCTTTTGGAAATACACTAGGAAGAATCAAAAAATCCCTTTCACACAAAAAATATCTTATTCCCGGGACACACTGACGAAAATGGCCAAACGTCCATCTTTGGAGCTCTCCCCGTATCAACTGTCACGAAAAAAAAACCCGCTCAAAAAACAGCTCAGTACAAATTCACCCCCGCGCGAATTCGCCCCGGGATGTGAGTAGCGTTCATCCGCCTATCTCGAACATTCGATAGATTCTCTATCATATATTTAAAAAACAAACTAAGCGTATTTACAAGGGCGATTTAAAAAATCCGACCTGTACATACAAGTCTTTTAACGTTTAACTCCCCTTCATTAAAATATGACTTTAACAGTCTACACCGACCCCCGGGGAAAAATGATATAATCATTTTTTTTTTAATACATCAAACAAAAAATTGAGGTCGATAGAATACTAATGTCTACATCTAAGTATACACTATGTTAAGTCACGTTAACAAAAATAAACAAAAAAGGATAGGAGTAAGTGTAAAGTACAAAAGAAGTAAAGTATAGACAGATAATGATATAAGTATACGACGATCAAAAAATTCAAAGAAATATGAAGCATATGAAGTATAGACCAGCTATGACATTATAAGAGAAAAGTAAAAAGAACCAATGAAGTACAAGAAGAATGAGCAGTAATGAAAGAAAGCAGTGCCATAGGAATAAAAAAAAACAATGATATATCATGGTAAACAATTAGATTAAACAATGCATTGAATAAATGAACACCATAATAGCACAACAGCATACATTATAAGAAACAATGCATATCTAAATCAAAGAACAAATCACTAGCTATCATCTAAAAAAATAGCATAATGTGCATGATACCCAAGTTAACAAGTTCATGGAGTACCAATGATGAACCCAAATTAATATCAAAATTGACAATACCGTTATACATTGCTATTCCTGACGCACAATCAAGCGCCGGGTAAAGAAAAAATACATTACAACCTCAGAAAAAACATTTTCTCAACGTACTAATAACTCTATACATAGTTACCCCCCTTTAGCGCACAATCAAGCACTGGGTAAAGAAAAAATATTACAATGTCAGAAAAAAAACCTTTTCTCTTATCTTCATATTTTTTTCTCAAAAAGTACAATACCGAAATGTATCGCAATGATCAGTTACGTCAAATAGTATAATAATTACAATTGTAATACGTTCATCATTTCAAAACACAGTAGTATACGAACAATGTAGTAATTCAATGGTGCATAAAGATGAACCAACATATTAACATAAAAAAGTTATACCATATCCTAATACAATACTCTCTAATATACTATACTATACTATACTAATATACAATATTATCAACTATCTCAAATAAGTTACATATAAAAGATGAGTCCCGTAGTCTTAGAACATCTTATAAGCGAGAAGGCACCAAAACATCTAGTGTGGCGTCTACTGTGAAATGGATAAACTGGAACAGCAAATCTAGCGATATATCATCGGAAAACGGTTCAAACGAACAATATAGCAGCACTGATTCTCATGGAAAAGCATACGCTGTGAAACAATACAAATGAAAATCTCTGTTTGGTAAGGGTCAGATTTTATGATATGCAACAATTAATTTTAATTTATCAAATGTGGCCGTGTAAACTTACGACCCCTGTACGATGTCAATCAAACCTTCCTCTGTTACTAAAAAAAAAAATACCAGAGAAAGTAGTACAGACCATCTCGAAATCATTAATAAAACAAGGTCATAGATGTGTTTTAGCAGAGTGTTAATGTATAATACAATCGTGATAGACAATGATAGTCAAGGAGCACCATGTGGGCATTGAGACAGTATGTCTGCCATCACATTATTCGAACCTCGAATAGCTCGTATAGAAAAATGAAAGGGTTGTAGCAAAATAGCATAACGAGTGGATCTTGAGCTCTTCAAGTCCTTACTCTGTATAGCTGTGATGATGTTTAAGAATTTTAGAAGTGTTATCGTCCTCCGTCTGCAAGAGACCATGACCAACCCGGTGACCCAAAAAAGAAATGTCGCTGAACCCAACATAGGCTTTAGACGGTTTGGCCGTCAAATTATGAGAGCGTAATGTGGACAAAAGTTCGGAAAGACAATGAAAGTGATCTTCCCAAGAATCGCTGAAAAGGGAAATATCGTCCAAGTACGCAATAACATCTGGACGATGTGAGAGGATTCGTCAAGCTTTCTCATTCACGGTTCTTTACTAAACTCGACTTGTCCAAGGGATACTGGCAAGTTCCTCTTACTGAACACGCCAAACCTCTTTCTGCTTTTTCAACACCTAGTGGTTTGTTCCAATGGAACTTCATGCCTTTCGGCCTCGTTAATGCCCCAGCTATTTTTGTACGCATGATGCGTCGTATACTCTTACATCGTCCAGATGTTATTGTCTCTAGAAAGCTGACACGGCAGAACGGAACTACTCTGTACTGGACCGAGAATTATTAGCTATGGTCTGGGCGATTCTTAAACTCCAGATATTCCTTCTTGGCGCGCATTTCATAGTAGAAACCGATCAAAAAGCACTCACAGCTATACAGAGTAAGGACTTGAAGAGCTCAAGATCCACTCGTTATGCTATTTCGCTACAACACTTTCATTTTTCTATACGAGCTATTCGAGGTTCGAATAATGTGATGGTAGACATACTGTCTCAATGCCCACATGGTGCTCCTTGACTATCATTGTCTATCACGATTGTATTATACATTAACACTCTGCTAAAACACATCTATGACCTTGTTTTATTAATGATTTTGAAATGGTCTGTACTACTTTCTCTGGTATTTTTTTTTTGAGTAACAGAGGAAGGTTTGATTGACATCGTACAGGGGTCGTAAGTTTACACGGCCACATTTGATAAATTAAAATTAATTGTTGCATATCATAAAATCTGACCCTTACCAAACAGAGATTTTCATTTGTGTTTTTTCATAGCGTATGCTTTTCCATGAGAGTCAGTGCTGCTATATTGTTCGTTTGAACCGTTTTCCGATGATATATCGCAAGATTTGCTGTTCCAGTTTCACTATTTCACAGTTGACGCCATACTAGATGGTTTGGTGCCTTCTTGCTTATAAGATGTTCTAAGACTACGGGACTCATCTTTTATATGTAACTTATTTGAGATAGTTGATAATATTGTATATTAGTATAGTATAGTATAGTATATTAGAGAGTATTGTATTAGGATATGGTATAACTTTTTTATGTTAATATGTTGGTTCATCTTTATGCACCATTGCATTACTATATTGTTCGTATACTACTGTGTTTTGAAATGATGAACGTATTACAATTGTAATGAATATACTATTTGACGTAACTGATCATTGCGATACATTTCGGTATTGTACTTTTTGAGAAAAAAAATATGAGGATAAGAGAAAAGGTATTTTTTTCTGACATTGTAATATGTGTTCTTTACCCAGCGCTTGATTGTGCGCTAAAAGGGGAAGGGGGGGGGGGGGTAATTATGTATAGAGTTATTAGTACGTTGAGAAAATATTTTTTCTGAGGTTGTAATGTATTTTTTCTTAACCTGGCTCTTGATTGTGCGTCAGGAATAGCTATGTATAACGGTATTGTCAATTTTGATATTAATTTGGGTTCATCATTGGTACTCCATTATGCTATTATTTTTTAGATGATAGCTAGTGATTTGTTCTTTGATTTAGATATGCATTGTTTTTTGTAATGTATGCTGTTGTGCTATTATGGTGTTCATTTATTCAATGCATTGTTTAATGTAATTGTTTACCATGATATATCATTGTTTTTTCTATTCGTATGGCACTGCTTTCTTTCATTACCGCTCATTCTTTTTGTACTTTATCTGTTCTTGTTACTTTTCTCTTATAATGTCATAGCTAGTCTATACTCCATATACTACATATTTCTTTGAATTTGTTGATCGTACGTATGCTTATCTTATTATATGTCTATACGTTACTTCTTTTGTACTTTACATTTACTCCTATCCTTTTTTGTTCACTTTTGTTAACATGACTAAACATAGTGTATACTTAGATGTAGACATTAGTATGCTTTCGACCTCAGAAATAATGACCGAGATAGGTTATTAATCAGAAGTGCGCACCACATACAATTTTATTATATTAATATGAAATATTTTGATTTTTGCCCCTTATGTCAATGGCATAATCTACATCAGTTTTTTTCTAACCCCGTTAAGAGGGCCCTGCCAGGAAATTAGAAGTTTATTTTCCTTGGTTGGAAGAAGTAGCCATACTTGTTCTCCTGGTAGGAACGAACGTAATTTTCGAGATTGGTTGCAGCGCAATCTCGACATGTGTGAAGCATTACGAATCATACTTGATGCAAAAGTACTTGCATCCACAAGGCGTTGTCTGAGATCAATGACGAGTTCCTAGCTGGTGTGGACAGTATTATCCTTCACTGATCCCAACAACAAATCATTGAGTATGTGCATAGGACCTTTAGGGTTGGCACCATAAACCAACTGAAATGGCGAAAAGACAGTGCTCTCATGCGGCACCTCCCTATATGCTAATAAGACCACTGACAACATTCGGTCCCAGTTACGAGGACATGTCTCGGCGACTTTTCCTAACAACTGCTTCAGCGAGCCATGGAAACGCTCACAAACACCATTGCTTTCCGGATGGTATGAGCTAGTGAAAGAATGCTTAATTTATAACAAGCTCTCAGTATCTTTCATCATCTGAGACATAAATCGAGTATTGCGATCTGATACGATTTCCTCAGGAAATCATATGCTGCAAAAAATAACAAATAAAGCATCAGCGACAGCTGCTGAGGCGATAGTCTTCAATGGTATGGCCTCCGGCCATCGTGTACATAAGTCTATACAGGTTAGGATATATCGATATCATTTCTCAGACGTGACCGACCTGGGCCAACTATGTCAACTGCAAGCTTGGTAAAAGGCCGTAATGGCAAATGAGTAACTTGTAACGGTGCAGCGTGGTGCTTGCTCCTACATACTACCTTTTGACAAGTTGTGCAGGACCTGCTGTATAGCTTTTCGTCTTTGTTAACATAGGGCCAATAAAAATTCGAGGTGACAAAAAAAACAGAGTAAGCTTAATCCCCATATGACCAGCTAAAAGCGAGTCATGGGCAGTATTCAATACAATAGGCCTAAAACTCTTTGGAATAACTACCTGTCTCCTGACTGAAACATAGTTGTCAAAGCATCTAGTCAGTACTGAGTTTTTTTAACTTTGAACCAGTAATGTGTTTGTCTTCTTCACATGTTTGCTCTCTGCTAGAGCAAACACATCTTCGCGCTGTCTGATCGCGAACGACTGGGGGGAACCATTATGAGCATTCCGAAGAGATGCTCTCTCACTAAATGGTGCAGCTGGCTCTGCCTTGGATTCAGTGGCATGCTGGGCCCTACTAAACACAGCTTTAGCCAAAACTGGGTGAGATTCAACCCATTTATGTATCTCCTCTGGAGAACAATCCTTAATACCTGGTATGTTACCAAATATTATATCAGATACTGGCTTGTCAAGGACACATGCCCTTACCTTACCTGTAAAGAAAGGTGTGACAATACGTATTTTTGCCACTGGGTAACACTCTATACTCCTTCCAAATTTTATGCACTTCCCTGTTTTACCAGTGAAGGCAGATTCATCAATTAACGATCTACGGACTCCGACAGTGGTACAGCCGGAATCACACTTACAGGCCTGTTATACCGGAGCCCATTACATAACGTGAGGCGTCCCACTTTGTCACAAGATGACATAGCGGGTAGAGCATGCCCGCAGATCAATCTGGGTTGTGAGTCAGGTTGGAATAAAAATTGGCACCTATAACAAGTTTTATCAGTTAGTGAGCTAACAACACATGCATTGGCATGTTCCGCTTTCTCCTTATCATTCTTTGTAGATACACATGTATTACCCCTATCATGGTTGCTACTGTCAAAATGCCCACAATGTTTGTTAGTACTGTTTCCATAGAATTTCGTATAAAGTCTGTTCCTAGCACATACCAACATCTGCTATTATTCCTATCACCAATGTAGGGTGCGTTGTCTTGTGTGGGTCTATGATCCATCCGTTTGTGATGCATTTCATCACCACGGCCATAATTGTGTCGCCACTGAACTTGGTTTGAATAACCATAGTCTCGTCTCTGTTAGAAGCTAGATGTTGACCTCTGCCATGGGAAGTTATATTTTCCACGGTAGTTGGATCTACAGCCTTGCCTTACTCTGCTGTCCACACTCTGTAAACGAGGTCTCTGACCACCATCTCTATAGTCGTGACGAGCCACACATACGGAAAGTGCGTTTTGTGTCGTTGGTTTGTGAACCTCTATATCTGGGTGAGCTGTCATATATTGTCGCCAAAGTTTATCCATTGCCCTCAAGGTCTTTTGGTATCCTGTTTTGAAGAAATGAGGCAAGATCTTTGCTACATGCCGACAACACCTTGTCACGTAACATTAGATCAAGTAAGCCAGCGAAGGTCTTATCAAAACCGAACTACTCTATCCATCTTTTAGAATATAATTTAATGAATGAGATAAATTCTCCAAAGTCAGCTTTTGTGCTTGGCAGACAGGAATGAAATTTATAACGGAATCCCGGCTTGGCCCGCATTTGTTGCGTGTTTATTTTTGCTTGTAGCTTTTGCACGCTTGTTTTATAAGTATCCAATATTTTTTTCAGAGTTAATGTCCAGGGTTCTTTTTTGGGTGTCTGGCAAACAATTATTAGTTTACTTTTGTTCCCACATTTCTTTCTTCAAAGAAAGTAATAACTGCTAAGTGACGGTTTATAACTTTAATAAACATAAAGAACTTCACAATATACCCATTGATGTGGTCATGCAATTAGAGTACAATCAAGATTAATAATAACAATAGTCACTCATATGTATGAAACAATTCTGTCAATAGTGAAATATGAAATACAATTGTATGCTTTCCATACCCTGAATATTGTATACATGAATATATCTTATGGGCCAATACACACACACACACACACACACACACACACACACACACACACACACACACACACACACACACACACACACACACACACACACACACACACACACACACACACACACACACACACACACACATATCTGTTACAGTTAGGATTGGTAAAGAATGTTTCGTGTTGTAACAGACTCTTAAAACATAACTGCTATCAATGTATCGTGCTGATAACGTAACAGAATGTGGTGAGTGTCATTACGAACAGGCCATCAAAATATAGTTGAGAAATTCGCAGGTGGATGGGTCCACATAAAACGACATGTTTAATTACGACTTGACAAGTTACAGTGCATAGCCTTTTTCATAGAGAAAATGATGTACATGGCATATAATCCTCAAACAGTCTCGTCTCATCAATTCATATCTGGCCGTTGAACTGGAGTGCCTATGAAAGGTGATCACCCAAGTAATGTGGACCAGATAAATGAAGATGCTTAATTCTAAGTAGAAATACTTCTCTACTAGGTATGGAACTTTTCCATAAATCCAGAATCTTTCTTTAAAACAAGTGGCGGCCTTCGCAGATAATTACTGCGACATAAAAATACTTATTTCATCTACCATATCGGGAGCTAGAAAATCAACGTCTTTCTCTGACGGATATAATTCACGAAAGGCCTCGAAACAACCGTTAGCATAATTTAGTGCAAAACGGATTAAGTCATAAACTCCTAGTGACGTAGTAAATATATCGCGTTCACTTACAATAAAAAAGCGTGCAACATCATAATTAACCTCAGAAAGACATATTACCGCGTAGATTAAACTGCTAATACACTAAGTGTGGTTAACATGCAAAAATACATTAATACACTCTTTAACAATTACCCCATGCAAATAGGGGGAAAAAATCAAAGAATTTGATTTTTTTTGTAATCACAAAAATTGTGATGAAAAATCGCAATTAGTTACAAAAGATAATCGCGAAAACAAAAACTAACCAACGGCCGAATATGATTACATAAATATGTCAATGGTCGTGGTCGAAAAGAAAATGTAAGTGCTACTTCCTTTTTGGGTCCTTAACAGTATTAAAGTAGACACGGGTCTTACTCCTGTTAAGTGGGTACGCATCAACAAATGTGGTAAGAATATATTTGTAATTAAATTCATCGCGCACGGAAGTGCACATATTTGTGCGTGGGTATTTTTGCGTTTTGTTGCTAAACACTAGATGACGCAGTGACCTCAGAGAGAGATATAATGGCTGGGATGGAAGTCAGACGTTGGTCTGTTTGTTCGAGCCCCATATTGTGGGTAAACTACTGTTGATGCCTATATTATACGGCCTTCCATGTGGAAGCTATCGCCGTGAGGATTTAACAGTAAGTCTTTCTTAAGATAATACGTATAGTTACGTTTCGCCCGTTTGAATCCAGTCAGAACATTCAATGGGGAATTGTTGACCCTTCATTAGGGTATACTGAAATGGATTAAAGATAAAGTGAAGTTATTGGATCCAGCCTATTATTTTCAAGTACGTGCCGCTTGGAAGCATCGTATTACAAACGTGAATACATAGATAAAGTATATTTTCACCGTCTTATGGATTACGACAGATGAGGAGAGGTCAGTCAAAGTCAGGACTTAGGATTTTATAGGCACTGTTTACTATAATGCCTCAAATATGAACATTGATGCTTTACTTACGATGTCCTGTCGTATGTTCATTAATACGACTATCATTAGACTATCCAATCTGAACAGTGATAATATATTGACATTTCTCCATGTTTATTAATATGCAAACCGTCAATGTCAGAGGATGTATACTCTGCTCGTCTTATCGTACGTCCAACGTTATTGTCAAATGAACCGTGTAAACTAACCCAAGAGTTCCAGGGTGCTTCATTTGGCACTAGCATTAGTTGACGTTCCCTGTTGCCTGATCACCACATAACCTAATAACATTTGCGTGTCAGCACAAGGTAGTAGTCATCAACAACAAAAACCACTACTACAGTTTGACTACTACAGTTTGGCGGCCATTCAATGGGGAATCAAAGCGAGTCCCATGGAATAATCGTTTGAAATTTCGGGCGCTTTCAAGGCGACAACATCTTGGACTTATGATCAAATATAACGGCCATCTAAGGTCAAGGTCAACGGTGGATTCCAACTGCCACCATCAACGTTGGACATTGGCATTGTTTTACGTCCACTTATGTATTATGGCTCATGCATGCAGCGACCGAATGCCAAAATCGCAAGTTTTTGAGGGCAGGGAAACTTTTTTCTTCACAATAAGATAAGTAAAAAAATTGTGTGTTCTATTCACCATTTCGTGCGTAGCTGAGCCTCCCTTTAATATGTCCACACTACTATTTCATGTTTTATGTTCCATGTTGTTTATATTTCATGTGGGTGGTTGGGTTTGGCGGCTCGCGAAGGAAACATAACAGATTCGTCCCAGGGCCTTCGTGAGTGTTCTTTAGGGACACCTTTTACAGACTTCCCGCAGTGGAATGTTCCAACACATAAGTGTTGAAGGATTTTTGAGTCCACTGTGTTTGGTTGTCTGTGACAACTAATTGTTTAGCTGTATCGTCTAGTTTTTATTATTGTTTTCGTAGAAATTTCTTATATGTATCTTATTTGCATGATGTATTTTGTTTGTAAACGTCACCCTCAATCTAACTATCACTTAGTTGTATACACCATTTGTGTTTATACCTTGTGTTGTCACTTGTCTTGTCATTTTTTCTTTGCAGTTGTCATTGCATTCTTTGCAAAATTCCCTTTTTAGTTCTACTTTGTGTTTCATTTGATTCCTGCGAACGTAGTCATTCGTCCTTTAATATCTTGTCCTTGTCACTATTGTCTCCATTGTTTATTTCTGTTGTACTCTGATAATATTTTAATGCATAATTTGATTCTTTGATTAATAACATTATTAATATAATTAGCAAATATTTGGTGCAGTTCTATGGACAGGAACTTATTGCACTTATAAGAGAGTAATAAATTATAAATCATTTGATAAAATCTTTCTAAGGAAGTAAGATTACAAATACACATTTGTCATAATGTCAACTTTGGATTATTTTATTAAGCAAGCTAAAGCCCTTGGTATGGCTCCTGAAGAAGTAAAACAATTCGCAACTGTCGAATATGACAAGGCTCAAAAGCTAGAAGCAAAAAAATTAGAGGCGGAAGACAAAAGACCAGATTGAACTTGAGAATAAGAAAATGGAAATGGAAAATAGAAAATTAGCCGCTGAAGAAAATGAAAGAAAACTTCAATTAGAAATTGAGAATAGGAAATTAGCCGCTGAAGAAAATGAAAGAAAGCTTCAGATGGAACTTGAGAGTAATAAAATGGAACTTGAAAATAGGAGATTGGCAGCCGAAGAAAATGAAAAAAAGATTTCATCTTGAGGCTGCTGAAAATGAAAATAAAAGACAACATGAACAAAAATTGATGGCATTAGAGCTTGAAAAAATTAGATTAACGAATGAAGGTAATGCTCACAACGCTCAGTTTGTTCACACCTCTTCTAACAGTATTCAATCAAAAGGCAGACAACATACTATTTTATCTAGATAGATTTCAAACAATATGCGAAGCCAATAAGGTTTACAAATCACAGTATTGCGCACATTTGTTGCCATTACTTGCAGGCGAAGCATTGACAGTATTTAATCTGTTGAAAGACACTGACAAAATTGATTACAATATTGTCAGTGCTGCTTTGCTTAAAAAATTTCAACTGGATGAGGATGGTTATCGGCTAAAGTTTAAATCACTATTACCTAAAAGTGGAAAGGATTTTGGTGACTTTATCTCACGCATACGTCTTACATTCGACAGATGGGGTGAACTATCCAAAATAGAACGTTCCTATGAGGCTATTGTAGACTTATTACTGCGTGATAAAGTCTTGTCTTCGGTTAACCCGTTATGTCTTTCGTTCTTACATGAACGTAAACCAACAAACATGAACGAAATGGAACAAAACTGTAGAAATTATTGTACCGCACATCCAAACATGGTAGTTAGCAATTCTCTTGTCAAAGAGGAATTGCCTGTTGCATTTGCCATGCAACAAGGAAATCATTTCCGCCATCGCTCTCTCAGTAATAATAGGAATATTAAAAAGGGAGATAACAAGAATTACAATTCTTTTAAAGGGAAATCATTTCGACATGGATCTCCTTATAATCAAAATTGGGGTCAGTCTCACAGATCACGGGATTTTAATAAGAATGATCCTGGAAATTATCAAGGTAATAATTACAACCATAATTGGCAATCCAGATCAAATTTTGCTGATAACCGACATACTTCTCCAAACAAACAATATAGTCAAATGAACAATAGTCATAACAATAATTGGCGAGCTAACCAAAATGGTAATCCCAATAGAAATAATAATTATAGCAGTTTTAGAGACAATAGTCAAAATCGATCTCGAGGTAGAGATAGATCTTCCAACGGTAGATCGCATCATCAGACAAATTCTGCTTTGCAGGATACACAGGTTAATTTAGATCAGGATACAAATGTTAATCCTCATATTGCATCGTCTTGTTCTCTTGATTTTGAGCAGGCTAAACTTTGCTATGAATGTATAACTTTATTCCAGCCCAAGGCGATCACTACGCTGAGTTGCGGACATATGTTGCCAAGCCTTCCTGCGATGTCTACGGCCATGTCAGCTTCGAGCTTCGACACATGATGGAACAGGGTCTCTTAAATTACATAACGGATTTGTTAACGGAATTTCTGTCTCTGTTCTTTTCGATACAGGTTGTAGCACCATCGGCGTCAGACATTCATTAGCCCATCCGTCACGTGCAACAGGGAAAACTGTGAAGTGCGTCACATTTGGCGGCACAGTTGAGACTTTTCCTACAGCAATCATTGATATAAATACACCATTTTTTACAGGGAAAATATATGCCTGTCTCCTTCCTGCGCCAATTATTGATTTGATAATTGGTCGCATACATGGGATTAAAGAGTGTACCCCACAGCAAATTGCTGCCTTGGAAAAGCAACACTTACATGCTGCTTATGCAGTTGCCACTATGCCTAAATCTCATTACCAGTTACATTCAGCAAACGTGATACGTTCAGCTAATGTGGTGGGAACTTGTATTACTAATGATACCATTATACATTATACTAATTTTGGTGCTCCTTTGAGCCCTTACGACATACTTCGCTTCAGCAACACTCTAATCGTAATGATTCTTTATATACTATCCAAGAGGAAGATTCCTCTGTGGTGTGTGATACGCACACTACCTTTGACACGTCAACTGAATCTACATTCAGTCACGTGGATTCCAATTCCTATCCTTCACAGACTGGTGAGTTCGTTACCACATGTACTGATTTATTTCGTCATACATTGGTATTTCTTGTAGGACTATTTAACTTTCTTTCGGGGTCGGTTAGCTCAGTATCTAGCTGGTCATGTGCTTTTTATCGCACTCACTACTCTTCTTTTAAATGTCAATACCCATCCAGATTCACAATGCCTGGTTTGGTATCTGTATTATATTTCTAATGTTTCTTTTGTAATTGCACAGTACACAGGCTATGACATTAATTCATTCTGTACAATCCATACTATTACCAACGGAATTTTCTTCATCTCACGATCTGATACCTAAACCATCTAAAGCATATGATGGTTTTCATGATCATTTTCGTGGATTGAACACATTATTGTCCACTTTTCGTTCGTATAACATAACGGCTAAACCATCTAAAACATATGTTGGTTTTCATGACATATCATTTTTAGGTCACCGTGTTGGTCACGGTCTTTTACATACTGAGGACAGTAATGTTTCTAAAATCCTGAATATCACAACACCTATGACTAAGAAACAAGTAAGGAGTCTTTTAGGTCTAATACAATTCTATAGGAGATTCATTCCTCATTTATCTACCATCACTGCACCTTTCTCTACTTTGTTAAAGAAGGGCGCAGCTAACATGATTCGGTGGTCGCAAGAACATCAAATCACGTTGGATATCATTAAATCATACTTTTCTAATGCACCTGTCTTACGGTTACCTAATGCGGACCTACCTTTCATCCTCCGCAGCGATGCGTCAAATTTTGGCATGGGAAGCGCATTATTTCAAGAATACTCTGATACATTACATTCTGTCATGTACGTGTCCAGAAAACTAACTCCTACAGAAAAGAATTATTCTGTCTTGGACAAAGAGCTGTTAGCTCTAGTCTGGTCTATAACCAAGCTTCAATGTTTTTTATGAGGAGCACACTTTATTGTAGAGACTGACCAGCGTGCTCTCATAGCTCTCAACAACAAAGACGTGAAGTCATCGAGATCAACCAGATACGCAATCGCTCTGCAACCTTACAGTTTTACGATCCGAGCAATACCAGGGACACAAAATGTTCTAGCAGACATCCTTTTGCGGTGTCCTTATGAGTCAAGCGAGATTCTACGCCCTACGAAGAGTGACGCCTCTGCACGATCAGTTCCTTAATTGTGACTTTATACTCAAAGAACCTTGTTTCATTCAGCGATATTTTTATTATTGGCTTGTACGCTAGTCTTGTGTCTGCATTGACATTTCAGTAATTTGGAATATATAGTTTGCCAGTGAAATGACTTGAACTTCTAAATAACTGACTATTGTGTGAATTTAACATTTAAAAGTGATAACATTTTAAGTCAAGCGGAACTTTGTGAAGTATTGACTGTTTTCTAATATAACATTGCAACTTCGTGACTTTTTAAAATATTGAACTCAGGTGGGATTAATAACATTTTAAGGCCATGACCGATATGCTTCAACTATTAACAATTAAACTTACTTAGTTAGTTTTAATATTTAATATATTTAACTATAATTGTTTTAATGCGAGTTCATAGAGCTAGTAATTTTCGCTCATGACGTGTAGTATTTTAGCACTCGTATTTAATTAGTACCACTAATTATTTCTAGGCAATTTTAGGAGTGTTGCTCACTTCGCGTAGTTCATTTGCATTCTTCTTCATTGATAACTCATCGTTTTGATGCATTCATATTCCATTTATTTGAATTCATTTATTGACATTTTTTCTTTCTGTTAACATTTTATTTGTGTTTCATCGTCATTATTCCTTTATATTATCTAGTGTTGCCACATTTGCCTCATGTTGGTTAATAGTGGTTGTACATTTACTTACATTGCATTTTGCTTATTTGAGTTGAGTTCACTTTCATCTTTATTCAGTCACTAGTAATATTTTGTTTAGTAATATTTTAGATTTATATTATGTGTAGATGATAATTTGATTTACTTCTCCACGGTTATTCAAGTTAAAAAAAAATATTTTCGCGGGGGGATAAGGTAAACTGTTACGTCCTTTTTGGGTCCTTAACAGTATTAAAGTAGACACGGGTCTTACTCCTGTTAAGACGGTACGCATCAACAAATGTGGTAAGAATATATTTGTAATTAAATTCATCGCGCACGGAAGCGCACATATTTTCCGTTTTGTTGCTAAACACTAGATGACGCAGTGACCTCAGATAGAGATGTAATGGCTGGGATGGAAGTCAGACGTTGGTCTGTTTGTTCGAGCTCCATATTGTGGGTAAACTACTGTTGATGCCTATATTATACGGCCTTCCATGTGGAAGCTATCGCCGTGAGGATTTAACCGTAAGTCTTTCTTAAGATAATACGTATAGTTACGTTTCGCCTGTTTGAATCTAGTCAGAACATTCAATGGGGAATTGTTGACCCTTCATTAGGGTGTACTGAAATGGATTAAAGATAAAGTGAAGTTATTGGATCCAGCTTATTATTTTCAAGTACGTGCCGCTTGGAAGCATTGTATTACAAACGTGAATACATAGATAAAGTATATTTTCGCCGTCCTATGGATTACGGCAGGTGATGAGAGGTCAGTCAAAGTCATGACTTAGGATTTTATAGGCACTGTTTACTATGATGCCTCAAATATGAACATTGATGCTTTACTTACGATGTCCTGTCGTATGTTCATTAATACGACTATCATGAGACTATCCGATCTGAACAGTGATAATATATTGACATTTCTCCATGTTTATTAATATGCAAACCGTCAATGTCAGAGGATGTATACTCTGCTCGTCTTATCGTACGTCCAACGTTATTGTCAAATAAACCGTGTAAACTAACCCAAGAGTTCCAGGGTGCTTCATTTGGCACTAGCATTAGTTGACGTGCCCTGATCATGTTCCTGTTGCCTGAGCACCACATAACCTAATAACATTCGCGTGTCAGCACAAGGTAATAGTCATCAACAACAAAAACCACTACTATAGTTATACTACTACAGTAAGACAAAAACTTAAAGCAGAAGTAATTAGATAACGAAAGTTACTAATTAGAAAGACAATCGTCAACAGTCAAGTAGAGGATATAGTATAGTATCAAGAAAAGCATGCATGAAAGCTGATAAATCAAATATTTGCTAACTCCTATTTCTAGCAATAACTATGTAACAATAGTCAATTAAAGGTGTGTAACTAAGTATCATGCAACGTATGGTTAACTTTTTAAGGATGTGAATTAAAAACAAAATTTTTGATAATGTTAACAAGCAAAAGGAAAAAAAATATTTTCATATAGGGAGGGGTGTGTGTAAAAGACGTAAAAGTAGAAGTAAAAAATTTAGTAAGCAGAAATGGATAGGACAAAAGGGAAGTAACTATAAAAAGTATAGGAACAAAAAATAAAACATGAGTTATCTATCTGAACAATAGACAAAATGGAGATTGTAATAAGTGCAAGCGATTGCCAATATATATCAATCAAATGCGAGAAAAGGGTATTAATTAGTATAACACAACGATAATACTAAGCTTAAGTAACAAACTAATAAATTAAAGTTCAAAACATTAAGTAATAAAAACATTAATATCATATCACAGGTCCATGAGAGATCGTACAGTGCAGTAACATCCGTATCCAGAGAAATTTCACCGTAAGATGTGTGTATCATAAAGTTTCGACCAACAAACACCCAATGTTATTTGTACCAAGGTCAATATTGTCATTGAAATTCATAGTGTACAAAGTTCGAGTCCAACTCAGTATAATCCTGACAAGTAATTGGAGTATATTGAAGGTGTACATTCTTGATACATGGCAGTATAGCCAAAGCTCGATCAGCGAGTTCCAGTAGATCTCATCACAATATTCAGCGAATTAGTCATTGATAGAAACAATCTCATGTCCATCAGTGTAAGCATAATGTACCATTGTTGGTTACAAACGTGAGTTAAGGTCAATTAATAGTCTATTTTGACTTTCCGTAAGCTGAAAGGAATCATTCAAACGATATTCAGCTAAAGTACAATTAGATTCTAGGTACTCAAGGTGGACATCTTGATAACGAATCCGCAACCACGTTAGCAGATCCTGGATATCATTAAAGTTTTTGGATTGCCCAAACGACAGCAAGCAGCTCATTTTCAACCACTGAGTACTTCTTTTCCGTCTCCGATAACTTGCGAGGTATGTATAATGTCGGATGCAGGACATTGTCGAAGTCTTACAGCAAATTTGCCCCCAAGCCGAGATTACTGGCATCTGTGCGGGGTATATACATTCGTTTCATATCAGGCAACCTCAAAATAGGAGGTGATAAACATATGTGTAAAATCTGGTTAAAAGCGACCTGACATTCTTTAGACCAGTTTACTTTACTTGGTAAACCCTTAGGTAATAGAGATGACATAACGGCAGTGATGTCTGACATATTAGGAATAAATCGACTGTAAAATTGAACCAGTCCCAAGAGACTACGTACTTGCTTTTTAGTAGTAGAGACAAACAGATTAAGGATTTTTGAAACATTTTGTGGTATAGTGTGAAGACGACCAGAACCAGCAGTGTGACCAAGAAAAGTAAGTTCCTGAAAAGCAATCTGGACTTTAGTAGGCCTAACCGTAAGATTATGTAAACGAAGAGTGTCTAAAAGAGAACGGAGCCCTATAAAGTGCTCCTCCCAAGATGAGTTAAACAGATATCATCTATATAAGTGATGATATCAGATCTATGAGACAGGAGTCTGCGCATCATTCGAATGAATGTGGCAGGTGCGTTCATAAGCCCGACAGGCATGACATTCCACTGGTATAACCCACGTGGAGTAGAAAAAGCAGTAAGAGGTTTGGCTCTCTCCGTTAACGGGATTTGCCAATACCCTTTTGTAAGATCTATCTTTGTGAACAGGTGAGCAGTGGATAGTCGAGATAATAGATCATCAAGCAAAGGATGTGGTTCCGCATCCGAAATAGTTTTAGAATTAAGTTTGCGATAGTCTACACATATCCTAATATTATTATCCTTTTACGGACAATAACCAGTGGTGAAGAATATGGTGACATACTGGTTTCAATAATACCAAGACGTAACATCTGATCTAACTCGAGTTCAGTTTGGCGCTGGTAATGAAGGGGAACAGGATAAGGACGTAAACGAATAGGAGTATCATCAGTAAGGATGATATCGTGTGAAATAACAGATGTGTGACCAGGAAGGTCGGTAAGGACAGCAGCAAATTATTCCAATAGACTAGACACCTGGCGATGTTGATCAGACGATAATGACGAAGAAATAGAAACATCTCGCTAAGATTCTGTAGAATCCAAAGGAAGCATAGAAAGAGTCATGTGAATATCAGGGAAGGAAGATTCTTCCTCAGGAATCACAGATAAACTAGAAAAGTGACAAAAATTACCCACATTTTTATCAAAGTCATGGTAAAAAGAATGTAAATGCTCGGATCTTGTATGATGTTCCTTGAGCATATTAATATGAAATGTTTTTCTTTGCCTCTTAACATCCACCACGTAATCAACATCTGAAATACGAGATATGACATTGAAAGGGCCATTCCATGCAATAAGCAATCTATTATCCTTCCGAGGAAGCAATTCAAAGGCTTCATCACCAGGAAAAAGTTGTCGTAAACGCGTATTTCTATTTTGAAAAAGACGTGATCTCTGTTTGGCAGCCTCAGACGAAGCTGTAGCCAATTGACATGCGTCTACAATCTTCCGACGAAGATTAACCACGTACTCGTAAAATGACTGAGTGTCCTGAGTCATCTCAGAGAGAAGATTAAACCCACAGGACCTCGTGGCTGAGCTCCAAAAACAAGCTCAAAAGGCGAAAATCCGGTCTGCTCGTGCGGCATTTCTCGATAGGCGAAAAGTACAGCCGGCAGGACTCTGTCCCAATCTTGAGAATATTTGATAGTTACTTTATGTAGCAGTTGCTTAAGTGTCATATTGAGCCTCTCCACAGAACCATTGCTCATTGCGTGATATATATTACTGAGAGATCTATCTATGTTAAGAGTCTTTATGTCAGAGTCATGGTATCAGAAACAAATTGTGAACCATGATCAGAAAAAAGTTTTCGAGGAAAACCTAATCTAGAAAAGATGAGTAAAAGTGCATCAGCCACTTCAGAAGTAGTTGTGTGTTTAAGAGGGATGGATTCAGGCCAACGAGTGCATAAATCAATGCACGTGAAAACATATTTGTGACCTCCAGCAGATGGAACAGAAAGAAGACCGATAATGTCTACGGCCATCTTATCAAAAGATCGAACAGAGATATCAAATGCTTAAATAGGAGCAACATGAAAAGCTCCTTTAGATTTAACTTCCTGGCAGGTAATGCAGGAACGCACATATAATGATACGTCCCTGGAAACACCTGGCCAAAAGAAAGAAGACAACACTCTGGAACGTGTGCAAGTGTAACCCATGTGACCCGCACAATGTGAGTCATGTGCATGTCGTAAAATGTATGGGCGAAGTTTAAGAGGCACCATAACTTGGTGTTTAACAGTAGAGTTATCTACACAATTTCTCTCCAAAATATCATTTTTAAGAGTAAACCAGTGTTTAGGACTTTTATGTAAGTCAACATCATCATTATTTTTGACCAGAGAGAAAAATTTATTAAAAGAGCTATCCTCTCTCTGAAGATTAGCAAAAGACACTCTGTCTATGACTGAATGCACATCAGTGTCATCCTGAGTTATTGTATCAAGCTCTAAACTGTCATCATTTTCCAGTGATGGAACCTGGGCACGTGTGGTAACTGCATTGGCAGTCAAGAGATTATTTTTTTCCCAAGCACGAACAAACTATTACAAAACTAAGGAAAATAGAACTAGACAACATTGCATTACAATACGGATAGACGAAAACGTCACATCTAGACATAAACTATTGAAAAAATCAGACAGCAGTCAGAACATCGGTGGGTTTTTTGTGTGCTCAAATCCGGAATACACTGCTGTATGAAATTAACAAACTAGCCCTACAGAAACGACCTTGAATCTACAACCGTCCAATTGGAGGTATGGCAGATTCAAAGTTCCCATCAAACCGCCCGCGAAAAAAAGAAACCACAAAACATGAATATATACGAAGAGACATAAAAAGCAAAGATTACGAAGGGTCTAACAATTGTACTCCTGATCTAAAAGAACCGCATTTTTACAGGTCAACTTATCTTTAACAGCTGAGAATCCCTGCAGATGCCAGTATTACAACAAAACGTCTCGGTGCTGGATGCAGCCTGATGAAATAACAGCTTGTAGACCGTCATGATACAACAAACAGTGGTCCCGAACATCAAAAGAAGACTATAGTATACTTGAAAGACGACATCTGGAGATGATCTTGAGTGTTCACGAAAAATAAAGACATTTTGATCAGTTGACGTATGGAATCTTGAAGCCGGCAGACATGCGCAGTTGACTTCGAATTATGCAAATGGGGGCCAACGATGACAAGTTCATATAAAGTCCTTGAAAATTTTTGTTTCAATCACTGTTCTTTCGTATTATATATAATGAATGTTCTTGATCTCGAAATCCCCAGAACTGGCCCACCAAGTTCTCTTTGTTACAATTGGGATTGGTAAAGAGTGTTTCGTGTTGTAACAGACTCATGAAACATAACTGACATCAATGTATCGTGCTGATAACGTAACAGAATGTGGTGAGTGTCATTACGAACAGGCCATCAAAATATAGTTGAGAAATTCGCAGGTGGATGGGTCCACATAAAACGACATGTTTAATTACGACTTGACAAGTTACAGTGCATGGCATTTTTCATAGAGAAAATGATGAACATGGCATATAGTCCTCAAACAGTCTCGTCTCATCAATTCATATCTGTCCACTGTACTCGGAGTGCCTATGAAAGGTGATCACCCAAGTAATGTGGACCAGATAAATGAAGATGCTTAATTCTAAGTAGAAATACTTCTCTACTAGGTATGGAACTTTTCCATAAATCCAGAATCTTTCTTTAAAACAAGTGGCGGCCTTCGCAGATAATTACTGCCACATAAAAATACTTATTTCATCTACCATATCGGGAGCTAGAAAATCAACGTCTTTCTCTGACGGATATAATTCACGAAAGGCCTCGAAACAACCGTTAGCATAATTTAGTGCAAAACGGATTACGTCATAAACTCTTAGTGACGTAGTAAATATATCGCATTCACTTACAATAAAAAAGCGTGCATGTTACGGTATATGATATTAACGCCGTCTGCTAAAGGTTATCAGACGTGCAATTGTAAAGGTTAAGGCATTTAATATATTGCGATAGATGTTTCAATTATTGAACGCTCCATACACGATCGATTATGACGTGTATAGCGTTGTTTGGGTCACAGTCGGTAACTAAGAAACGCTACCCTTTGTTACTTGACCGCCAAGCTGAATAGCTGCGTTTTTTTTAACCTTCCAATTCAATGGCATGATATAGCCATATATATGCATTTTTTGATGGACCAGGGTCAGTCCTAGAACTCTATATGAGAGGAAAATTTATGGAGGTTAGTAATTAACTAGAATCCTCAGAAGGATGAGAATAATCGTCAAATTCATATGAAATATTCAGACTCGCAGTTTCACTGTCGGCAGGTAGCCATGTCTATCTGCTCGTGCATATAGCTGTGATGTTCTGACGACAATACTGCATTGTATCCTTAAACGGACATTGACACATAACCAGCAGTCTACGTTATTGATTAATTTATGCATGACTTATATGGACTTATGCTCTACTCCTATTTGAAATGATCATCCTGTGTGTACAACTGTGAATTAAATGTATGGACTCAATGAAATGACTTATCAAATCAATCGTATTCCAAGGTTCAAGTATTGTTCGGAATCTTCCACCCCCGCATTCGCTTAATCTTCCATCGAAGGCACGATGCACTATCACTGAATGAAAAAAAACTAACATATCAAAGAAAAAACAATGGCCAGAAATTTATAATTGTTTTATTCATATCACATGGAACATTGTTCAGAGCAAACCACCTTGCAACAGTGGTGCCCGGTATGTGGGGACGAAAAACAACCAAAAAGCAAAAAATTTTTTCATGACTTTCGAATGAATTATTTACTTTCGATAAACAATCACGTGATTTCATAAATATGACGTGGCACGCGTAACTACGAAGGTCAACCTGACGTCACAACATCGTGCGTACATGCTAACGCTCAAGGGACAAAGTCAGCGCATTCCAGTTTTGATGAAAAATACAAGATCACAATAGACCAAACGATGGAAAAGTCGTTATCTGCCAACGAGGAGCAAGCAGTTCTAGACACTGGTCTAGTCCGTTGGTGAAGATCGCATCGGGCGACGCGTTAAAAGATAAGTCTAAATTTGTGACTGTTGTCATTGAGATAACACAGTACTAAGTCCATTTCGTCTGTACAGGCATGTCTATTCTATTTTTCATGTATCTATGTTATATCTGTTTTCACCATTTGTGTTGTTCCTGCTTCGTGGGATGGTTGGGAGGAGAATAGAAACCAATTTTCATGGCTCCCTGGATGTCCAAATTGGTTTTAATCGCACTATAGGGCCGTCAGTTAATGGCACTTAACGAAGGATCCATCGACGACTTTCCGATGATTTCATCCGTTCGTATCTGCTATTAATTAACCTTGCATGTTAGATGTCTAGTCTAGTAATAACCAGTGTATTATAGTGTATTCAGTTCCAATTTTTATTCATTTCTGTAATTTGTTCGTAACTATTGCGTATTTTCTCCATCTTGCTATAATTTATTTGAATTGTTAATATATGTCCGTTCATGAGTCCTATGACGTCATTACTTTTTGCAGTCAATTTTTTTTCTTGTGTTCTGTCATAGATTGAGTTCAATCTCGCCTCAGGTCAATCCGTGACCTTCCTTCTTGCTTACGGTACTTCCGCTTGTTCTACTTAGTTTGTAAATTCATTTTTAATTGTGAAAATGTCTTGTTTGCGTCTTAACATTGTTTGTACCCTTTAGTTGCATCATTGTTTTGTTTGTCCTCATGATATATATTAAATACTACATTAATAATATGATATTATATGCAATAATACACTTGTAATTTAATTTAATTAATTTTTTCTGATATTTAAGGTTAATATGGGACATTACATAATTATGCAGTGATAGTCCAAGAAAGTAGCACTACAATTTATAAGAGATGCCTAGGGCATAATAATATAATATATATATATTGACCAAATAAAATAATCTTATAGTCTACCTTTGAGGTAATAGACCCATTGTATATTATTTAATATACTTTTCTGGTACTAAGAGAGTGACTTAGTACATTCAACAATATAATTACTAGGAATCATACCCAACATTATTGGATATTAAGATTAATTGTGTGAAGTAATTACATAATAGTTAACAGATATCATAACTATTTATGATATAGTATTATTTAGATACAATATTGTTACAAAATATTGTCTATTAGTTGAACTTAGACATTAAGTTCAGTACTATTGTGATTATTTATATTAAATATTTCTAAGTTGAGTAAGTATAATAATTACTCTGAAGCTACTATTGACTATTTTAATCAGTAATTATCAATAATTACTTACAGATAAAAGTCAAAATGCTTACTATAGACCATTTCGTTAAAATTGGTAGGGAATATGGTTATAAATCTCAAGAACTTCGTCAGTTTGCTGAGGCAGAACTGGAAAAACATGAAAGAAAAGAAGCAGAGAAAAAAGCTGCATTAAAGAAAGAGGAAGAGGAACAAAAGGCTGCATTAAAGAAAGAGGAAGAGGAACAAAAGGCTGCATTAAAGAAAGAGGAAGCAGAACGTGAGATGAAGCAAATTGACAAGGAAAATAGATTGAGAGAGATTGCTCAACGTGAAAGAGAAGAGCAAAGAGCAATCGCCAGACAGGAAGAAGAGAATAAATTGAAACGAGAGGAAATTATTTTACAACAAGAAATGGAATTGGCGCGTATCAAATTGGAGACAGCAAAATTACAAGCACAAAGTGCTGATGCAAACCAGAATAATAACGCACAAAATGGATCGTCATCCAGCCAAACTAAACATTTCTACAACTTTAAATTACCCACTCTCAACTTAAACGTGGACGACCTTTCATCGTTCCTGTCACGTTTTGAACAGACTTGCAAAACAAATCATTTGCCTGAAGAGTCATGGGTACTCAAGTTAAATGAATTCTTGGTTGGAGAACCATTGACGGCTTCTCAAAATGCTGACCCATCAATAGCAAATAACTACGGTGCTATTAAGTCCTTGCTTTTACGAAGGTTTCACCTGGACGAGGAACACTGTAGGTTGAAATTTAAGGGAATTTTACCTGAATCTCCAAAAGATTTTGCAGGATTCATTGCGAACATACGCAATACATTTAATAGATGGGTTGAACTGGCAGAAGTCAACAAATCATACGACAAATTAGTTGATTTACTACTACGGGATAAGGTATTATCTTCGGTTAGCCAGCCATTTTTTGCATATCTGCAGGAGCGTAAACCAGGTACTATGGACGAGTTAGAAAAAATTTCTTTAAACTACTGTTCGGCACATCCGAATGCAACCATTTCTAACTCCTCATTAAGAGAACCTCTACCTGTGGCGTCTAATATGGCCTACAATCATAATAACAAACAAAGACATCACAGTGTAGACAGAAGCAGGTTCCAAAGAAATCACAATGTTAACTTTCAGAAGGGACATAATAATGATTTCAACAATAAAAATGAGTTCAACAGAGGTAGATCACGAGATAGAAATTATTCACCTCAAACAAACTACCACAATGGTCAACATAACACTAATTATAATCGATCACATACTCCCAATAATAATAGTAACTGGAATGGTAATAATCATGGCTCGAGACATCGAGATAATAGTTACTATAGAGGACGACGAGATAATTCTAACAATTATACTCGGAATCGATCTCATTCTCGGGGATCATCTCATTACAACCATAATACAGGGGCGGCAGTTACAAATAATACTACCCCTATAGCTCAGGTCCCACTTGACAATAATACAACACAGTCTTCTGCTGCATGTTTTGCTATTAATTATAATGTGGCAAATAGTTGCCAACAATGCAATCTTATTTTTCAGAAGGCGAAAGAAACAGTGCTTAACTGCGGACATAGTACACCAGAGGTAGGTCTTGCAGTCAACAATGGAACAGGCCTACTAATTTTTAACAGGGGATTAGTTAATGGATCCGTCGTCTCAGTGCTGAGGGATTCAGGATCCACAACGATTGGTGTACGACAGTCGCTGGTACATCCTAGCTGTGCAACGGGGGAATATGTCCGTTGCATGACTTTTGGGGGAACTATTGAGTTTTACCCCACAGCTATTATTCATGTTAACACACCTTTTTTCACAGGGAACGTAAAAGTATGTATGCTAAAAAAGCCTATAGCTGATCTGATGGTTGGTCGTATACACGGCAGTAAAGATTGTACTCCAGATGAGATTATAGAATGGGAGAAACATAACCTATGCACTGGAAACGCCGTGACGACTAGAGCGCAGACTCAACTCATGGAGAAAGTTGATGATAATAAAATGGATGCAGACAACCAAGACGAATTTGTAGTCAATTCACCTATTGACAGGGAAACATTTGCAACCAAACAAAAAGAGGATAAATCTTTAAAAAAATTTTTTAAGCTGGTTGATAAAGTTGACAATCTATCCTCAGGTAATAATAAAAAACATTGTTTTGTTATTAAAAATGACATATTGATTAGATGTTTTAATGACAAATCACAAATGAAACAACAAGTTATGGTCCCGTATACTTTTAGACGGTACATTCTTCAACATGCACATGACTCACATTGTGCTGGACATATGGGATATACTCGAACACGATCTCGAGTACTGTCTTCATTCTTTTGGCCAGGAGCGTCAAGAGATATTTCGCAGTATGTACGTTCCTGTACTACATGCCAAGAAGTGAAAGCACGTGGAGCTTTTCACACGGCGCCTATTCAGGCTTGCGATATCTCAGTAAGACCGTTTGACAAGATGGCAATAGATATTATTGGTCCATTGCTACCATCGGCCAGAGGACATAGATTCGTCCTTACGTGCATTGATTTGTGCACACGATGGCCAGAAGCTATTCCATTAAAGACCACCACTACCACAGATGTAGCTGATGCACTACATCTCATCTTTTCTAGAATAGGGTTTCCTAGAAAACTTTTATCAGACCATGGGTCACAGTTTATATCTGACACCATGAAGGAAGTCATGAAAACTTGGAACATTGATAGGAATTTAAGTAATATTTATCATCCGATGAGTAATGGTGCGGTTGAAAGACTTAACCGTACACTTAAACAACTACTACATAAGGTTACTGCTAAGCACCCTCATGACTGGGACAGAGCACTCCCAGCTGTTCTATTTGCTTATCGGGAGGTACTGCATGAACAAACTGGCTTCTCTCCCTTTGAATTAGTTTTTGGTGCTCCCCAAGAGGTCCTATGGGACTAATAAAAGACTTATTAATTGACGCGGAGATGACTCAGGACACTCAGTCATCTTACGAGTACGTGATTAATCTTCGGAAGAACATTATTGAGTCTTGCCAGTTGGCAACAGCTTCTTCTGAGGCTGCAAAAGCTAAGGCTCGATCTCTACAAAATAGGTCTCGACGATTACGCCAATTATTCCAGGCGACGAGGCTTATGTGTTACTTCCTCACAATAACAATAAATTATTGATATCTTGGAATGGTCCTTACAAAGTCATTGATAAAATTTCCGACGTTGATTACGTCTTAGATATCAAGGGACACAAAAAGATATTTCATATTAACATGCTCAAGCAATTTCATACACGTCCTGAACACTTACAGTCAATTTTTCATGAACTAGATGACAACACAGTATCTACTTGTTATTATTCTAACTTATCTGTCATCCAGGAAGAAGAATCTTCTTTTCCTGAGGTACAGTTACCGTTACCGGTACCAGTAGTTCAACCTACTGAATCTTGGCGGGATGTAACCATCTCTTCAACGGTTACACCGCAACAGCGTCTACAGATTGCTAATCTATTACAATCTTATCCAGATGTATTGACCGATGTCCCGGGTCGCACATCGGCTATCAGTCATGACATTACTGTCAATGATGATACACCTATTCGTGTACATCCCTATTCTGTTCCTTTACATTTCCTTGCTAAAACTACTAAGGAACTTGAACAGATGTTGTCTCTGGGAATCATTGAGACTAGTAATTCGCCATTCTCTTCTCCATTAGTGATTGTCCGGAAGAAGGACAATAACATCAGTGATAAAGTTAAACCTGAGGTGGTTATATATCAAAGTGGAGTGATTGTGATTGTGTGCTGGCAAAGTCGTTCACACAACAGGTGAGCACACGGGAGTCATCGAGTATGGAACGACTGGTGATATTTAATTATTGTTTATTAAGTCACAGCACGATCACATCAATATACAGTTTGAATTACAACACGAACACGTAGGCATTAATATAAAGTTCACAGTGAAAAATACACGCTATCCCCAGCGCTCAACAGACTGCACTCCTGGCAGTTAATAATATCTTGGCCTATAATACCATAAAGTTCACAGTGAAATATACACGCTATCCCCAGCGCTCAACAGACTGCACTCCTGGCAGTTAATAATATCTTGGCCTATAATACCAGCTTCACCACAGCTTCATAAATACTTAATATGGCCTCATAAATACATAATATGGCCTGTCCCAATCCTGGACTCATAATAGCCTCATCACAGCTTCACAAATACATAATATGGCCTGTCCCAATCCTGGACTCATAATAGCTTCATCACAGCTTCACAAATACATAATATGGCCTGTCCCAATCCCTGGACTCATAATAGCTTTCACCACAGCTTCACAAATACATAATATGGCCTGTCCCAATCCTGGACTCATAATAGCTTCATCACAGCTTCACAAATACATAATATGGCCTGTCCCAATCCCTGGACTCATAATAGCTTCATCACAGCTTCATAAATACTTAATATGGCCTGTCCCAATCCTGGACTCATAATAGCTTTCACCACAGCTTCATAAATACATAATATGGCCTGTCCACACAGCAAAAACATTAAGTCGACATTATTCAAAGCACTACGTAGGCATACATCCTCGAAAAACACACACAGACAGCGTTGACCACTCCCCGGTCCAACGCTCCGAATCCCTACTCTCCTCTCCGGGATCACACACTCTAGTCCCGCCAAAAAACCCAAAACGAGACTCCGCTGTTTTTGAACACAGCTCAAAAACAGTACAGAATAAATACATCTCAGCATTTGAGATAAAAGCGTTCGCACGCTTTCCTGTACTCTGTCACTCAAAAATAGAAGGATATGTTTCTATTATAAAGTTAAACAAACCTCAGCTTAATCAGGTATACAAGTATTGTAACTCATAATCTACTTTCCCCAAAAACATATTCAGAATTACTGCCCCTCTCATAGGATCACTCGTTACAGTTTCCCACACACCCAGGAGAAAAAATGATTCTATCATTTTTTGAAAATTAACTCCCAAAACGAAAAAATTTAAAAGATAATGAAATTCTAACATATGTTTTACAGAATTCATCTTATGATAGGTCAGAAATAGTATATCTACAAAATATTAGCAGTAAATGTAAAGTAAATAACAATCATCCAACGTATGATTATTAAAATTAATCTATTAGAAAACCAAGCTAAGTATCTCAAAATTAATCTATTACAGAACTAAGTTAAGCATATACAATAATGCTCAAACAAGCAACAAACAATCGTACTAGAAATGACAATATCAAACTAACGAAGTATAATTCGTAAAGAAGTAAAATATGAAATCATCATATGAAAAACAACAAATAATATCACAATGTCAAATCATGTAAAGCAAATACAACTATCCCTGATCTAAAGTTACCTCAATACTTGAACAATACAAAGAATGAAAGTCTAAGTAGCGTAACAGAAAAAAGTATACACGAAGCATAAAATGAGACAAAGATGAAAGACAGAAGTATAAACAAAATATCAGATCATGCTGAAAAGACAACAGAAAAGATGTAAAGAGATGACGAATAGTCAACAAAGACAGATGAAAAGTAAAGATGCACATGTAGAGAAAGTTGTACCAATACCTTACAATAACTATTTAAATCACACATCATATAGTATAAATTAATACAATTACGATCAAAAATTATAACACAAAATGACAAAGTATATCTATACTAACAACACAAAGTAAAACTTATGACAAAAAGAATAGTAAGTAATTTAACCAAATTACAAAACTTATGCATAACTAATAATAAATTATATAAGGTATTACACAAACAAAAATAAAACGCTATTAAAAGGTTTGCAATGACTCAAAGTCACGCGCTAAATACAGAAAAATACATCAAATATCAAAAAAACAATTGCAAGGAACTAATGTTACTACACATTACTAACCATAATATACCGATTAACATTGGCACAGAAAAAATATTACACCGTTCAAAAAATACATTTTCAAAAAAAATACAAAAAAGTTTCGTAGCACTGAGTTGCATAAAAAATTATTTCATTTACAACCAATTCAAAGCTATAATAAATAAACTAACAATGAAATTGACTCTAAGAAAATGAAGGACATATAAACAATCTATCTCTAAATAGACACACATTAACAAATGTAAGTTTTTTTGTTTTTTTTTTTAAATATACATCACATAAACATATGAGAAAAAATTCAAGTGCTCATGAATTATCTAGAAGTAATTATTGCACCATTACAACTAATGAGTTTGTGCATAGGGCTGGCAAACTCAACATGTACACACACAAAAATTATCCTAACAAAACTGTTACAAACACAAAACAAACCACTATCGGCAGTTCAACAATGGAATATAGCTAACAATAAAAACAAAAAATCATGGCAATCAAATGATGCATTAAATATTTCAACAAAATTACATGTTATTGCAAATCAAGAACATATCATTTACTATACTAACAAATACAAAAGAAAATATTTACTGTTTACATAAAGAAAAAAAAATCAGATTAAATATCTCCCTTTCCTGTCAATATGTCCTGACCCTGAGCAAGCAAAACATCAGATGTTTAGTGGGACGCAGAACAAGTTACGCTTGAACGCACACACGGATGCTGAGTTGACCCACTTTTCTCACTACTAATATGACACAGGAGCCTTGACTGTTATCGTAAAGTCGCTTCTGTCAAAATATATGAATGAAAATTTCCATTTTAATGAATGGTACAATCTAAGGAGAAAAAACGTAGAAGTCAAATTACAATTACCCATTATTTTGATCCTTATAAAGTAATGGTCGTTTCAAAATGCCCTCAGCTCTTCTTTTACAATCTCTAGACATCACAGAAGACATTACTGCCGTAGGCTGAAACAAAATGTTACATTCACAACACCGAGACACTTTCTCGTGCTGAACAACATTATCAGACATAGTATTTAAAACACCAGTGTTATTGTTACCTTGTTTACCTCTATTACAACTGACTATGGGCTCATGTTGAGCAAAGTTAGCATACTTGCGCTTATTATTTGTTACATGATGAAGATACTTATCACTACAGTTGCTTTGTTTATTAACAATGACTCTAGTCTTTTGCTGAGTCAAGTTATGTAGAGAAACATGTGAAGAGCTATTATCTCTCTTTATATTCTTGTCAATTCCTCTATTATGACAAATGTTATGTCTATAACCCAAGTTAGCATTGTTGTTATTAACATATCTTCTTTGACAAAAATGTCCACTAGACAAGACTTGCTTTCTAGTAGCAAAATCATTACCAGATTGATAGTTTTTCTTACAGTTATTTCTACTATAACTTATAGAATTCTTCGGATCAAAATGTTGAAATCCGCTAAATTGTTTACAATTCCTTGGAGAATCAAAATTACCCCTTGCTAAACTCCCTTGGTACTGTCTAATCTTGTGATTATATCTCTTACCACAACTGTTATCCTTTTCATCTTTAGGAATATGTTTACCAATCCCGTCAAACTGGCTGTGCTGAGTTTGACAAGTAACTGGACCTTTAGAATGCCTATTTTCCTGGACATAGTGGGTTTCATTCCTGGAAAAAATAGTACTACGTCTATTCCCTGTTACAAGTTTATCAGAATCTGCACCAGCAAACACCTGGTTGATCTTAGGAGCTCTAACCTGCTTTTTCTCATATTTGTTCTCGTGATTAACAGAACTTGCTGCTATACCAAAATCTTTATTAGACTGACGCCAAGAACTATCAATAGAGTTATTAATACCACTATTACTGTTAAAGTTGTATTTCCCTCGAAAAGATATATGTTTACCATGTATGGTCTCTTTATGAGCAAAAAGTGTATGGTGCTGGCTTTTCGCAACTTTATGTCTATTACTGTCAACATAGACAGAAGACCACATTTTTTTTATCCAAGACGATGTCAAGTAAACCATCCACTCGTTTCCTGACCTGAGCAACCTCAACATTTCTATGTGAGATCTGTTCATTAAGTTTCTTATTTAAATTCTCAAACCTAGCCACCTTCTCTTTCTCAGCCGTTAACTCTACCAATGCCTCTTTCTCGCACTGTTCTTTATTTGCTCTCAGCTGAGTTAACTCTAGTTGTAGAGACTGAATCTTAATATAATCCTTGCTATTATCAAGCTCATTAATCTTCTCTGGAATCGTCGCATTCTTTTCTTCCTGATGAAGACCAAGATTCGCAATATCATCCATCAAATCCATAAGTGTCTCTGTATAAGTCCTATCTCGTTGATTGGTCTCAACTTTTAATTTCTTATACATTTCCATATTACGTTGGGCCTCTTGTGTAATATTTTCCACCTCAACATTCTTATCTTTTATCTGGACCTCCAATTGCTTTATTTTCAATTGTGAAGAATCCAAACTTGCTTGTACTCTAGCAAGTTCCAGGTTTGATCTGTTCAAATCACTTGTAAGTTTAGCTAACTTTTCCTTAAGTTTACTCTCTTCAGCTTTATCCTTCAAGTAATCTTTTCTCTCCTGTTTGTTTACTCTTACTTTCTCATCTTCTAGCTTCTTTTTATCAGAAATGTCACAATGAATTATGTTGTGTATACTCTTCAATATATTGTCGTGTTCAACATGAATATTCTTATACACAAATACACGAAGGTCTCGCTGTAGCAAACGGGCTAAATTCCTAGCCATTCTTAAATGAGGGATTGACTTAAATCTATCCTCAGCAAAATCCCTTAGTGCTCTCGACGCACTGACCAACAATTCGTCCATCACGTGTGCTTCCAGTTCTGGTCCTTTTAATCTCTGAAAATTTTTACCCTCTTGAAATAAATATTCCAATAAAGGCCACATATTATCAGGATCCATTTCGTCATCATCCATAGTTATTTACTTATAGAGATCACTATATATGTATTAATGATCCTTCTACTCTTGACAGCCAAAACATCATACAATAAACTGCAACCATTGCTAATTACTGTCAAATCAATTTCTGTATCAAGAACCTTTATATGGTCATATCCATATCATGGAAGACAACATATGTTAATAGCCATAAATTACTTATGCATTAAATTCTACTTATATGTCACTATAGACATAAACAACAACAACAACAACAGAATACAAAATGCATAGAATTCAGAAGGCCTGACGACATATGTGAAATGACACACTTTACAGAACAAAAATCACTCATCTGTTAATTTTCCATTGCCTTCCGCCAAGACTTTAAATATCACATAATTCTGACGCTAAAACCGTCTACTGCCGAAAGGTACTGGAACTAGACTCTTCCCTTCAGGTCCTCGCTTCAGTAAGGTATGTGCTCGAGTACTGCATAGGAGCACATGATGATCGTAACAGGAACACAGCAACTCGTCTCTTGACTTGAGGTACACTTGCAAAATGACTGGTACAACTGCATATATCCTCGATCCGATACACGCTATTCTTCCGACGTTGGATCACTTCATAAACTGCTGATAATTTCGCTGCACATCTGACAGAAATGTAGACCACAGAGGTTGTTGTTTTCCACAGCCACGACACAGGACGTCAACCGACAGTGCTATAAAGCTGATTGTTACCACGAATAAGGCGTTTCCCAAATGCGTTACACAGGTATCCTACAAACTAGGTCACGGTTTGAAGCACATGAGATTCAGGTCACGTATGAAGTGCTCTCAAAACGACTGTTGCGGGTGTCAGAACCCGAAAACAAATCTATCAAATGATCCAGATATGTGGACTGTATCGATAACAATATTATCCTTCAGTCTGTTAAATAATCTCTCAAGTTAGTTTCTGGTTAATTCCGGGCAAAGCGATACTGAGTACTGAGTATTGATACTGAGTAATGTGATATTGTCCAACTGTTGTTGTACGAGCCATGTACAACAGAACAAGCCACGCCCACAAAGGGCTAATTATAATAAAGTTAAGTTCACCCAAACTCTTGTCACGCGAATTGTCAAATGAGTTCGTTCCAAATTGTACTGGAAACCACCACTGTTACTACATTGGTGTTTAATGTCAGTGTGTTGTGTCATGTGGGGCGATGAAGAGTGCGTGTATCTGGAACAGACACTCACCACAGGTACACACATCAGAAGCAGTCATTGAATCGTGTAAACGCCTGGTGACATTTAATGGCCACCACTGATAAAGTTAAACCTGAGGTGGTTATATATCAAAGTGGAGTGATTGTGATTGTGTGCTGGCAAAGTCGTTCACACAACAGGTGAGCACACGGGAGTCATCGAGTATGGAACGACTGGTGATATTTAATTATTGTTTATTAAGTCACAGCACGATCACATCAATATACAGTTTGAATTACAACACGAACACGTAGGCATTAATATAAAGTTCACAGTGAAAAATACACGCTATCCCCAGCGCTCAACAGACTGCACTCCTGGCAGTTAATAATATCTTGGCCTATAATACCATAAAGTTCACAGTGAAATATACACGCTATCCCCAGCGCTCAACAGACTGCACTCCTGGCAGTTAATAATATCTTGGCCTATAATACCAGCTTCACCACAGCTTCATAAATACTTAATATGGCCTCATAAATACATAATATGGCCTGTCCCAATCCTGGACTCATAATAGCCTCATCACAGCTTCACAAATACATAATATGGCCTGTCCCAATCCTGGACTCATAATAGCTTCATCACAGCTTCACAAATACATAATATGGCCTGTCCCAATCCCTGGACTCATAATAGCTTTCACCACAGCTTCACAAATACATAATATGGCCTGTCCCAATCCTGGACTCATAATAGCTTCATCACAGCTTCACAAATACATAATATGGCCTGTCCCAATCCCTGGACTCATAATAGCTTCATCACAGCTTCATAAATACTTAATATGGCCTGTCCCAATCCTGGACTCATAATAGCTTTCACCACAGCTTCATAAATACATAATATGGCCTGTCCACACAGCAAAAACATTAAGTCGACATTATTCAAAGCACTACGTAGGCATACATCCTCGAAAAACACACACAGACAGCGTTGACCACTCCCCGGTCCAACGCTCCGAATCCCTACTCTCCTCTCCGGGATCACACACTCTAGTCCCGCCAAAAAACCCAAAACGAGACTCCGCTGTTTTTGAACACAGCTCAAAAACAGTACAGAATAAATACATCTCAGCATTTGAGATAAAAGCGTTCGCACGCTTTCCTGTACTCTGTCACTCAAAAATAGAAGGATATGTTTCTATTATAAAGTTAAACAAACCTCAGCTTAATCAGGTATACAAGTATTGTAACTCATAATCTACTTTCCCCAAAAACATATTCAGAATTACTGCCCCTCTCATAGGATCACTCGTTACAATCAGACTATGTGTTGATTATAGAAAATTAAATGCTAAGACTATAGTTGACAGCGAACCACATCCACTTATCGACGACTTACTGCCACGTCTATCCAACGCAACTATATTTAGTAAGATAGACTTAACTAAAGGTTATTGGCAGATACCACTGACCGAAAAGGCTAAGTACTACACCGCATTTTCCACTCCACAAGGTCTATACCAGTGGAATGTGATGCCTTTTGGGCTTGTTAATGCGCCAGCTACCTTCATTCGCCTGATGCGACAAATTTTATCAGGTAGACCAGACGTTATTACATATATTGACGACATATGCTTGTTTAGTTCGTCGTTTGAGGAACATGTTTTGGGACTTAGATATGTTTTCGACACTCTAAGGAATTATCATCTAACTGCTAAACCTACAAAGGTGCAGATCGCGTGTAATGAGATAACCTTTTTGGGACATATCATTGGATCGGGATATATCCGAACGTTACCTAGTACAGTCTCCAAAATTCTAAACATAGCAGTTCCTCAGACGAAGAAACAGGTCAGGAGTTTGTTCGGACTTGTTCAATATTACAGTAGATTCATACCAAACTTGTCATCCATCACGGCTGTATTGTCTTCATTGTTAAAAAAAGACATGCCGGTGAAGGTGACATGGACTGGTACATGCAATGAAACTTTCAACAAAATTATAAATTTGTTCTCGCATGAACCAATTTTAAGACTTCCCGATGCTTCCAAAAGATTTTTCTTACGAACAGATGCTAGTAACTACGGCATTGGTGCATGCCTGCTCCAGAACCATGATGGCATTCTACATCCTACCTTATACATTTCAAGAAAGCTAAAGCCTGCAGAAACAAAGTATTCAACAGTTGACAAGGAACTGTTATCCGTTATATGGGCAATAACTAAACTTGAAAAGTTCTTACTTGGTGCTCCCTTCACCATACAGACGGACCAACGTGCTGTAGCATCGTTGCGTCGATCTAACCATAAAAGCCAAAAACTCGCCAGATATGCAATCATCCTACAGCCATTTGAATTCTCCATTGAACATATTCCTGGCACTGAAAACATTGTGGCGGATGCGTTGTCACGTAATCCTATTGACGACGAATAATCAACATTAACATTCCTAAAACATATCAACTATAAGGGAACTAACCTTACCTTCAATTTAAACTTTATAAACACTGTATGCATCACAGAATTGAACTAAAAGACAATCGGGGTATACATGTTGACATTGGAACTTCGTCTAACGTCCATACACGATATATGAATATTCGTTGAACAATCATGGAACAATATCTGACGACAAGTCGAACTTATTATCCTATGTGCACTTAATTCTTGGATGCTGGGATAAATGACATTTCTTTCCAACGTAAACGTTTGAACATTTTTGCCTAAAAGAATTCATCAGGATCAAGACTACGGATGGATCATCATATCCTATACTAATTAATTAGTTAACTTAACTTCTTAATTGAATTATTATCAATAAAATGAAATGTGAGAAAAAAAAAATGAAATGAAGGAACAAAAAAAAGAGAACGAAATATAAAAAGAAGAAATTATGAAAAGAGAAAATAAATCTCACACAAGTATTAGATTAATATTTTTTTTTAATGTACCTATACGTTATTTAGTTAGTTAAATTAGATAGTTATTATTCACTAACACTTAACACACACAATTAAGTTAAATTTATATTCGAATTTCTTTCTATTTCTTCTCACTTATTTTGTTTTTTCTTCTCTCATAACATCGCGTTACATTAGAATCTTAATAATTTATCTCTTAATTTAATTAATTAATTAAATTTTAATTAGTCAAATTAATTCCTATATGACATACTAATACGACAGACCTTACTTTAATTTAATTCTATCATTCACTGTTAACATTGGACATTTTATTTAGTTGATATAATAATATGTATAATTGATATATAATGTGATTAATGTTAGATGACTATGACAAATAGTTAGTTGACATGACCGCAACACGGTTCTACTCAGAACATCGTCGGCCATATGTCACAATTGTGTTAAATTTTTTTGAAAAATTGTTAAGTCGGATAGATCTTGAAAAAAAATCTATCGATTTTTTTTTTCCCCGGTGTACAGGGAATTGTTACGGTATATGATATTAACGCCGTCTGCTAAAGGTTATCAGACGTGCAATTGTAAAGGTTAAGGCATTTAATATATTGCGATAGATGTTTCAATTATTGAACGCTCCATACACGATCGATTATGACGTGTATAGCGTTGTTTGGGTCACAGTCGGTAACTAAGAAACGCTACCCTTTGTTACTTGACCGCCAAGCTGAATAGCTGCGTTTTTTTTAACCTTCCAATTCAATGGCATGATATAGCCATATATATGCATTTTTTGATGGACCAGGGTCAGTCCTAGAACTCTATATGAGAGGAAAATTTATGGAGGTTAGTAATTAACTAGAATCCTCAGAAGGATGAGAATAATCGTCAAATTCATATGAAATATTCAGACTCGCAGTCTCACTGTCGGCAGGTAGCCATGTCTATCTGCTCATGCATATAGCTGTGATGTTCTGACGACAATACTGCATTGTATCCTTAAACGGACATTGACACATAACCAGCAGTCTACGTTATTGATTAATTTATGCATGACTTATATGGACTTATGCTCTACTCCTATTTGAAATGATCATCCTGTGTGTACAACTGTGAATTAAATGTATGGACTCAATGAAATGACTTATCAAATCAATCGTATTCCAAGGTTCAAGTATTGTTCGGAATCTTCCACCCCCGCATTCGCTTAATCTTCCATCGAAGGCACGATGCACTATCACTGAATGAAAAAACTAACATATCAAAGAAAAAACAATGGCCAGAAATTTATAATTGTTTTATTCATATCACATGGAACATTGTTCAGAGCAAACCACCTTGCAACAGTGCAACATCATAATTAACCTCAGAAAGACATATTACCGCGTAGATTAAACTGCTAATACACTAAGTGTGGTTAATATGCAAAAATACATTAATAAACCCTTTAACAATATCTCAACAGCCAGAACGGCTCGTCACTGAATTCCCCCTTTGTCTCCACTACCTTCGCTGCTAAACTCTCTCTCTCTCCCTCTCTCTCTCTCTCTTTGTACACGCCTCTTTAGCAATCCTTATCTGCAATTTGAGAGCTTGTCACACTGCCAGTCTCATCACGTGACATAGAGTGGCTATTGGGTTGGCGAAGCGAAGCGGCGTTCTGGGCATTCAAATTACTGCATTTTCTAACTCCCAGCAGGTGTATACCATTGACGAAAGATGCTTAGAAGAAAAGCACATTTGTACGCATGTAGGAATGTTCGCTTGGAACGTCATGCCGTTTGGACTGAAAGGCAGTCCCGCCACTTATATGGCGCTGATGGACGAGGCCCTCAATGGTAAAAAAATTCTCCATAGCCTACATAGACGACATTTTAGTGCACACGGCAGGATCGGCGGAAAACCATCTGGACCATGTCAGCATTCAATATGCTGAGACAGCACAACGTCAAATTGAAGTTGACAAAGTGTAACTTTCTGCAAAGGGAGACAAAGTACCTAGGATTCATAGTGAATAAGAACGGAGTCAGACCGGACGAAGATAAGGTCAGAGCCATTAGGGAGATGCTACACCGACGAACGCCAGACAAGAGGTTTTCTGGGGACATACGTGTATTGTAGAAAGCAAATCATCAACTTCACTCGGGCCGCAGAACCTCTAATCAATTTGGTGAAGAAGTATGCCCGATTTAACTGGACGGAGGAATGTATAAAGGCTTTTGAATATTTCAAGGGGGCCTTAACAGAACTTACATTCTTGGCACACCCAGACCCAGATAGACCGATGATCTTATACACAGACGCTTCTGGCACTGCCTTAGGAGCGTGTCTGGTCCAACCGGTGTTGAAAGGAGAGGAAAACATAATACAGAAAGTCGGCACGGAGAGACCCACAAGTTCAGTAAATCCCGTATGAAATGAGCTCCGATCGAGAGGGAAGCGTTTGCAATCTATTTTGCGATACAGAAGCTAGACTTCTACTTTAGAGGAACGCCCTTCAAGGTGAAAACGGACCACCAACCACTGCGCACATGGCTCACCAAAACATCAGAGCAGCCCCGGAAACTGCAGACCTGGGCGTTGAAACTCCAGAATTATGATGTTACCATAGAATACATCCCGGGAAAACAGAACGCGTATGCAGACTTATTGTCAAGAATACCATACAAGGAAGAGTCGAAAATGTCGGACCAGCAAATAGTAACAAACATCAGTGCACATTTTCGACAAGTCAACATCATAAATTCGAATCAGAATCAGCAACAAACAGGGTCAGACATTGAAGGGAGCTCGACAGAGCAACAAGAGGAAGTCGAACAATTTCACATCGTGAGGGAACAAGATAAGGACCCCGAAGTAGTTGCCCTTAAGCTTCAGATCGAGCAGGGAGGCAAAGAGGCAAAGAACTTCGTTCTCAATCAGCAGGATAGTGTACTAGAGTATATATACTATAAAAAGCGATTGACTACCCAAAAAGTACTTGCCAAACCATTTAATCAATAAAGTATTAGAGGCTTTGCTTGATAACAATGGCCAATTCGGAAGAGACAAGACACTTCAGGTGATCAGGGCACGGTATTCTTGGCCGACATTGAATAAGGTTGTGGTAACACATGTTCAAAGATATCTGATTTATAAGAGACGAAATGGAGAGCAATTAAGTGTCCCGTACAAGTATACCATGGAAAAGATCAGCATTTCGGGATCCAACTGGCCAGAATGCTTTGCAATAAAAGAAGCGAAAAGAAGAAACATAGTGGAGATAATGATGAGAATGTACATACTTCGGCATGGTTGCCCGTATTCCATTGTAACAGACAACGGCACAGTATTCACAGGGAACGAATTCCAACAGTCCTTCAAGGGAATGAATATAAATCATATCAGAACCGCTCCTTATCGTCCACAAAGTAACGGGAAAAACGACCGCCTCCATGCGACGGTACACAACATCATATCAAAGTATGCACATGACAGAGAGGAAGAGTGGGATGTACAGACAATCCGAGTCAATGTTAACGAATCCACCAAGTTCTCGCCATTCTACATGTTTTATGGTAAGGAACCGTTACTGCCAATGGATACGTTGTTGAAACCCAGGAGAATCTACATCAGAGAAAGTCACATGGAAAATCGCATGATGCACAAACAATAAATCTACATTGATATACATAAAATGGCAAGACACAACGTGGCACAAACAGCACAGAAGAGGAGAGAGAATGCAAACAAAAACGCGACATTACAGTGGTTCCATCCGGGAGACATTGTGTGCCACAAAGTTCAGGGTAGAACGAACACGTTCAAGGACAAATGGACCACCGGATATGTGGCGAGTAATGCCTGAGAGGTTATTGATGTTACAGAAAGAAATAAGTAGATATATGTGTCAACAGTGTGAGGTCAAGCTATGTAAGACCCTGAGTCTAATAGTTGAAGATGATGATGATGATGTGTTCTCAGAGGACCTATCGCTACCTCTCTCAGATCTCACACTGTGCAATATTTTATATAGTTGTGATGTATTATATGGCTACGTGTCTAGGGTAATGTGAGTATAGTGATATTTTAATTCAACAAACAGAAGTAATACTCAATAATATCAAAGTAAGTAAGACTTTGTTTAAAATTTTGGGAATAATATATTACAATTTTAATTTGTCCTGGACCTAATTTTTCTGGTACAGGACTGTCAAATCAACCAAAGAAATGTGTTTATGTACAGTAATTACATAAATAAGGTGGACATTCTGTTCACAAATATTTATTCTAACTCTAATAAGGTGTATGTACCCCCACTGACTTATACTAACACTGGGTACTAGATGGAGGGTTGGGGTTTCTCATCATTCCCTCTTTTACAATGTTCAATTTTAAAGTGGAATCGTTTTATGGATGTGTCCTCGATGTGCCAGTCAACTTAACTGGGATACTGTTGACAGTGCTGACGTGTAAATCTTCAATAAAATGATCAGTCTCTCACACTTCCTGGAATTACATGTGGCAGGGGGCTTGCAATAGACTACGCAGCTTCCACCTCGCACACTGGTTCTGCCTCTCCAGGGGTTCTGGTGTTGGGTATAGTACAATATAACCCTGAAAGAGAAGGTTATGGTCCCTTCTTTACATCATATTTATACTATGATTCCACAAATTATTAATGGTACATTAAAACAACAAAAGAAGTCGGCTCTTTCCGACAACTCATATCATCCACCCTAGTTTTGTATGACAGCTTTTACCAGTAATTACATTCTTCTCCCCATTTGGCTACAATGCCACTGTCACTTCAAACATTTATTTTCTTCCATATAATCAGGTGGGGCATACACTCTCCTTCTGGTAACCTGTAAATATTTACTTTTCCAAGCATTCTAAGTAGGTGTTCATGTGTCATTAGAACACTGTGACACTGTAAAGGACTGCCAGTGGCCTTTTGACTTACTGTCGTAATGTTTTTATTTTATGTTAATATTCAAATCCAATTACACTTCTTTCTAAGACTGCTTTAGGCATGTGCTTCTTGGATGTCGTAAGTCTTTTCCAATGGCAATGTCGCATAACACAAAATTTTTGGTCGCCTTATCTAGGCTTGCCTCTACATATAATAAAAGATATCAATAAATCGTTTTTCTTACCACAATCAATGAATATTTCACACATTAGTAAAGATTAACTGGCTATCAATGGGCACAAGGATTGATAGCCGCCGTCCAGACGCAAAGGCAATGGGTCACACAAGGCTCTGCTGCTGATCTTAATCTACTAGGTTCACAAATATTATTCAAATGGCAGCGTGCGATTGGCCACCCTTTAGTTTTATCTCTCCCCTCTACTCTAGCAGTACCCAATCAAACCGAGTCAAGCCAATTTGACTTTTTCAAATACGCGTTAGAAAATGTAACATCCGAAGCTTTTTTCAAAACTGAGCAGTCTCTCAGCGTGTCTCTCTGCCTGTCTCAATTTCTTATGTCTACAATATCTCTGTTATTATTTTGGCGATTTAAATATTAAAAGTGATTATTAACCGGACGACTGTCCTCTATCTAGATATTATGGTTTTATTTACTTGTTTATCTTCGTTTTAATCTTTGTAAATTTTTCTCTTTATTTATTCCAACTACAATACTTTTCTTTAAGGCAACCTAATTTAGTATAAAGAATAATATAGTATTTTAATAAGCAACATTATCGTAACCTTTCAAACATCCTTTTCATATCTGTACTCTTCTTACTTTGTGAAAAAGAAAAAGAAATAGCTATATAAGTTTCTCTCTCTCCCCCCTCCCTCTCCTTTTCACTGCACACATGTGGTTCTAGTTTCAATTTCCAAATTACAAGTTAGGCTTGGTTTTGTCACTGTAATCCACCCTTTTCCCTCTCTCGCTTGTTAAAGACGGTGCAACAAGTTGGTTGCCAAACTGTCTATCGGTCCTTTATAACAATTAGTACGGGTAGAGAAAAGTGGGTGTTTGAGGGTGGAACTTGCCCGCTTGGCGTTAGTGCGTTTCAAATGCTTTAATTTAAACCTTGGCGGTAGTGTTAATGTGCCCTATCAACCGTTGCTTAGGCTGTGGTTATTAATAGATTTTCTAACTGTTTATTTTCAAATCTAGTAGTATTGGCCTTCAAACCAAGGTCAAACCTAGAATTAAGTTGCAGGTTTTCTAACGTAATAGTGGAAATATTCAAATATTTTCCAATTTTCTCGACGTTCGTTCATAAACACTAAGAAGAGGGGTAGGGTACGGATGTCGGGCTGGGTGGTAAATTTACTTGGCGTAGTGACAAAATTTCAAATCGTTAGTTAAATATTTTTGCACTTGATTTGTTTTTATGGCCTAGAAAACTCTCAAACGCTGTAGTATTTCTTTATTTGGGCGGGGTGTATCAAGGATATCTCACCACACACCTCCCCTGTTAAAAAGTCTGCATCCCAATGCAGCTTTATAATCAGTGATACCAATCCGATCAAATGAACTCAACTAGGCTTTATGAGAATCCTGGGTTTCTGCAGGTGGGTGCCTACTCAAAAAATCTGCCCCAACATTCTGCGATCCAGGAATGTATTCAATGGTAAACGAGTAAGGTTGAATGAGAAGTGACCACCTTAGCAAACGTGCATTACCATGTTTTGCCTGAGCCAAAAATACCAATGGCTGATGGTCGCTTTGGACCACGAATGTTCTACCATATAGATAGATCTGGAACTTCTTGATCGCCCAGACTAAAGCCAAACATTCTTTTTCAATAGTTGAGTAATTTTGTTCCGCTCTGTTTAACTTGCGACTGGCATAAGCAACTGGGTTCAATTTTCCATCTGTTTAAGAGGACCTCTGTAACAAAGTGGCCCCCAAGCCCACATTACTAGCGTCCGTTCTTACCACTAATTCCTGACTCAAATCAGGTATTTTCAATATAGGCTTACTGGTGAGTTTTTCCTTTAACCCATTATATGCCAATTCACATTCTGCAGACCATTCTATTTTATCCGGTTTTCCTTTACGAGTTAAATCCGTCAGAGGAGCACACACAGAGTTAAAGTTTTTAATGTACTTTTGATAAAAGCCACAAACTGACACAAAGGATCGCACATCCTTTTTAGTCTGTGGTCTGGGTGCTCTCTGCAATTTCTCCAGGTTCTTGGGGTCAGGGGTCATGCTACCCTGATGTACCGTATGTCCCAAGAATTCTAATTCCTTGCATCCAATACAACATTTTGTTGGTCTAGCAGTTAAGTTTGCCTCTCTGAGTCTATCAAATAGCATATTCAAAGAGTTAACGTGTTCTTCAAATGTTTCCGTAGCGATGAGGATATCATCCATGAAATTTGTAATACATGGGTTTTTCAGTGGATCCAACAGTTTTCGCATCATTCTGGAAAACACACTCGGCGCATTATTCAATCCAAACGGTAACATGTTAAACTCATAGTGCCCTTCCGAGGTGCTAAAAGCCAGATAAGGTCGAATCTCAGGCTTCACTGGAATTTGGTAATATCCCTTGCTGAGATCTACCTTGGAAAAATATTTTGCCTTGTTCAGCCTGGCAAACAGTTGATTAGTATCAGGTAATGGATCCACCTGATTTTCTGTGACAGCATTCAGTTTCCTGTAATCTATGCACAGTCTATGTTCCCCAGAGTGTTTCCTCAACAATACCACACTGGAGCTATACGGAGATTCACTGTGTTTAACACGTCTGTATGATTTTCCAGAACCTTTTGAATCTTCTCCCTCTGCCCTGTTGTCAAATGTTTACTGATTTTTACCTGTGCAGGCGTTCCACAGGGTTTCAGAGGGTATTCATAAGACGTGAGAGGTTCATTCTTCATCTCAGTGGCTATGGCTAAGGTCATTAAATGTGTCCCTTCCACATTGTTTCTTTCATTGTATTTCTTTAGAATGTTCACGTGATAGACGTTTTCCTTTCCTTTCTTATCTATCTTGTAGTTAGTTCTGGATACCTTTTCCAAAACTGTGTTTGGACATTGCCATCCAATTTGAAGTTTGTTGCTGCTTCCGGGTAGCAGAAGCAGCACCTTCTCCCCCACAGCTAGCTCCCTATCCTTCGCTTTCTTATTAAAATATGCAGCATGTTTCTTCCTGACTTGTCTTGAGTTATCATTTGCGAGTTTCCAGCCAGTTTTTAAGCAAGTGGTCAGCTCGTTCACATACTGATATGATGAGGTTACAGTCTCTTCTGCCTTCTCATCTGTCCACGTCCTCAATAAGGCTTACAATGGACCTTTTATTGGTCTGCCAAATAGCAGTGTTGCTGGCGTCATTGCAGTCGAATTATGTGGGACTTCCCGATAAGCAAACAAGGCCGCGGGTAAGTATTGATCTCACGTGTCAGGTTTCTCATGTGCTAACTTTCTCAGGATGAAGATAAGTGTTCCGTTAAATCTTTCCACCTGGCCGTTCCCTTGGGGGGTGATACGGACTACAATGAAAGTGCCTGGCTTGGAAGATCCTGAAAACTTCCTCAGTTAGTCTCCCCTTGAACTGTGATCCATTATCAGTCAAGATTTGGGGTGGAAAACCTAACCTTGTGAATATTGTAAGTAATGCCTCTGCCACATGTTTTGAGTTGATTGATGACAGGGCTACCGCCTCTCCCCACATAGAGGAAGTGTCCACCAGAGTAAGGATGTAACTGTTCCTCCTCTTGGTACGTGTGAGAGGTCCCACAATATCCACTGCAACTCTTTCGAAAGGGGTTCCCACGACTGGCATCTCCCCTAAAGTTGCAGGTGCAGTCCAATGCTTTGGAGCTACCATTTGGCATTCTGGGCAGGATTTGACATATCTTTTTATATCCTCCGTTATCCCTGGCCAGAAGTAATGACAAGCTATACGCTGTCCTGTGTCGCTGATCCCCATATGACCACTGAAGGGGACAGTATGTCCTAACTCCATCACCTTTTCCCTATATGATGTTGGAAGTACCAGCTGCTCATCGACCATTTGAACCAGTTCCAGCCTTCCTTTACATTAGTTTGTTATTCATATAAAAATCTCCTTTGTTTGGAGAGGTATCGGATTTTGGGAGTTTCTTGAAACACGGCTTTAGTGACCTATCCTCAGCCTGTGCCTTCCTCATGCATGCAGCGTGATGAGGAGGTTTCTTCTTACAGTCCCTGGTGTTATGATTGCCCCTCTTGCAAAAACTACACCATCTCCCTTCTGGTCTGTAAGGTTTTCTTTCATTGAATTGCGGGTTTCTATTTCTAGAGTCAAACCTTTGCCTATCATAGTTTGGTTTACTTCTGTTACCTTGATCTCTACTTTCAAATTTATTCTGGTTTTGGGGGGCTTTATTATTTTCTACCTGTTTCTTTTTTGCTCCAGCTACTTCTGCCTGGGCTGCCTGATACCTCTCAGCAACATTGAGCACCTCCCCCAACCTCTCTGCACCTTGTTCCATGAGAAACTTTCTCAGGTCTGGAGCCATGGACTCTCTCAATTGCTCTATCATGATCATTTCTTTAAGATCTTGGGTTTTCCCCAGAGCAGTCCATTTCTCCAAGTAGGTTTCCAACCTTGCAGAGAATTGGTGGTAGGTCTCCCCAGACAGGAGCTTCGCATTTCTAAATCTCTTCCTGTAAAATTCTCCATTCTTCTCATACCTGATTAAAAGAGCCTGTTTTAAAATGTCATAGTCTTCCTGATCGTCTCTGCTCAATTTTGAGAACACCTCATAAGATGTTCCCCTAAGCCCTTGGGATAACTTTAAACTCCATTTTTCCCTCTCTAGACCATAGTTAATAGCTAATCTTTCGTATCTATTTAAAAAAGATTCAATGTCATCCTCTTTTTCAACAAAGGGATCTAAATGGAAGTTCATGGCTGAATAGGAGGCCCCCTGACTGGCAGTAGTATCAGAGGTAGATGGGCTGGTACCATTTTCTGGAGCATGGCCTTGTAATTCTAACTCCTTCAGTCTCAACTCATGCTCCCTTTGTAATCGTTTGTCCTTTGCTTCCATCTGCAATCTCCTTTCCTCTCTCTTTTCCTCTGACTGTAACCTTTTTACTTCAGCCTCCCTATCAGCCTCTAACCTCCTAGCCTCCCTATCTGCCTCTAATTGTATTCGTTTCTCTTCGGCTAACCTCCTATCTTCCCTCTCAATGAATTTATCACATTCTGATGTTACATATTGAACCAGAACTTGCCCATCCATTCCCATTTCCTTTGCAGTCTGCACTGCAGCAGATCTAAACTTGGCCACGTCTGCCATCTGTTATGTGGTACAAATGTTATGACTCTAACAATCCAAATTACCAACTGTGACTATAATAATAAATTATAAGCACTGACAACACATCCATTTTCAAAGTTCCACAATAGATTAATTTTATATTTATGGGTATACCCTGGGTCTATGGTGGTACTAGATTCAAATCCCGGACAGGACCCCAATATATGTGGCGAGTAATGCCTGAGAGGTTATAGATGTTATAGAAATAAATAAGTAGATATATGTGTCAACAGTGTGAGGTCAAGCTATGTAAGACCCTGAGTCTAATAGTTGAAGATGATGATGATGTGTTCTCAGGAAACCTATCGCTACCTCTCTCAGATCTCACACTGTGCAATATTTTATATAGTTGTGATGTATTATATGGCTACGTGTCTAGGGTAATGTGAGTATAGTAATATTTTAATTCAACAAACAGAAGTAATACTCAATAATATCAAAGTAAGTAAGACTTTGTTTAAAATTTTGGTAATAATATATTACAATTTTAATTTTTCCTGAACCTAATTTTTCTGGTACAGGACTGTCAAATCAACCAAAGAAATGTTTTTATGTACAGTAATTACATAAATAAGGTGGACATTCTGTTCACAAATATTTATTCTAACTCTAATAAGGTGTATGTACGGCCACTGACTTATACTAACACTGGGTACTAGATGGAGGGTTGGGGTTTCTCATCATCCCCTCTTTTACAATGTTCAATTTTAAAGTGGAATCGTTTTATGGATGTGTTCTCGATGTACCAGTCAACTTAACTGGGATACTGTTGACATTGCTGACGTGTAAATCTTCAATAAAATGATCAGTCTCTCACACTTCCTGGAAGTACATGTGGCAGGGGGCTTGCAATAGACTACGCAGCTTCCACCTCGCACACTGGTTCTGCCTCTCCAGGGGTTCTGGTGTTGGGTATAGTAAAATACAACCCTGAAAGAGAAGGTTATGGTCCCTTCTTTACATCATATTTATACTATGATTCCACAAATTAATAATGGTACATTAAAACAACAAAAGAAGTCAGCTCTTTCCGACAACCCATATCATCCACCCTAGTTTTGTATGACAGCTTTTACCAGTAATTACATTCTTCTCCCCATATGGCTACAATGCCACTGTCCCTTCAAACATTTATTTTCTTCCATATAATCAGGTGGGGCATACACTCTCCTTCTGTAACCTGTAAATATTTTCTTTTCCAAGCATTCTAAGTAGGTGTTCATGTGTCATTAGAACACTGTGACACTGTAAAGGACTGCCAGTGACCTTTTGACTTACTGTCGTAATGTTTTTATTTTATGTTAATATTCAAATCCAATTACACTTCTTTCTAAGACTGCTTTAGGCATGTTGTTAAGGAACTTTTCCTTCTGGCTCCAGTATGTTGAATAATGTCTTGGGATACTGTATTAATGTTCTGAAATTTAGTCACCAAAATTCTGGCCACCGTTTTATTCGTAATCGAACATTTCTGTGTATTCTAAGTCTTCTTTCATATGACCAACTGTCATTAAATATTAACTGGTTATCTCTACCACTTCATGCTTCCAACTGGAAATCAATTCTCCAACACTTCGATGTTTAAACGACTTTCATTTTATTCAACACAGTAACTTATATGAGCGGCACATTGCTCGGTACATTGCTCTTAATCCATTTTGACATAATACATTTATATCTTCGATTATTGTATTTCATAAATTGTTTCTGCATGAGTCCACGCTTCTTCAAAATTCTTTAGGCTATCAAGACTTATCTTTCTCTTAGTGCTTTCATAGCATATTTGTTTCCTTCATATATTTTCTTCTTAGGGATTCCACTGGACATATTTTGTCCTCTTTCCTTATACACAATAATTCAATTCGGTGCCTTCCTGCACATCTTCTTTTAGTCGGCAATCATACATATTTGCTTTGGGCTTCCAAGCCCTTGTGGCCGGGTAGGGTAGTTGGAGGTTGCTGTTTGTTTGCAGAGAGTATTAGGTTTAGATACTAGCTGGTCTGCTAGAGTTGGAAATTGCTCTCTCACAGTCTTACAGGAATTAACCAGGTTCGGGGATAATCCTCTATGATGTTTTATGTTAGAGCAGATGGGTTTTATTTATGTTGCACTTGTAGCGATTAGCTTTTATTTGATACATTAATTAATTTGTATGATAGCCAACTGCAGGTATATGATTCTTCAACGGCACTGGGTTTTACAGCAACAACTTTTAATAGTCTGTACTTGCAAAACTGAACGTGGTCAATTACAACAATGTCTATGATACATGCATATGTACAGCAGTTAGCAATTTGTGTAAAAACATCTGGTACCTTTTCATTTATGCAAAGTTCCTATTGCACCTTTTCTAAAGTCTTCATTTTATTTATGAGACTGTCTCCTTGTTTCTACTGTTCTCTTACGTTGAGCAGTTAGATTCTGTCCTCGCAAATATACTGGCGACTCTTCAGTATAGTTCTTCTTGCAAAAGCTTCCTTTTATATTGATGTGGACATCCTTAGGTTTACTGTTCTCCAATTTATAGAGCATTTCCTCCCACAAGGTTTTAGGTTTTCATTTTTTCATTTTAATGTTCGAACCTAAGTCTGCCGTAGACTTAGCCGTGTGATCTATTAACCAAGTGAAATCGTCTTATGGTTAATATACTTACAATGTTCTGAAAAACACTATATCACACCACATCCTCGAATGCACAATGGATGAAAGAGTTAAAAGTTGATCTCTTCAACTAAATATTCACAGCGCTAGACAAAAATACGTCTGCTAGGATTCATTTTCCCTTTCTAACTGAAATGGCGTCTGTTCTACATTCCTGCCGGCAGAACAGTAGTGAGCCTTACGATTGGTTGGGGATCACATGACTAATGCTTCGCGTTATCGAAGCGAAGCTGGCCTAGTTAAAGATCTGTGTCAAGATTTTTTTAAATATCTTCTGTTTCTCATAAGAATTTATTTTATGTTAATCTGTGCCTCTTTCTGTTACTGGTGTAGTCTATTTCTGAAGAAAACCACAGTATACGCGGTTACATACAGATCCCGGGGCCCTGCAAATGTATCCCGTAGGGAGACATTTGAGTACTATCAAATCTTAAAAAATTTATCCCAAAAATTTCTTAAGTTCAAAAAAATGTTCAGAAAAATTTAAAGTTCAAAAAATTTTCTAAGTCCAAAAATAATTCGGAAAAATTTAAACTAATTCCTAAACCTGGGTTCCTATATCTATATGAGATCAACTTCTATATAAAAACCTAGGGATGGACATCAACTTCAAAATTTTTTTAACTATCCAGCATTTTAACACATTTTCCATCAAATTTTCAAATTGGCAACACTGCCCATTAAAATCATCCAAAACATTTATAAGGTCATTACTCAATAAATGTGACAAGTGGCAACACTGGGAAATATGAGCAATAGTATATCATATTTGTATAAATCAACTTGCAATCATAACTAAATGCATGTTGACAACAGTTTATTAGTCATGGGGGGGGGGGGGGGGGGGGGGGGGGGGGGGGGGGGGGGGGGGGGGGGTGGGGGGGGCGGGGGGGGGGGGGGGGGGGGGGGGGGGGGGGGGCAGGGTGTAATATCATTTCTGTTCCTGTCATTGGTTTTATATCCCAAGGCTTCAAGTACTTTAAAAATGTTGAAGTTATTTTCTTCCTGATGTTCTATAATCATGGGTGTAATTTATTTATTCTTTTAATTCCAAGTATTTTACAGTTTATTCATAGAGATTTTGAAGGTATCCACATCCTTATTGTCATGTTGATCTTTTCTCCATAAAACAGTTTATCCTTCTTTGGTTATCCATCATGTTTTCTTTTCTAATAAATGATCTGGTTGGTCATTGTTATATATAAAAAAAACATTGGTAGTCATATGGGTGAAGACTTCTAAATTATAATGTAACCATTTACATGTTTACATGCAATCACATTGTTCACAATAAAAGCATTAAAACCTCATAGCTTATTCTTATTTATTTGTGTCTGAATGTTTCCTATATTTGATATTTTCCAAATGGTAAGTATATGAATTCGTTCCAAGTCCATCACTGTAGAGAATGTTCTCTATTACATTTTCTCAAAATATGTGATGTTTGTATCCAATATCCACACAGGTAATAGGTCTGGTAATGATCCTGTCCATTTATGATTCAGCGACAATCTTTCTTTTTCTTTCCTGTTTTCTGTCAACTTGTTATTTTTATATGTGAGCCATAGCTTAAAATTATTATTTATTATTACTAGTCTTTTGCAAATATCAACTTTGCACTAACTTTGTTGCAATATTCATACATCAACTTATTCAATCAATCATTAACAGAATACAACATGTCATTTTAATATTCCTATTTTTCTTCTTTTTTTTTTTTTTTCAAGACAAGATTCCTGGCAGTCTGGCGACTATGTATCCTTACTAATCTCTGGTTCCATGAAACATTTTCCTTCTTTTGTTCTTTTTAGTTCAATGTATCATTTTATGTCTTTCCACAATTCCATGCTATGTGGATCCTGTCTAGTTCTCTTGTTATAACCAGAAATATATCCTTAGTGAACCTTATGAGCTGTAACTGTCAATATTTTTTTTTTTAACAACACATCATACAATCATTATTATAAGTATCAACTCGAATGTCTCAATTCTGTAACAGTATAGATAAAACATATTATACATAATATTTTCATGTTCAACACCAGTTCTGCCTTCGCAGGTCGAAGGTTTTTCAGAACTCTATGGTGTTTATAACATCTGCTGCTACAGCCAGATGATCAATTTATTTTCATAGTAATTTTAGTTACTTATTATTATGGGGCATGAGGGTACATTTATTCCAATGGTAATCCGTGATTCAGCAATATGGATGTCCAATCTGGGTACTCTTTTATAATATTATATCCATCTATTGTATATGGATCTATGACACGTCAATCCATGGGGGTTACATTGTTCTTGGTCCATATATCATAAGGGTGATCCAAGCTCAGTATTGTCACGATGTCTCAATCATTTTTCAATCCTCTGATTTGTTGTATTATTTAATTTAAAATACCATAAGCATTTTAATATAACCAGTAGCAAGCAATATTCATGTGCATTCATCTTATTATAATCAGGTTCACAATATAAGGCAAGTGGGAAAAATATCAAGAAATTATTCTCTCCCAAAATATGGAGATATTAACATTTTATTCCATTATTATTATTGTCTTTAACCTCTGCGGTTCTATGGGATATGCATAGTCTATTTGTATATCCTTTGTCCATGGGTGATCCAAATCTCATATAGTTCCATTATGTTCTGGGTGCATCAGCATTCAATCTTTTTTTTTCTCATTTAATCTCCATTGGGTCCTTAACACTTTTGGTTCCATAGGATTATCACAATTCATTTGTGTCTCTTGTCCAATAATGATCCATGCATTTATGGTTCTCATATGTAGCAATTATATTCCTCCGATTTGTTCTATGTTCATAGAACCCAGAAAATTTTAATTATTTTCTCTGTTATTTCATAACAACCTCAAATTATTCATTATTCCATTCTAATGTGAGCATTAGTGCATAAACTGCACAGCAAAACATTAGTTGTGTCAACATAAAATTTCACCATAATATAAAATGGCATCTTCATCATCACTAAACAGTTGCTTCTTCCTTAAATAGGACATCAGTGGTATCATCCGGTAATGGGGTGTTCAATGTGGGGTCAGCATATACAAATGCTATAGAAGGGTATTTCATTTGCTAAGTCAGCATGTGCAAATGTCATTTCTTTAACATGGGGCAAAGGCAGCATCAACAATAACTAGTTGTTCGCACTGATGTGGTGATTTTTTTTTCTTGTCTACTATATCAGCTGCTAATTTCATGGCAGTCAATGTTATATGGCATTTGTCTATCATCATGTCATCAATCATGTGCATAACGAACTTTGTAATAAACTGTCATTCAGTGTCATTAAGATGTGCGAGGGTGGCATATAGACATATAACACATCTTTTAAAAATATTCAAAATGTGTTCTCTTTTCATTTTTCTTTTTTGTCGTGTCTCTTCTCATTTTTTTTTTTTTAAGTTCATTTCTTTTTTCATTTCTTTTCTTTGCATTTTCTGTTTTGTTTATCTTTTCTGGTTTGCAATTTTTTTTCTTCTTTGCAATATGTCAAAATTTCAATTCTTTTCTGACAATGTATCACAATTACAAGAGAATGATAATAATCAATTTACTAATCACTAGAAATACTATCAATTCTAAACAATAGGGCTGCAAGCAATAGACAAGGTCAGAAAATAATTAACATAGTGGTGACGCTGTCAATAAGGGGTAAGGAGAGGGTACTGGAAGTTCTTGAAGGATAGGGGAAATATGGAAGGTCTCTAGATTACAACATTATTGTAATTCGAAAGGATGGAAGATGATTTGGATAGAAAAACTCATGTCTAGAATGTCGTCTCAAAATAGTGGAGTGAGGAAACTCTTACAATAGTGAATTAAAGGTTGGATATACAATTTCTTTTGCAACGTGAACAAATTTTTTTTTTTTTTTTGAACATGCTAAAATAAATATATCCTGTGGAGAAAATAAGACAGCATGCAATAATAATTACAGATGTCATAGTGGTGTCAGTGTGATGGATCTAAGTGAATATATGTTAGATGAGGTAAGATAATTGGGAAACAAAGATATTAGTATCAGGTAAGAAGAAAATTTCTCGTGCAAGGGTTGCCTGCATGAAGATGCACTAAGATGCACGGAAAATGAATCACCGGGGCCTGGAACTGTAAGGACAAGAAGTCTAGTGAATGAATCGTGGATTATGATCAGTTACAAAAGTATAGATCAATGTTACAGCAGAATCAGTGGGATACATGTGTTATAGGTAAGGTAATATTTCTAAATATCAAAAACTGTCTGACTAATGAGGGTGTCTGTAAACAAGGAACATTGTATCTTTTGTGTCATCTTTATTTCACAAAACCATAAAATGTTTAACTAGAATCCTCTGTGGGCTGTTCTTGAGTGTTCGCTGGTCGTCAGAAGCTTATTTCCGGGGAACAACTTTCTGGCATTAAGTCATCTATAACTGTCAATCTGAACATAGTCTGAAAATAGAGTACATTTAAAAACGTTAGTACATTGTTAAAAAGTAAGTGCACATTTGCATAGACCGTACATGGGAGGGCATGTACATGAAGATACGAGGGCGTGTTTCAGAATAGCTTCGCTAGTTCCTTCAGTTTCTCTGCCATCTCTAACCTTGCAATGTCTCGACTGGTTAGGCGAGCATCATATTGGGTAGCAGTGGTAATGGGTGTGGTAGGCGACACTGCATTTGCTGATTGTTGGAGCATTGAGGACATCAACGAATGCGGTGATGGCTTCACTGTGGTTGGGGTTTGCATGGCTGAAACATCTGTTAGTTTTGAGGCAGGTATATGTTTCGCCTTGATTTTTCGTCTGACCTGGTTCTGTGGTATGTTAACACCGTTTACAGTGGGCGCAGTAATTTGCACACTGTTGTTTTTGACAAGTTGAGCTGAGGCTAATACTTCTCGGCTTGGTTTCAAAACATGATGGCGTTTCGCCTTGACTATTCGCCTGACATCGTTCTGTTGTAATTCTATGCACTTGGTGACAGGAGATGATGTGTCTGATGAAGAAAAACAGGTACGTTTGCCAGCTGCTTGAATCTCCGGGGATGAAGTACTAGCAAATGATGTATCAGTTGTGCAACGAGGACCAGGCGAATCTATACCAGAGTCTCCCTCATATTTGTTGGTTATCATCTCACCGTACGTTTGAACAGGGCGAATATTGGATATTTCGTCGGTGTGAAAAAGTTGTTCTGGTATTTCTTGAGTGTCCATGTCAGAGTCTGTTCGTTCATTAGCAAAGGTGTAACTTGGGGCTCTGTGACGAAATTTTGCCTTCCGAACAGGTCGATTAGAAGGTTCTGTGGAGTTCTTTTCATGTGTGATTATCTTGCCTGTATTTTGATTAACAATGCCGGTGGATAAATACTTTTCGTGTGCAACTGTCTTGCCTTTATCTTGATGAACAGTGCTGGTGGATGAATATTTCTTGTGTGGGGTTATTTCTCTTTCATCCCTGTTTACTGCGTCTTTTACTAACCAGATAATTTCGTCGCGTTTGGCAGATAGGTCCATATCAAATTTAATCTCCAGCATATTATACACTATCTTGACCGTGAGAATGTTGAGGTCACCCTTTCTCACAATCTTATGTATCTCTGCCCGTAGCTCTTCTGTGCTGGGACTAGTGAGTGGAATAGGTCTCAGGGGTGTTTGTGTGGCTGACTGTCTCACCGCCGTTCGAGTGTGTTGTTTCAGTGGTTCACAAACCTGACCTGATGTGTCAGCGTCTGTCTGTGTGGCAACGGATATCATTTTAGGTTCATTGATATCTGTGTCTTGAAGCCGTTTGACTTGGGTTGGTCTATTATGAAAGGGGTTATGTAGCGTCGTGTTTACTTTCACAGAACTGACCTGTTGACGTTCAAGAAATGGTCTTCGCCATGGATGTAGTGGTTTTATAACAGCACGAAAACCTTCATCTGTGGTGACGATGCATTCCCTGTCAGATGCATGGAGATTCTTTATTTCGTAGGTCCTATGACTTTTAACATTGGTGAATAGACTTCGGACTGCGATGCGGCAATCTCTTCTATTTAAACTCGTCCAGTGATTCTTAGCACGTCTGTTAAAATGATACAGCGTACTATCTGTGTCCTCGTTATGATGTGTTGGTAGACATGGGTATCGGAGGTTTCTTAATTTTCCGACAGAGTAACTTTCCGCGTCCGCGTGTGTTGTTACTGCATTCATCTTGGCATATGAGGCTTCCCCGTGAATATTAGGACGTAAGGTGAAGGATTCTCGTTTGGGATAACCTCCCGTTAGCAAACGACTATTCCACTTGTCAGAGTCAGAGGGGCGGCGTGGGTTGGAGAAACTTGGGGAGGGGAACTGATGGGCAAAGCTCTGACACAGTAATGGTTCATGCTGCATAGGGTAACTTCCCGTCAGCAAATATTTCTTAGACATGTCAATCGGTGGGCTGTAATGGTTGTGCTTGAGCGGATCTGTTTTCCTGTTGCTGCTGCTGTTCTACCCCTAGTTGCTGGAAATCTTCCATTAATTGGTCCATCTTTCGTTAATGCTTCTGCTCTTTTATAGAGGACTGGCACGGGCACCAAATAAAGATAGATGTGTGGCCGGGTTGGGTAGTTGGAGGTTGCTGTTTGTTTGCAGGGAGTGTTAGGTTTAGATACTAGCTGGTCTGCTAGAGTTGGAAATTGCTCTCTCTCAGTCTTACGGGAATTAACCAGGTTCGGGGATAATCCTCTATGATGTTTTATGTTAGAGCAGATGGGTCTTGCTTATGTTGCACTTGTAGCGATTAGCTTTTATTTGATACATTAATTAATTTGTATGATAGCCAACTGCAGGTATAAGATTCTTCAACGGCACTGGGTTTTACAGCAACAACTTTTAATAGTCTGTACTTGCAAAACTGAACGTGGTCAATTACAACAATGTCTGTGATACATGCATATGTACAGCAGTTAGCAAATTGTGCAAAAACATCTGGTACTTTTTCCTTTATGCAAAGTTCCTATTACACCTTTTCTAAATTCTTCATTTTATTTATGAGACTGTCTGCTTGTTTCTACTGTTCTCTTACGTTGAGTAGTTAGATTCTGTCCTCGCTAATATACTGCCAACTCTTCAGTATAGTTCTTCTTGCAAAAGCTTCCTTTTATATTGATGTGGAAATCCATGGGTTTACTTTCCTCCAATTTATATTGCATTTCCTCTCCACAAGGTTTTAGGTTTGATTTTTTATGTTCGAACCTATTTCTGCCGTAGGCTTAGCCGTGTGATCTATTAACCAAGTAAAATCGTCTTATGGTTAATATACTTACAATGTTCTGAAAAACACTATATCACACCACATCCTCGAATGCACAATGGATGAAAGAGTTAAAAGTTGATCTCTTCAACTAAATATTCACAGCGCTAGACAAAAAACACGTCTGCTAGGATTCACTTTCCTTTTCTAACTGAGATAGCGTCTGTTCTGCATTCCTGCCGGCAGAACAGTAGTGAGCCTTACGATTGGTTGGGGATCACATGACTAATGCTTCGCGTTATCGAAGCGAAGCCGGCCTAGTTAAAGATCTGTGTCAAGATTTTTTAAAATATCTTCTGTTTCTCATAAGAATTTATTTTATGTTAATCTGTGCCTCTTTCTGTTACTGGTATAGTCTATTTCTGAAGAAAACCACAGTATACGCGGCTTTACCCTTCCATGACGGTTACGATACCCTTGAACTGTTCAAATATCTCTGGTGGCTATACTAGCCTAAATCTTACCCAAATCTCCGAACTCCTGACGAGATGGGTTTATTCCCAATCGAATTAGAATCACATAAGATTTCTGCTTGAAATCTACGTCTAATATAAACACTTTGGAAGTAGAATCAACTACACTGATATAAGTGGACCTTGCCACACGAGCCGACACTATGGAATCCTGTAACTATGTCTTCTACGTCATTTTACGCTACTTCGTAGTCATAGTTAATGATCGCATTTATTTTGTGTTTGGTGAGTTTACAAGATGGTGCAAAGCGGTCTCTCTCCAACTCCCCTTTACCATAGTCGCTATGCCCCATGATGCGCACTCAACATTACCCCCTCGTCCCGCGAGCGTTTACCTCGGGTGGACGCTAAATAGAATATTAAGTAAACACCAATTAATCCCGATTAAAACCGATTAATTTCGATTAATTTCGATTCATTGCGATCAAACCCAATCCATTTCGATTAAATAATTGAAAGGGTCACTAAACGTTATGTGATAAAATAAATACACTAATTATTGTCTATAAAGATTGTCTCACTTTCCTGAAATAGAATTCACTATGTCAATATGTATTGTATCTCATAGTTTATATGCGCGTGAGTCTGTATGTTTTCCACTGTGAATGCGATAGAACCTCTGTACATGCTGTACAGTATAGTAAATGTCAACACTCTGAATAATGTCACTATTTCAGTTCATTTGTTTATATCCATAGGAACCATGGAATATTAAGTCAGATATTTCAATGTCCACTGCTGTATAGTAACTAGTCAGCGTGAATAGTCAAACACTTTTATATTTGTAATTAATATGACAATCTGTTCATCTTCTACAAATTTTTGAATGACTGTGCATGATCTGACATTCTATTCGGATACATAGTTTCAGTTATTTTCATTAGACCATCTCGACAGCAGATCCGCTAACCAATTATCAGATCCACGAATTGGTTGGATGTCGAAATGAAATTCCTGCAGCAGCAAGAACCATCGGTGTAATTTTGGGTTGTTGTATGTCTTTGTTTTCAGTGCTGTCAGCGGCAAGTGATCGGTCTGTAATATGAACTTCCGGCGGATCAGGTACTTAGAAAGCTTGGAGATAGACCACACAATTGCAATCAACTCTCTCTCTCTCTCTCTCTCTCTCTCTCTCTCTCTCTCTCTCTCTCTCTCTCCAGCTGCGTAACGTTGTTCTGCTGGTAGAAGCTTTCTGCTGATATAGACACAAGGATGAAGCTTGTCGTCCCAACGTTGCATCAAACAGGCACCTATACCTGTCCCCGAAGCGTCCGTTCTAAGAAAAAAGATTTTTCGAGCATCAGGAATGGACAGAATAGGCTGCTTTGAAAATGCAAATTTTATCAAGTTCAAAGAGCGATCAGCATTATCTGACCACTGAATTTTTAATGGTGATCCCTTACATGTCAAGGCAGACAATGGTGCAGATAGGGAAGCAAAGTTAGGTATACATTTGTGATAGTAGTTGATTAAACTTAATAAACGTCTCACTTCTTTTTTTGATGAGGGGATTTTGATATCCAGGATGAGTTTAACTGTTTTTTCATCTGGACATAACTTATTTTGACTAATACGATGTCCCAAAAAAGATATCTCCCTAAAACCGATTTGAACTTTTGATGGACGTACTGTCAAACCATGTGATCGTAATAGATGTAATAACGAGGTTAAGCCTTGAACATGTTCGTTCCACGATGAGTGAAATAAACAGATATCATCGATGTAGGTAATGATGTCTTGTCTGTTGCCTAGTAAGAGGCGCATCATGCGTACGAATGTCGCAGGTGCGTTGACTAGACCAAAGCACATAAAATTCCACTGAAATAAACCAAGTGGTGTCGTAAAGGCTGTCAATGGCTTTGATTCTTCTGATAATGGGATTTGCTAGTATCCCTTTGATAAGTCCAATTTGCTAAAATATGTTGCCTGCGATAGCTGAGGCAAAAGATCTTCTAAGATTGGCATTGGTTCCCCGTCAGTAACGGTTATGCTGTTTAATTTTCTAAAGTCAGTGCAAATTCTTAATGATGTATCTTGTTTCTCCACTAATACCATGGGAAAAGCATATGGTGACGAAGAGGGTTCTATTATACCCATGTTGAGCATTTCCTTAATTTCTTTCTCTACATGCTCTTTATAGTGACTAGGAATTGGATATGGTCGTAATTTAATTGGTTTATGGTCGGTTATGATGTTATGTGTGATCAAATTAGTACGATCAGGTAATTCTGTCAATACATCATGAAAAGATCTAAGAATGTTTTTGACTTGTTCTTGTGCAGAAGGATGAAGCGATTGTGAAATGGAAACATTTTTCCAAGATTCAACTGATTTTAGTGAAGGTAAAGTAAACCTCAAAGGAATAGATGAAACAGTGTCCTCTGCGTGGACTACTGCAAAAGATGAAGAAATAGTCTCATCGTCAATAGTGTTATAAATGTCCTGTAATTCAGGAGGGCGTTGAGTATATGTCTTTAACATATTTACATGATATGTTTTGCATTTTCCCTTGATGTTTATAGCATAATCAACATCAGTTATTTTTTGTTTATTGTGTATGCCCCTTGCCAAGAAATTAGTGGTTTATTTTCCTTGGTAGGAAGCAGTAAAAGAACCTCATCACCTGGTGAAAATTTCGTTAGCTTTCGAGATTGGTTGTGAAGCAACCTCGATCTCTGGGTGGCATTTTGAATTGATTGTACTGCAACCTTACAAGCATCCAACAGACGTTGTCTGAGATCAATAACAAACTCGTAACTACTGCGAGTTTCTTCGTTTTTGGTAGAGCCAAGTAGTAAATCTTTTAATATGTGTACAGGACCTCTCGGATTGGCCCCATAGACGAGTTCAAACGGAGATAATCCTGTACTCTCGTGTGGTACTTCTCTAAAAGCGAAAAGAACTGCCGGTAACAGTTTGTCCCAATCACGAGGATTTGACTCTGTAACCTTCCCTAACATTCTTTTTAAAGTCCCATTGTAGCGCTCACACACCCCATTTGAGCACGGTCTGTATGGACTAGTAAAAGCATGTTTAATACCCAACATATCTTCAGTCTGTTTCATTAACTGTGACATAAATTGAGTCCCCCTATCAGATAAGATTATCTCAGGTAATCCTATTCTCGAAAATATTAAAAATAATGCCTCTGCCACTGAAATAGTAGTAATTTCTTTTAATGGTATGGCCTCGGGCCATCTTGTACAAAGATCAATGCATGTCAAAATATACTGGTGTTTTCGTTCTGACATGACTATTGGACCGATGATGTCAATGGCAACTTTCTGAAAAGCGCGTGTTGGTACATCTGTTATTTGTAAGGGTGCAATATGATCCTTACCCTTACAGGATACTTTTTGGCATGTCGGACATGAACGACAATATAGTCTGACGTCTTTATTTACGCCAGGCCAATAAAAACATAAAGTAACTCTGCTTAAGGTGCGCTTAACACCCATATGACCTGCCATAGTGATATCATGACTGGTTTTCAAAACCAAAGGTCTAAAAATTCTAGGTACTACAATTTGTGTATAAGTATTTGTACCTTTATTGAAACATCTAGTCAAAACAGAGTTTTTCAATTTAAAACAAGATGTCGATTGTTTTGTAGGTATGACTTCTCCTGATTGAGCTAAATTAAATAAACGTCTCAAAGATTCATCTTCTTTTTGTTTTGTCACAAAAAATTCTGGAGTAATATCATGTGCATGTCGTAAAGATGCGTCTTCCGTTGCTACTGATGGTGACTCAGCTTTTAAATCAGCTGCATGTTGAGCCCTAGTGACTACAGCATTAGCAATGAGTGGGTGGAATTTAACCCATTCTTCAGATCTAGCATCATAAATCTTGGATAGCTCATGTGTAAGATGCTAGTAAAGCTGGCTTGACAATATACATTCTCTCATCGTGTAGCTCAGGGCCCCTGACTAAACACGTCAGGTAGCCTTACAACAAATATGCCGCACGATAAAGGCGGATCCAGTTGATCAATATCAAAGTCTATGAACTTGTATAACCAAAGTCACGACTTCATCTGGCTTCACACGCCAGACACTTCTTCTTCTGCTCAAAAATGGCGGCCGTAATGACGGGCCTCTATAACAACTGTGTATACTTCAAAGGCAGGTATAATCATCCATGCCGTAATTATATATCGCTAACATGCGATTTTAATAACAATATCTTTCCACTGGGCTTCTGTAATATACTTAGATGGATAGTCTAAGTTGGCTCCATCGAGCACACATAATGGACTCTGTATAACAAAGAATTGTGAGCTCCACTCACAGGTTCACAAAATGTTCTGCAACATAGGCATAATAATAAAGTTTCATTTTACCTTTGCCAGAAATCCAAGAAATACACTAATAACAACTGTCGTCATTCTTGACTAACAGAATAACTCTGGGGAGAATCACAAACATCACAGTCTCACAAAAGACTATCTTTTCCCCCAGAAAATGCAGAGAAGAACAACGGACATACTCGTCCGGTCAGAACCCAGCTCATCAACAATTACGGAAGTCCCTTCCGTTCGCGCTTCAAACCTTGCGCATGCGTAGACAGAACAGATCTAAGAACAGTTCACCCCGCTTTTAAGACAGGTCAACTACAATGACTAACAAAGGGAAGATAACCCTAAATCAACCTGTCCCACGGAGTTAACCAACAGTTCTCTAACTTAGATCATCAAAAAATATTACATAGATCTACGTCTTATGAAACCGTCAAAAACGACAGCAACAGGCTTCCATGCCCTTCCATGACGGTTACGATACCCTTGAACTGTTCAAATATCTCTGGTGGCTATACTAGCCTAAATCTTACCCAAATCTTCGAACTCCTGACGAGATGGGTTTATTCCCAGTCGAATTAGAATCACATAAGATTTCTGCTTGAAATCTACGTCTAATATAAACACTTTGGAAGTAGAATCAACTACACTGATATAAGTGGACCTTGCCACACGAGCCGACACTATGGAATCCTGTAACTATGTCTTCTACGTCATTTTACGCTACTTCGAAGTCATAGTTAATGATCGCATTTATTTTGTGTTTGGTGAGTGTGCAAAATGGTGCAAAGCGATCTCTCTCCAACTCCCTTTTACCATAGTCGCTATGCCCCATGATGCGCACTCAACACATGTGCTTCTTGGATGTCGTAAGTCTTTTCCATTGGCAATGTCGCATAACACACAATTTTTGGGCGCCTTATCTAGGCTGGCCTCTACACATAATAAAAGATATCAATAAATCATTTTTCTTACCGCAATCAATGAATATTTTACACACTAGTAAAGATTAACTGGCTATCAATGGGCACAAAGATTGATAGCCGCCGTCCAGACGCAAAGGCAATGGGTCACACAAGGCTCTGCTGCTGATGTTAATCTACAGTACTAGGTTCACAAATATTATTCAAATGGCAGCGTACGCTTGGCCACCCTTTAGTTTTATCTCTCCCCTCTACTCTAGCAGTACCCAATCAAATCGAGTCAAGTCAATTTGACTTTTTCAAATACGCGTTAGAAAATGTAACATCCGAAGCTTTTTTCAAAACTGAGCAGTCTCTCATTGTGTCTGTCTGCCTGTCTCAATTTCTTATTTCTACAATATCTCTGTTATTATTTGGGCGATTTAAAATATTAAAAGTGATTATTAACCGGACGACTGTTCTTTATCTAGATATTATGGTTTTATTTACTTGTTTATCTTCGTTTTCATCTTTGTAAATTTTTCTCTTTATTTATTCCAACTACAATACTTTTCTCTAAGGCAAGCTAATTTAGTATAAAGAATAATATAGCCCCTTCATCATACATACTTTGAAGGCCAGCACGTGATAACACCTCGACATTTGTCACTTTATCTTTCCACGAGATGCCGAGGATGCGGCGTAGACACCGCAAATGGAAGGTATTGAGCCTTCTTTCTTGCTTGGCATAGGTCGTCCAGGTCTCGCTATAGTATTCTAATAAGCAACATTATCGTAACCTTTCAAACATCCTTTTTATTTCTGTACTCTTCTTTATTTGTGAAAAAGAAAAAGAAATAGCTATCTAAGTTTCTCCCCCCCCCCCCCCCCCCTCCTTTTCACTGCACACATGTGGTTCTAGTTTCAATTTCCAAATTACAAGTTAGGCTTGGTTTTGTCACTGTAATCCACCCTTTTCCCTCTCTCGCTTGTTAAAGACGGTGCAACAAGTTGGTTGCCAAACTAACTATCGGTCCTTTATAAAAAATTAGTACGGGTAGAGAAAAAGTGGGTGTTTGATGGTGGAACTTGCCCGCTCGGCGTTAGTACGTTTCAAATGCTTTAAATTATACCTTGGCGGTAGTGTTAATGTGCCCTAGCAACCGTTGCTTAGGCTGTGGTTATTAATAGATTTTCTAACTGTTTATTTTCAAATCTAGTAGTATTGGCCTTCAAACCAAGGTCAAACCTAAAATTTAGTTGCAGGTTTTCTAACGTAATAGTGGAAATATTCAAATATTTTCCAATTTTCTCGACGTTCATTCATAAACACTAAGAAGAGGGGTAGGGTTAGGGTTCGGATGTCGGGCTGGGTAGTAAATTTACTTGGCGTAGTGACAAAATTTCAAATCGTTAGTTAAATATTTTTGCACTTGATTTGTTTTTATGGCCTAGAAAACGTTCAAACGCTGTAGTATTTCGTTATTTGGGCAGGGTGTATCACGGATATCTCACCACAGGATGCAAGGCGCTACGGCGATTATCTAACACCACATAATCACGAAAGGAGACAGGGATATAAGAGCACATGTTCAACATCTGATAGGGGGGCAGGACAAGCAACAAATGGTTATCCCTCCAGTGGATGCCACCAAAAGGAAAACACATTTTGTACGAATACCGGGCGAGATCGAAGAAGGAGATATACTGATGCTTAATAAGACACCGCAGGATACGCAGGGGCAAACGAAAAACAACATTTTACATGAACGGATACGGACACATAGGACGGAAACAATACATAAAGGAAGTGGCTGGAATAATGTTAACAGGATAGAAGACAACTGGATAGTAGTGCCGGATGAGATAGAGAGTATTCCCAGTGAAGACGATGGACACACAACAGCGAGCCAGCAGATTGTTACAAGAGCTGAGGTTCATGCACAACCCAAGATAACACCTAGTCGGCGAACTCTCCCCCCCTCCCCAACAGATAACGAAAACAAGAGGAGTTAGGAAGAGATAGGCCAGAAGAGGAAACGAGAGAGATAGGAAGAGATATGCCGGAGGAAGATAGGATAGAGATAACGCAAGTCGCATGGGTAGATAAGCAGTATAACAATATTTTAGAAGACACGAGAGAGAAGAAAAAGGAGTGGAACAATGCCGAGACGGAGGCAGATGCACCTTATAAGCATACTGGAGCGTCGGAGCAGAGGCGAAATAGATAGAAGGTGGAATGCAAGATAGATATATTACAGGAGATACAGAGAAATACGCAGCGTAAAGAAAGAGAACAGGAGCAGATGAGAAATACAGAGCAACAAAATATGAGAGCAGAACCTCAGAACGTGGAAGAAACGTCAGCTAAAGAGTCGGATGCGGAGGAAGACATGGAGGAAGATAATGAACGAGGGACGAAGAGACGTTACACGTCATCAGACGATACGTCCGATTATTGCATCTCGCAAAGTTGAGACATGTAGAAGAGGTGAGACTAAAGAGGAAGAATAACGTAGGAAATAGTAGTAGAAGAGAGATTAGGAAGAATATCAATGCATTTTGCGAATATATTGATTGAAAATTTGAAGAGTTGAAAAAGGAGAAAAGTAAACATAGAGAAGTACAAGAGGAACAAGGTAGAATTACTAAGGCAAAGAGTCAGCCGAGGAGAGACAGTGCAGAACATGAAAGGTCGAGGAAGAACAATGAGGAAGAAGGAAATATTGGTATAACAGAAATAGAAGAGATAACTGCACTTTGCACAGATTTAGAGAGAAAGTTTGAAGAGTTGGAAAAGAAGAAAAACAAAGAGGAAGAAGTGAAAAGACACGAACCAAATAGAAGTAGAGATCGAAGTTGGTATCGATCTAAGAGTAGAGATACAGAGGTAAATAGAGATAAGAGTAGAAGACGTGATACGGATCGAAGGAATTACCGATCCAAGAGTCGCGAGGAAGAGAGGAATAAGAGAGATTCGGATCGACGGGATTACCGATCCAAGAGTCGAGAGACAGAGAGAAATAGGGGAGATAATTGTAGAAGGAGAGATACGGATCGAAGAGATTACCGATCCAAGAGCCGAGAGGCTAGGAACGAAGAAGAGATAAATAGAAGCAGAAGTAGGAGATTATTAAAGATCGAAGGAGGCACCGATCTAATAGCAGAGAGGAGACTAAGAGGAAAGATGGGAATATTAGAAGTGTAAGTAGAGTTCGAGGTAGCGACGAATCAAAGAACAGAAAACCTGAGAGGAACCCAGGGAGCACTAGAAATAGGAAATTGATGATAGTGAAAAACCGAAGCACACGGTGGAAGAAGTACGAACGAACGAACGAACGAACGAACGAACTTTATTTTCAAAGGGTTGAGAATTGGGCACGCAGGCCCGTCTGACATTCTGCCCTTCCTTTCTCTCACCTTTCATACTGAATTCATTTATTCTCATATGCATTTTACATATCAAATTCAAGGAATTCAACGTTGTAAAGTAAAATAATAATATAGCACACTCATATTAACATTAATTACTTATAAGCATGACATAACATATGTTGAAAAGTACAAACATTATCAGAGATAGATAGATAGATAGATAGATAGATAGATAGATAGATAGATAGATAGATAGATAGATAGATAGATAGATAGATAGATAGATAGAACGAACGAACGAACGAACTTTATTTTCAAAGGGTTTAGAATTGGTCACGCAGGCCCGTCTAACATTCTGCCCTTCCTTAGCGAAGTTGAGAAAAATTCTGACGTTACGAGAAGTGGAGAGGTAGAGAGGACGCAAACTGATGACGAAGTTAGAAGAGAAATAAAGGAGGAAACAAGTATAAATATTGATAAACAGATAGCGTTGGAAACGTTTAAGGTCAAAGAGGCCATGATGATAAAAATATTTGGGTTGAAGGAGTTTATGAATAAGTAAGTGAGGGAGAGAAAGGAGGAGGCTATGAGAGGGGACTCATAGTTATTATACAAATAAGTTGGCGGTGGTAGCTCAGTCTTGATGAGACTTAGGTATAATCGGTCTATACCGAGCACACGCGAAGAGAACTGAGTACACCTGACCGATGGGATACTGCAGTAGCGGAGGAGAGGTGCAGTAAAGGAGAATTAAGAGGAATAATTTGGATTAGAAGCCATGGGAAAATGGTGAGGATGTTAGGTGAGAAGAAGAGAAGGAAAATGAGAAGCCCTAAGAGGTGGCGAACAAGAAGAGTTTTGGGGTAACGGAGAATTGAGAGATTATGAAGCCGTAGTGAAGAGGGCAAGGGTATTAGTGAAAAAATGGAGATAAATGAAAGTTGGGATATGAAGAAGTCGTAGTGAAGACGACAGAGATATTTGGAGAAACTTGAGAAACAATAGAGATGGTAGTGAGTAAAATTATATTGATAGTTCCAGGAAGGGAACGGAAAGGGGAATAGTAGGAAGAGAGGAAAGGAGAGAAGTAGAATATTGTAGCGGTAGTCTAGTTGTGTGAAAACTAGATGCAATCTTTCTACACTGAACACAAGAACGAACTGAGTAGGGTTGAAGATGGACTACTACAGTGGAGCGGAGAAGAGGACAGGGAATTGAGAAGTCATAGAGAAAATGATACAGACATAGGAGACATGAGTTATGAGAAAAATGGAAGAAATGAGACAGATAATGGCCATTGAGAAATGGCGATAATATGGAGATAAAAGAGGAATTAGAAGACTTCTCCAGAGGGAACGAAGGAGATAATGGAGTTGAGGAGGATAGTGATGTTTCGGCGGTTGCCAGAGACTTAAGAACGAACGAACGAACGAACGAACTTTATTTTCAAAGGATTGAGAATTGGGCACGCAGGCCCGTCTGACATTCTGCCCTTCCTTTCTCTCACCTTTCATACTGAATTCATTTATTCCCATATGCATTTTACATATCAATGTCAAGGAATTCAACGTTGCAAAGTAAAATAAAATAGCACACTCATATTAACATTAACTACTTATAAACATGCCATAAAATATGCAGAAAAGTACAAACATCGTCATTAGAACCTACAATTGATATTATAAGAAAAGATAATCTGATTAGGGGGGCATGTAATCAAAACTAATAAAGTATTCGAAAAGTCTACGATTGTATGAATAGGGACTGAAAGAGAGCGAACGAACTTTATTTTCAAAGTGTTGAGAGAAAGGAACTTAGGCCCGTCTAAGAAAGAGAGAGAAAGAGAGAGAAAGCGAGACAGAGAGAGAGAGCCAGCGAGAGAGCGAACGAACTTTGTTTTCAAAGTGTTGAGAAATAGGAACATAGGTTCGTCTAAGAAGACTTTGTGAGAAGCTAGTCTTCTCTGTACACATAGAAAGTAATACGAACTGGAGAGTTCCAGAGGGAACAAGTAGGAGAAATACTGAGGAGTCATAGAGAAAATGGCAAAAGAGAAATAAAAGATAAATAGAGAGCACATTAAATACAGTTGAGAGAAGCTATAGAGGAGGATGGTAGTGAGATAAAGGATTGAAGAAAAGGAAAATAATAAGCCGTAGAGACGATGGCAGAGACATAAGAAGTATAAGGAGTATGACAAGCCATGGAGAAATGGCAGAGAAATAATACAGGGAAAGAAAAGGAGAAGCCATAAGGAAGATGGCAGAGGTATAAAGAGTTGAGTCGAAGGGGACAATAAAAAGTGAAGTGGAGAATTTAAAGATGGAATAGGGAGAGATAAACCAAGTTTATAAAGGGTAGATAATAATAGCAACGAAGAGGAGGAAGAAAACGTAAGAAATGTTTTTAAAGGGGATCTATGACTAGGAAGGAGCATAGGCATACACAAGTGGAAAAGAAGATGGAAAACTAACAGACGTATTGAGGAAAGGTACGCAATGAAGAAGATAGGGACAAAATTGGATAGGTGGTAGCTAGAATGGCGGAATTAGTAAGTATTTCCAGTAGGAACCGCGACAGGGTCAAGTTAACAGAGGGACTTACTGGGGGTCAGCACATTTTGAAGAGGTTAATGAGTCATGACTGTAATTTTTTGTAAATAACCAAGTAACAGGTAGTTACATGGACAAGATGGAATGAATTCTGTAGGTAGAATGCCTATATTAAAATGGGGTTTTCTGCAAATAGTATCAGGAAGAAGAGGGATGATAGGGCAGAGTGAGAAATATATATATATGGGTTGATGTGGTTGTAAATGTTGTACTTGGGAATAGACGTTATTTAAAAATGAAAAACAAATATGTTAAAAGGTGGATAAATCTTTTCTTTTAAGTATTGGAAATATATGTGGATGGCATTGAAATGTGTTTTATGTATCATGATGACCAGTGTGGTCTATGAGTTTATATTGATTGTAATAAATGGAATGTATATGGTAATTCAATTGAGTAAGACTGAGAGACTAGATACATTGAAGAGTCCTTTTGAGACAGACAAGGTGGCAAGGAGACGGATGATAGGTTGAAGGGAGACTCAATAGAAGTTAAGATCGTGTGTGTTTTTTTTTTTGGAAAGGGGGGGGGGGGGAGAATTTTCTCTCTAAGAGAATTTTTTTATGGGTGGGGTAGATATGTCACGTTGAGGTTAAAATATCAGAATAAAGATCGAGTAGCAAAATTTGTTTTAGAAAATGTGCGTACTATTAGGCCTTACTAAAAGGGAGATAAAGTTGGTTTTGGGGCAAAGGGAGTTAATTCTTTTATTACGCCGCTTAAGAATTTTTTTTTGGTTCGGTTTGTGCCTTCTTCTGGCGAAAGAGCGCATTTACCATCCAAAAGAAAAAAAAAAGTCAACTCTGTTGACTGCTAACCCGATCAGCGTTAATAGATACTAAGTCCTGACAAGGACCAACATTATCTATCTGCTAGCCTAAAGCCCTAAAATGGACTCGCCAGCTACGCCAACGCCGGAACTAGAAAAGATCGTGGATTCAGTTTGAAGATGGTCGGGTGTCGCAAATTAGGGTTTAAGAATTTTTCATATGCTAGTAGAGGTAACCTAGGCAGAGAAGTATTCACGGCTTATAGATTTATTTAGCAAAGGGAGATTAATTATTATTACGTCCCTTGAGGATTTTAAGTGAATTGGAACAGTGGGAACGAATCACATGGCACGGGTTTTTTGTGGAAGTATGTGAACGATTTTAATCGTAGTGGTAAATCGACAAATTTAATAGACAGTCAGATTTTGAATGTGCTTAGCGGAGGAAAGCAAATTTTGCTGTATTACAAGTTGTGTAATGGCGAGCGCTGTTTGGTGGTCCATTCTGGCAAATAAGCCACTAAAGGTGGTTGGGGCTGTGGTCACAATATTGTATCAAATTATAATTTGCCGACCCAACAGACACTCAAACGCCACCTTTAATAGATGGTAGACACGACCGTGTATTATGAAGACAAGAAAGACAATGTCGCCAGTTCAAGATTGCGTTAACAAGTTGTCAAGACTACAAGACGAACAGGTATGTTGTGTTAGATGCAGAGACAATAGACAGTAGCTAGGGGCAGCGTGGAGCAGTGACTATTGATACAAATTAATAGCCCTGGTGTTTAGACCAGTCTTATATAGAAAGATCCCAAAGACGCAGCAATAGAGAACGCTGTCAGCGACTCATAGCTTGACTGCCTGCGTCAGGACCAGCGAACCAGAGCTGGTCAAGACCGCACTCCACCTCCATGTGGTGGTCCTGGAAACAGTCTGCAGCAGTGCAGTCTGGCTGAGCGAGTGTGGATCGCAATGGGAAGGCAAACCCGGTCCTAAAAAATGCCGTGCAGAAGTCGGATGGTGCAGATATCACCGCTTAGGCGTAAACAGACACAACGCAACCACCGTCCTTTTCAGGACGAAGAAGAAGAATATAGAAAGATACATCAACTAGGTTCCACCAGACCTACGTGCCTCATCATGATTTAAGAAACCAGAAGAGCATAAAATCTGAGACGATCTAGAAATCGTAGAGACAGCGTCAAACTGTATAGAAGACAAAAATGATGGAGCGAGAGAAGATTTATTTCAAAAGTTCCCTATGAACATTGTTATTATGGGAAATTACCCGCCTCAGAGGAAAGTTTAATTGACCAAGCTGTAAATAGACATCATCTTTATTACTTACCGCTGTCATAGTGCAGTATTTCGCTAGATGTTACTCATCACGTCATCTGTCGTCGTGATGTAGTAGTTGTCTACGTGATATTCTAACGTGAATCATCATCAACGCTTAATTGCCCACAAATTGATCGTGATGCGAACCTCACTCTATACATCATCATCCCTTTAAGAGTTACCATATGCCAACGGCCACAACATAAAACATGTTAACACTGACAGGTGAGTACATAACAACAAACATGTTAACACTGACAGGTGAGTACACAACAACAAACATCAACTAGTTTAGCAGCAAACATGTTAATTTTGTACAAAATGGCGTGGGGGAGGGGGCGGGAGAGGGGGGAGCCAGAAGGGCCTTTCGGCTCGGACCTCACCTCCGCCAAGGATGGATGATCCTCCACTTTAAATCCGCCTTCCCAAACAACCAGGAGGGCCTCACAATGTGAAATGACCCGTGCCTATTCTGAGCTCTCGGATGGCTTGTGTTTGAAGTAAGCGGCTGTAGGGATCAGCTACCGCTACGTCTGTCCCTACCCCCCCCCTCTCCCACCTCTATTTCTTTGTGTTTGTTTGTGAATGCTGTTGCTTGGGTGTCAGGTCCATCTCTTTCTGTTTTGCACCAGCCACTTTTTATAAGCTGCATGCTTCTAGTTTGTTCCATCCCTCATTCATTCTCTCGCCTTCACACTTATTCACAATCGCACGAGCTCACACTTCACTCACTTAACGAACTTGACGCATGCGACCTTACAGAATTGTCGTCAATCTAGAACATGTCCCCGCAAACGATTGCTTGATTCCAAGATGGCATGCCCTCAACTTCCTTTCCCGCCGTGCATCTCTTTAGAACGTCACAAGAACGGGCGGCGTTGCTAGGCAACAACACTGCTAACAACAGCCGTTTTTTTTATTTATTTAGGATGCGAGTTTTTCAGCTCTGAACATTTGGGCCAAACCCTTTTATTTTAAAAGTGGAAAATTTGGAAATAACTGAGAAATTGACAACATTGTTGTGGAGTTAAATTTGAATGACTGACCTTAACTGGTAAATGTTATAGCTACAGCAAATACTGCTGTAGAGAAGAGAAGTGTTACAGGCTTCGCTATACTGAAGTGTTACAGACTTCACTATACTGGGTTCAGCTTTACGAGGTGGGTAACCAGTTCTTTTCTTCGCTGCCTTTGTCTTTCTTAACTCAAAGAGCATAATCAGGTACCTATTTAAATAAAGCTCAGTAGACTGAAACGTGACGCTAACAGGGTTCGATCTCGGAACTCTACAACTTTGCCATGGGATGCATCGTCCTAACCACTGAGCTTATCGGCCGCTCAAATTAGCGAAACGCTAAGAAAATATTTTTAAAATTTCATGTTCAAGCCATCTGTAATGAGGCGATCTGTAAGGTGGCACACTGAGGACAAATCCCTCACAACTTTGAAATACAGACAGGAGTAAGACCAGGATGTGTTTTTTGTCTTCACCAACATCTTTGACTTAACTAGGTAGGGAAACGAAACGGTATTCACTGAAACTCATTAAAGAAGCTAGAAAGCTATGACTTAATCATCAATATCATCATCATCATCGTCGTCATCATGGTTATCATCATCATAATTATCATTTATCATTATCACCATTGTCATCATCATCATCACCATCATCATCATCACCATCATCATCATCATCATCATCACCATCATCAACATCACCATCATCGCCATCATTACCATCATCATCAACATCATCATCACCACCATAATTATCACATCATCATCAACATCTTCATCATCATCCCCAACATCATCAGCACCATCATCAACATCATCATCAGCATTATCACCACAATCATCACCATCATCATGATCATCATCATGATCATCACCATCACCGTCATCATCATCAGTATCATCACGACCAGCATCATCATCACCCTCATCATCAGCATCATCATCACCAGCCCCATCATCATCATCTGCATCAGCATCGTTTACCTTCACCTCCCCAAAGAGTAAAGGATTTCAAAGACATGTATCACCAGTCCTCTAGACCTGTACCGTCTGCTCAAGATCTTTCCATTTATTCTTTATACTTTTAATTTCTGTCCCAACCTCTTTTCTCCGTATATTTATCGGTCTCCCCTTTTCCTTTTACCATAAGGTTTCCAGAACAACGACTGCCTTGTAATGCTGTCTTTTATGCGTGTCCTATCCAACGTAGGCTTACCATACGTCCCGGTTTGACCGGGACTGTCCCGGTTTGAAGGTCTGGTCTCGGCGTCCCGGCCAGTTTGTCATTTTGTCCCGGTTATTTGGAAAAAATTAAAAAGTGCCGAATATACACGAAGTCAAAAAGCGCAGCCTCGGAAAATGGCAATTAGGCAACACGAAAACCCGACATTAACACTGGCCTAGTACGCAGCCTCGCAAGTCAGTTTCGCAGCCGACGCGCATGCGCAATCTTAGTTGAGTTCTGTCAGATTGCGTAGGTGTTGTTTGTGATTATTTTGTATTGTACATTAAATTAATTTAACCCCCAAAATGCCAAAAAGAAACTGTGTATTTACGGATGAATTAAGAAAGGATTATCCGTTTTTGAAAAAAGTTTGTGGTCATATTGACAAAGTGAATTGCGAACAGTGTTCTTCAGAATTTTCGGTGGCTCATGGTGGGCGTTCGGACATCAAAAATCACTTGAAATGTGCGAGACATAAGGCTAGTCTAGCAGCGGCAGGAACTTCCTCAAAAATATTGTCATATTTTAAAAGTGCCTATCCATGTGACAACGAATTTTTAATAGCTGCCAAAGAAGCAACTTTTGCATTTCATGTTGCTATTCACAATCTCAGCTTCAAGTCTGCCGATTGTTCATCTAAATTAATATCAAAGTTTTTTTAAACAAAGTTTAGACTAGCCAGAACAAAATGTGAAGCTGTCATTGTTAATGTGATTGAACCACTGTTGTTTCAGCAACTTTGTGAAGATTTAAACAAAACAAATTTTGTGACAATATCAATTGATGCTTCCAACAGGAAAGAAATTAAAACTGTGCCACGTGTTGTGCGGTATTTTGTACCAGATTGTGGAGTAAAAGTTAAACTTTTAGACTTTCAATCAGTTCCCGATGAAACTGCAGAAATATTGACAAACTATTTAATGTCAGTTATCAAAAACCATAACATAACCAAAAAAATTATTGGATTTTGTGGAGATAACTGCAATACCAATTTTGGAGGTGTAAAACGGAGAGGAGAAAACAATATTTACAGTCGAGTGAAGAAGGAACTAGGAAGAAATATTGTGGGCATTGGTTGCGGTGCTCACATCGTTCACAACTGTCTTCAAACTGCAGTTGATGTTCTACCTATTGAAATAGAAGCTTTAGTGGTCAAAATTTATAAATATTTCCACATTTATACGGTTCGAGTAACTCAACTAAAAGAGTTCGGTGAATTTGTAGATGTCGAGTATAAAAAGGTTCTTCAACATGGCAACACCCGTTTTCTTTCGCTACTTCCATCTATCGACAGAATACTTGAAATCTATGAGGGACTGAAATCATATTTTATTTCACAAGAACACTGTCCAGTGTTGATAAAACAGTTCTTTGATAATGATTGTGGTGAAATGTATTTGTGGTTTGTGCAAGAGCAACTCACATTGTTTAACAAATCTACCTTGATTATGGAAAGTACAAAAGCAAGTTCAACTGATATTGTCAGTGAACTTAGAAAATTGAAAAAAAATCTTGAGGAAAGGCGTGATAATAAATTTATACCTCAAGAAGCAAAAAAGCTTTTTAGAATACTGGAAAATAATGGAAGTATTAATATTAATACAATCCTACAAGAGTTTACAAAATTTTTATGACCGATGTCTTTCTTACATTGAGCTATGGGAAAACAGTTTTGGTGGAGCAGAATCTTTTATTTGGATAAACAACAATGAATTAACATGGTCTGAAATTGAAGCATCAGGTGAAAAAATTAATGAAACTCTTGCAAATAGTGCAATAAACTTGGATGAACTGTTTGATGAAGTGGTGATTGCAAAAGGTTTTTGGTCTGCAAACTATGACATTTGGAAAAATACAAGTTGCGAAGAAAAATGGACACAACTATTCAGTCATTTCAAAGAAAAGAACATTTCATTGCCCAATCTTGTCCAAATTATAGAATACATTTTCAGCCTGCCAGGCACATCTGCACCTGTTGAAAGGATTATTCTCAATAATGAATAACATATGGTCTGAAGAAAGAGGTAGAATGGCAGAATCAACTGTAAAAGCTTTATTGCGCTGCAAAGTTAATTGTGAACTAAATTGTAGTGAATTGTTCGACGCGATTAAAAATAACAAAGAATTTTTACAGAAAGTTCACGCTAGTGATAAATATTAATAACTTTTTAATAATAAGTTATGTTCAGTTAAGAGTAATTAAAAATTATTACTACATAATTGTTGTTTTTTGTTAACCACTCCATTACTTAGCCTTTTTGAATCATAAGTACTTAGCTGAATTTACTTCTCTCTTTCTAAAATCACACAGAAGGCGCTCACTTTCTGTTTCGAGCAAACTCTCGAAATTGTCCCGGTTTGAGAAAAAAATATTATGGTAAGTCTACAACGCTAGAGTCCCCTTCTCATTTCTTGTTCCACTGGTACCTGTCTGGTCCTTGCCGTCAGTTCCTCATTGGTGACCTTTTCATACCATTTTAATCTTCCTATGCAACGCAAGCACCCATTTATGAAAGTTTGTAATTTAACAGTAATAATACAGACAGAGAGATAATGGTAAATAAATATTAGACAAACATAAAGGTATGTTTTCAGGCACTCGTAAGAGATAATGATGGTAACTCTGGTAATTACTAATATGTTGTATAAACTGCAGTACTTTACAGACATACATTCCTGTTGCCGTTTGGTCAATCTAGCTCAGGCGTACTTAGATTGTTTATTTTTTGAGTCCAGACCCCTTCATGGAATACTTGATCCTTAATCAACGCCAGGTATAAAAATAATAAATAAAATAAACAAATGTTGCCTTTTTACTGAGCTGGTTTAATTCATTAATGGGAAGGATGTGCCTGATGAATATTAACACGGGCATTGATATTTGGTTAGAGATTGATGAGTTTCAGTCTTAAGTCAATACGCTCTTCCATGTTCAGCCTGTTCCTTTGCTTTAACAAAACTGCCTTAGCGCGCTTAAACCAGCCTTACAATAATGATCAATCAAACCAATCGGTCTTTTATATTTGGACAAGTGCCCTAATATAACCGACGACTCCTGTGTCTAGGTTGAACGAAGGCAAAATTTTATGAAACAAAAAAGCTTTAACAATGCACAAACGTGGGAATGTGAGTCGAAACTGCTTAAATGCTGAACAAAGCTTTGAGTATTTTGTATATAAAATCGAGGAAGTTGAGGGGAACTGCGGTAAGACGTGGAGTATTTTGTAGCAGTATTTCCAGAAGTAAAAGTGAGGTATTTTGAATTCTTATTTCGACCCGAAAGTTTGATCAACCCTTGATCGACCCTCTACAGTTTATGGACCCCGTTGATGTCAGTATCGACCCTTAAGGGTCCGATCAACCACATAGGAGACCCCTGTTCCAGTTTAAAACATAATAAACTAATATACTGCACAACACCGGCCTTATGTTACTGGAATCCGAAAGGAGAGCAAAGAATAGTAATACTGCTGTAACGGGTTGCCTCCCCTTAGCTCTGCAGTAGTGGTCCAACAGTGGCCAAAACTGAAGAGAAGCTGATGTTGGTCTTCAAATGTATCTATCTTAGCACAAGATTACTCTTGGCAGAGTTGTAGATAGAAGGATAATGATGCTTTTACCTTACAGGGAGATTTCACAAGTTATTCAGAAAAACGAGAACAATGCTGCATTGGCTGAGTACGTTAACTCTAGTATCTGCCGACAACTTTTGTGAAGGATAGGGTTATCTTATAATTCGTTAGCTCTTTCAAGCCCCCAGCTGAGATAACTCAGCGAATTCCTCTTATTATTATTGTAAACCCCCGGTTTAAGTGTATTTAAGAAATTGTCTAAGACATAAGGATACAACTAAATTCATAATGATTAAATCAACTTTAAATTTTGATAGATATAAATAACAAATATAAAAATCAATTAGGTTTTAACAGTTAACAAAAACTGGTCATAATTATAAGATGTTAATGGGGATTAATATAAGGGGAAGTTTCCCTTGGCAGCTTTTATTTGTACACTTAGCTGCTGTGGCTTTTGCTCCCGGTGGTGTTTTGGTTCTTCGCAGATAGGTGACTGGATCGCTCTCGTACCTGGTCAAGATTAAGAGTTGCAGCACGTTCAAAGTAGAAGCACGGAGTAACTGCAAAGCTGGTCCCGCGTCTCTAAGACCCGTCTGATGATGGTGTCTAGAGTCGACTTCGGGCCACCTATACCCTGTGACCGAGCTGGTGATGGTCCCTGTCCAATCCTAACTATAACTAGGTGACTGAGGCAGGCCTAGTTATCTATTATTTACTTTGTTTCTTTCCTCCAAGTGAGACTATTTCTCCTACTGGCCCCCTTGTTCCGCCAGAGATGATGATTCCTGGATGATATAAGGTTCGTCTTTTGTTCAACCCAGACCACGTTCTTCCCTCCTTGGTGGTGAGCAGCGACGTGCTTGTACTAGTGGTTTTAAGGCTATATATGTGATATAGGTTTAACTCTTTCTCACATACCCACTCCACATCCTTTTATTGATTAAACCAACTTGAGTGCTGTATTTCCAAATATATTAACTTTTATTTACATAACATGTTCCACAATCCTTTTTCATAAAGGTACATTCCAATCTCCATTTTATATCCAGGCATCCAGACCCAGGCTCTATGTATTTTCCCAAAGATTTTATTATATTCCTTACTGTAGACTCTTGACTAAAGTGCTATAACCTGTCAGGCCTGGTGTTACGCACAAATAATTACTTTTTTCAAAGCCTTTGTATGATCATTTTTCGTATGTATGATCATTTTTTGACTGAAGTGTGTATTATGTTTTTTACAGTCAAAGGGACATAATCCGAGTTATCGAGACTACAATTTTTTTAGGAGTTTGCCTTCTCTTGTATAGAGACACGTTCGGTCTATAATTTCTTGAACGAAGCGTGACCATATCTCCTTATTTGGTAGTATCAGTCAACTGTTGTAGATGCCTGAAACCTTTCTTAACGCTTCTTTTCATGACCATAAAAGGCGCGACTGTGTAAGACTTTTATCTCGAATGTTCTTAGAATCGTCTTATTGTGAACGGCGACTCAGAGATTGTCGTTCTGCGCATGTCTCGACCTGGTTTTCGTTTGTTGTTCCGGCCAGCTCGGGGAGTTTAGAAATGGTCTAAGTCGCGAGCAGACGCGACCTGCGTCTTGTGATTTTCTGAGGGAAATACATTGTCTTTGTGAGTTAGTTAGCTAACTAGACTATTTCCCAGTATTATTCAAGCCTGCCTGGAGGCATATGTTCATGGTTGATTTTCCGAAATAAGGTAATTCCTCTTGTATCGAACTTTATGCTATCATCTAGAGGTTCGTCATTTTGTCGCCTTTTTTTGCTCGCCTGTGTGATTCAAAATGGAGAGGTACTTTGACTAGGATTAAGTCACCGGTATCTTTATACCTGAACTAGTTATATATATATGGGTCGCTCTAGACCAACAAGACTATTGTCTGTGTTCCAGGATTCGTTATATCAGAGATCACGTCCAAGTCAGATGGTTAGACTTAGGAAGGTTATAAAGGTCGAGCTGACCTGTAATCCATGTATGCTATTCACGTGCAGACAGTAAACGGACTGATTGTATACATCTGATCTGCTAGCATCAGAAAGGGAATATTTATTATTGTCTATGAACAGTGATGATCTGCAGCTGACACTGTTGCAGAATTTATATATATATTATTTATACAGCTTCACGAACTAGAACTCTATGATTTTGAATGCTGAACTCGTTGAACTATGTTGATGATATAAATATCCTGACTGTTTTGTGGCGTGCAATAAATGGAAAAAATTATACAAAGAAGTTACCATTTCTATGACTCTACACATCATGTTGCCTGTGTTATACCCTGTGAACTGTTCTACTACCGCATACACAGCAACATCCTAAAATCAGAGAAGACACCTACATCTTGCACTTTAATACCAGGTGTCGATAGGGGTGGCAAGTGGTCGTCAATCTTATACGGAGCTAACGTACCTGGCATTGTGGCGCACCATTATCATTTAGCCCTAATCCACCCTTATCATTTTTGGTGGCCAGTCGTTGGTTTAACCGGGCATTTTGGCACACCTTTATCATTTTTGGTGGCCATATGTTGGTTTACTCTGATACCAGCTATCAAGGGGGTCAACAAACCCAGACATCATCAGCAGACTACAAGACAACGTTGCAGTTTCTATTCATCACCTTCGATGAAATTTTGTTGAAAGACGCGGCATTACTGACAGTTGTTGATATTTTGAAACTACCCGGCGCTGCTCGGCAGTATTGAAGTTTGTCTGCAACTAGAAGGACAAGTACCGAGCGAATGGATTTCCTGATCTGTTAAGAAGAAGGACAAGTGCCGTAACAACTGTTCCGGTCTCAGAAGTCAATTTGTAGAATTCAGAAGGTCAAGTTCAGAAGCTGTTTCCTGTCAGAAGCTCATTTCCCTCGTCATGGCTGTCTATGGGAGCAGATGTTAATCAACGTTGGATCTTTATCCTCAGAATGCTGACGACATCCTGTTCTGCACCGTGCTGACGTTTGGGACATATAGAAGTTAAGTGGCCTGTTTTGTTTGTGAACTGTGCCCTTATGTTCTAGCTGAGCCTTCTAAATTCTTTCACACTTTTTGCTGTTTGTTATATGTTATATGTTATTTGTATTTGTATATTTATATGTTTATATTCTGCGGGTTTTCCCGGTTGGGCGGTGTCTTTCAGTAGAAGATACCACGTCACAGAGGTTCTACTGTTAGCGTTTTCGTTAGGGACTGTGCGAATTTCCTACTGTGAAATTTGCTAGCGACAATCGTTGCTATATCTGTTTAGTTGTGACGAGTTGTGCTTTATTTTTGTTTCTTGTATATTTTTTTTTCTTTTTCTTTTCTCTCTTTCTTTGTGTTTTTTAGTTTCGATTTCGATTGTTTGTATTTGTAGGTCTCCCCTATCTATTATTCAGTTCTTTAAGTATATTTTTGTGTATACACTGTAGCGTCATTTGTTTGTCATATCTTCGCATTTTGTCATCACATTTCTTTTTAGTTTCGCTGTTTATTTATTTGACTTATGCGAATGTTTTCATATTGTTTGATCTTTGTTATTGTTTACATTGACTCTGATCTTTGTTGTTGTTTACATTGACTTTGATCTTTGTTGTTGTTTACATTTGACTTTGATCTTTGTTATTGTTTACATTGTTGGTGACCTTTGTTATTGTTTACATTGTCTTGTTATTGTTTGCATAGTTCTTGCATAGTTAGCTTTCACTATTGTTACATATATGCTCATGCACTATTGATCTATAGTGCACTTATCATAACTAACTGGTGGTTTTTTGCTTATGCACTATTGTAGTGCAGTTATGATAAATAACTGATGGTTATGCACTGATTTGGGTAGTGCACTGATAATTAAGAGGTGACTTGTGATATTATTATACATTTGATAATACAAGTTGGGGTCAAGTCTTGTTGCCCACAGAGATTGGAGTAAACATATTGATTACACAAGCACTTTATTAAGTCTTGTTGCTATTAAGATTGAAATAAGATAATTAATTATTTCAGGTTCTGTACTCACATTTTAGACATCATGTCTACATTTGGGTACTTTATTGAGCAGGGTAAAGCCCTTGGGAAGACAGGTGATAAATTAGAAGAATTTGCGACTGTTCAATATGCCAAGGCATTGAAGTCGGAGGAAAAGAAAATGAAAGAACTAACTGAACAAAAGAGAATAGATGCTGAAAATTTAAAACTGCAAATGCAGGTAGATGAAAAGAGATTACAAATGGAAATGGAAAAACAAAAAAGAGAAGCAGAATCACAGGAGAAGAGACTTCAGGCTGAGGTTGAAAATAAGAGACTTGAAAAAGAAGCTGAAAATAAGAGACTTGAAAAAGAAGCTGAAAATAAGAGACTTGAAAAAGAAGCTGAAAATAAGAGACTTGAAAAAGAAGCTGAAATTAAGAGACTTGAAATAGAGGCTGAAAATAAAAGATTAGAAAAACAGGCTGAGGCTGAAGAAAGAAAGTTACAGGCTGAGGCTGAAGAAAGAAGGTTACAAAGAGAAGCTGATGAGAGAAAAGCAAAAAATGGAGCATGAAGAAAAACTCTTAGCTTTGGAGTTAGAAAAGTTGAAGTTATCTAGTAATGCTAATGATGCTAATAAGGTATCATCTGCTAATAAGTCTAATGCTGTTGATTTCAAGCTTAATTTACCAGCATTCAATGCTTCAATTGATGATATAACATTTTATCTAGATAGATTTGAAAGTGCATGTAAGGTGCATAATATAGATAAAACATTATATGTTTATCATCTGTCCAAGATACTTAGAGGTGATGCTTTGACTTTATTGGGTATGGTAGATGTGCCTGACAAAAACAACTATGAGGTTGTCAGGGCGGCATTGTTAAAGAAGTACCAACTTAACGAGGACGGATATCGTCTTAAATTTAAAAACATGTTACCAGAAACTGGAGTTGAATTCTCGGAATTCATCTCAGGCATCCGTCTTACTTTTTTACGATGGGTTGAGTTGTCTAAAACAGAGAGTACATTTGAAGCTCTTATGGACTTACTACTTAGAGACAAGGTTATGTCTTCTGTTAATGAAGCTTTTCTTTCTTTTCTTCATGAGCGTAAGCCTAAAAATATAAAAGAAATGGAAGAATACTGTAGCCAGTATGTTACTGCGCATCCTCACATAACCATTAGCAACTCTAAAGTAAAAGAAGGTCTGCCAGTTGCTTCGGCAGCACCTTATGGCCCAAATTTTATGCGTAAATTTCAGGGTAGCCAGCACAATTTCAATAAAAAGAGTAACCGTAATTATGCCCAGAATCATAGTAATCAATTCCAGGGTGATTCTTCTTCCCAGAACTGGAGACATCCTAATACTACACGTTATTCTACTCCGGTTAACTTTAGAAATTTTCACAAAGGTAATCGGTATAGAGGAAAATATTTTTCTCAGAGACCTCAATACCAGGATAATAGAGGTTCTCAACAGTATAGAGACGGTAATGACAGTTATGGAAACTGGAACTCAAACCAGGATAAAAATTACAGTAGGGACTTTAATGATAATTGCAGAGGCAATAATGGTCGCGGTAGATCGCAACATAAGAGAAAAAAATATCAACAGACAAACTCTGTTCAACAAGAATCTCAGGGAGTAGATAAACAGGTTAATGATAATAAAGACCATAATGCTAGCGGATGCTCATCTTTTGATTTTGGTAGAGCAAATAAATGTATCCAATGCAGTACTTTATTTGACCCGAAGACCGTTACTACTTTAAGCTGTGGTCATCCTTTGCCCGCTCTTCCTGCTAATGTTGCTCATGATGGGAGAGGTTCTCTTATATTACATAAGGGGCTTGTAAATAGTAATCCAGTCTCAGTGTTGTTTGACTCTGGATGTACTACTGTCGGGGTTAGGCAATCTCTTGTAGATCCATCCTGTGCTACAGGAAAGGTCATCAAATGTGTCACATTTGGTGGCACGTTGGAAAAGTATCCTACTGCTATAATACACATTGCTACTCCTTTCTTCACGGGAGAGGTCCACGCGTGTCTACTTCCAAACCCTATTGCGGACCTTATTATTGGTCGTATTCACGGAGTTAGGAATGTACCCCACAGCAGATTGCTGTTTGGGAAGAGCAAAACATTGAAGCTACCAATGCGGTGGTCACAAGAGCACATGCTCTGGATCCACCTCAAACTTCATTAACTAATAATGATGAAGTAAATGACCAAGATAGTCACTTGACTATTACACGTGACTCATTTATCAAATTGCAAGAAGAAGATCCTTCTTTACAAAAATTCTTCATTCTAGCAAAAAAAGGTGATCCTAATCAAAATACTAATAGAAAATCTTGGATTTCTATGAAGAACGGCGTACTTGTACGTATGGTACAAGACTCGACTACGTCCACTCATTCACAAATTCTTGTGCCTAAGAGCATGAGATTGCAAATATTGCAACATGCTCATGACTCGCAATGTGCTGGACATATGGGTTTTTCCCGTACAAAGTCGAGAGTTCTTGCGGCTTTCTTTTGGCCATTTGTGAGCAAGGACATACGAATGTACTGTCGCTCTTGCAAAGTATGTCAGGAGGTCAAATCTAAAGGACCACGACATGCTGCGCCTATCCAGGCTGCTGACATTCCTATTCGCCCTTTTCAAAAAATGGCAATAGATATTATCGGTCCTTTTAGAATTAAGTCGGCTAGAGGACATCAATTTATCCTTACATGTGTCGATATGTGCACACGTTGGCCAGAGGCAATACCTCTCAAGAGCATCTCAACTGCTGACATCGCAGACGCTCTTTGGCTGATATTTTCTCGCTTGGGTTTTCCCGGAGAAATATTGTCAGACCATGGCACTCAACTTATATCAGACACTATGTCACAGGTAATGTCTATGCTACACATTAAAAGGTCTCTCAGCAGTATCTATCACCCAATGTCTAATGGGTTAGTCGAACGTTTAAATAGGACTCTGAAAACTTTACTTGGTAAAATAACTGAGGATCATCCTCAGGATTGGGACAGGGTCTTACCCGCGGCTCTCTTTGCGTATAGAGAGGTCCCCAATGAACATACGGGGTTTTCCCCTTTTGAACTTGTCTTTGGCGCGCAACCGCGCGGCCCTATGTCTTTACATCACGATCTAATCACTGCCGATAATATTAGCGATGAAACTCAATCTTCTTATGAGTACGTCATTGCTCTTAGGCAAAAGATCATCGAGGCATGCAAACTAGCAACTTCGTCTTCCGAATTTGCTAAAGAAAAGGCAAGGCAGTTTGCAAATAAGAATAGATGTCTACGACAACTTTGTCCAGGTGACAAAGCTCTCGTTCTACTTCCTTCAAGGGAGAACAGACTTCTAATTGCATGGAAAGGTCCATATGCAATAGTCTCCAAAATTTCTGATGTCGACTATGTTGTCGATATTGATGGAAAGCATAAAACTTTCCACATAAATATGCTCACGGAATTTCATGAAAGACCAGACTATTTGCAGCCTATTTTCCAGGCAACGGACAATTCTCAAGTACCTCATGGTCAGTACTCATCTCTGTCAGTTATACAGGATGAGGAAACTACTTTTTCTGATGTCAATCTTCCTCTTTCTATGGTCCCACTTTATTCTACGGAATCTTGGAAAAACGTGACCGTTTCTCCAAATCTTTCCGCTGAGGAACATCGACAAGTTTCTTCGATGTTGCAAACATTTCAGGATGTTCTTACAGACATCCCGGGACACACACATGTCATTGAACATGACATTGTGCTTACTGATCACAATCCTATCAGAGTCAGACCTTATCCTATACCTATCCATTTCCAGTCTCAAGTCGAAAAAGAATTGGATGAAATGATACGTTTGGAAATCATTGAACCATCCACTTCAGCATACTCTTCGTCTATGGTTATTGTTCGAAAGAAGGATAATAACATTCGCATTTGCGTAGATTATCGCAAATTGAACCAAGTTACGAAGTTCGATGCTGAACCTATGCCTTCATTAGAAGAACTACTCAATAAACTTTCTAATTCTAGATTCTTTACCAAACTAGATTTGTCTAAAGGTTATTGGCAAGTCCCGCTAACTGAACGTGCCAAACCTTTTACAGCTTTTTCTACACCTAGGGGTTTATTCCAATGGAATTTCATGCCTTTTGGTCTTATGAACGCCCCTGCTACATTCGTACGCATGATGCGGCGAATTCTCGCATATCGTACAGATGTCATAGCATACCTAGATGATATCTGTCTATTCAGTGATTCCTGGGAAGATCACTATTTGGGTTTATACGAATTACTGTCCACTCTTCGCGAGTATAACTTGACTGCAAAACCCTCTAAAGCCTTTATAGGATTTAGTGAGATTTCTTTCCTAGGTCATCGTGTTGGTCATGGTCTTTTAAAGACAGAGGACCACAATGTTTCAAAAATACTTAACATTTCGGTCCCTAAGACGAAGAAACAAGTAAGGAGTCTATTAGGTTTGATCCAATTCTACGGACGATTCATTCCGAATCTGTCCTCCATTATGGCACCGCTTTCTACTTTATTGAAGAAAGGGTCGCCTAATCTGATCCGCTGGTCTAAAGAATGTCAATCCTCATTGGACCAGGTTAAAGCCCTATTTTCATCTCCACCTATTCTTAGGTTACCTACTATTGAGAAGACTTTTGTTCTTCGGAGTGACGCCTCGTCAACTGGGATTGGGGCAGCACTAATGCAGGAGTATTCTGATACTCTGCATCCGGTGATGTATATCTCTAGGAAATTAAATGCTGCAGAAAAGAATTACTCGGTTTTAGACCGTGAGTTATTGGCTATGGTATGGTCTATTCTGAAGTTACAAAGATTTCTTCTAGGCGCACATTTCATTGTGGAAACCGACCAGAAAGCGCTTACTGCTATTCAGAGCAAAAACTTGAAGAGCTCGAGGTCCACTCGTTATGCCATAGCTCTTCAACCATTTCATTTCTCGGTTCGAGCTATCCGTGGTTCGGATAATGTGATGGCAGACATTCTGTCCAGATGCCCACACGATTCCGCATGATTCTTCTGTCATATATATATATTTCCTGATATACAGTCCAATGTTGTAATGACATGTTAGTAGATTTTTTTTTTCTCACTTTTTTGAGGGGAATTTATAACATTGTACCATGTAATTATCTAAGAAGGCTTAGTTAGTGATATACGGGCCAAAAGATCACTCGGCCACATTTAAACAATATATTTGCATAATTGTATTGAGAGATTTACCAGTTGTCTTTAAGATTTGTGTTATTGATATTTTCGCAGCACATCATTGAAGATGCGAGATTGTGTCCATTGTGGAACTTTGAGGATATCAAGTCCTGTCCTAGATTGGGAGCGGATGATGTCCACATCTTCTTCTATTGAATGTTTTATGTCAACGAAGATCAACACATGTATTACTTATTAATTACTGTTGCTTTATATAATGTAATAAAATAGTGCGGTATATTAATATGTTACACCGCTGTTTGCACAACACATTATATGATATCATAATAATATATTTAATTTCGTATATTGGTATGAGAATAATTTGATTTTCATTATGATGTTGCCATCATTGTGGCGTGTGTTGGTGGCACCTTCCTGGAATATATAAGCGTATACTTAGATAAATTTTTTCTCTAAGGATCTGAGATATGATCTCAGTGTCGCTCCATGCGTTGAGCTAATTTGTTAGGTATATATCCGCGCATCATACGTGCGTTAGGAGCCTAGATTTTTTTCCGGCTCCAGGATTTAAAAAAAAAAATGTTTCATTTTTTTTTTCCCGGGAGGGTGCGGTAATGTTACGCACAAATAATTACTTTTTTCAAAGCCTTTGTATGATCATTTTTCGTATGTATGATCATTTTTTGACTGAAGTGTGTATTATGTTTTTTACAGTCAAAGGGACATAATCCGAGTTATCGAGACTACAATTTTTTAGGAGTTTGCCTTCTCTTGTATAGAGACACGTTCGGTCTATAATTTCTTGAACGAAGCGTGACCATATCTCCTTATTTGGTAGTATCAGTCAACTGTTGTAGATGCCTGAAACCTTTCTTAACGCTTCTTTTCATGACCATAAAAGGCGCGACTGTGTAAGACTTTTATCTCGAATGTTCTTAGAATCGTCTTATTGTGAACGGCGACTCAGAGATTGTCGTTCTGCGCATGTCTCGACCTGGTTTTCGTTTGTTGTTCCGGCCAGCTCGGGGAGTTTAGAAATGGTCTAAGTCGCGAGCAGACGCGACCTGCGTCTTGTGATTTTCTGAGGGAAATACATTGTCTTTGTGAGTTAGTTAGCTAACTAGACTATTTCCCAGTATTATTCAAGCCTGCCTGGAGGCATATGTTCATGGTTGATTTTCCGAAATAAGGTAATTCCTCTTGTATCGAACTTTATGCTATCATCTAGAGGTTCGTCATTTTGTCGCCTTTTTTGCTCGCCTGTGTGATTCAAAATGGAGAGGTACTTTGACTAGGATTAAGTCACCGGTATCTTTATACCTGAACTAGTTATATATATATGGGTCGCTCTAGACCAACAAGACTATTGTCTGTGTTCCAGGATTCGTTATATCAGAGATCACGTCCAAGTCAGATGGTTAGACTTAGGAAGGTTATAAAGGTCGAGCTGACCTGTAATCCATGTATGCTATTCACGTGCAGACAGTAAACGGACTGATTGTATACATCTGATCTGCTAGCATCAGAAAGGGAATATTTATTATTGTCTATGAACAGTGATGATCTGCAGCTGACACTGTTGCAGAATTTATATATATATTATTTATACAGCTTCACGAACTAGAACTCTATGATTTTGAATGCTGAACTCGTTGAACTATGTTGATGATATAAATATCCTGACTGTTTTGTGGCGTGCAATAAATGGAAAAAATTATACAACGAAGTTACCATTTCTATGACTCTACACATCATGTTGCCTGTGTTATACCCTGTGAACTGTTCTACTACCGCATACACAGCAACATCCTAAAATCAGAGAAGACACCTACATCTTGCACTTTAATACCAGGTGTCGATAGGGGTGGCAAGTGGTCGTCAATCTTATACGGAGCTAACGTACCTGGCATTGTGGCGCACCATTATCATTTAGCCCTAATCCACCCTTATCACCTGGCTCAATTGCATGCATCAATATCAATTCATAAATTACATATAAAGTTATAATATCAGGTGCAGCTGTGGAGGCATCTTCATACTTACTCTTTAGTGAGAGCGCATGAGTTGTTTCTCAGTAATCTAATTCACCATTTACTCTTCTGTCCTCTAATCTGTTTCAACCTGATCAGTCTTATACCCTGTTAAGAAGCATCTCAAACAAAACCAACTTATTTTGTAAATCCAACGTCGACAAGTGTTGTAGTATCTGGCTTCGATACTTACGTTGGCGAGAGAGCGCATAACCATATGACAGTGTTGCAAAACTCTATGCAATTTTCTTGTTTAATAACAATATCTCATCTTCTTTGTATGACAGCCCAATCTGGCTATCTGATAATAAAAGTTATTCACTTTTTTTAAGCTTTAATATTGCCTTAGCTTCAATATTCTCTTCTGTAGCTGGCTCCCTTAAATGTGAGCTTCCTTAGCCTGTGACAATATGTTGAGCGTTTTAAAAAAAAAAACATGTCTCTCTTCAGTTAAGTCAAGCATAATTAGAGTTAAAGACCTCTTACCAGAATATTCAGAAGTCCGTCACCTATCACTGTCTTACTATCACCCCTATGAGCTAATCCTAGGTTTAGCAGCACAAATTATTAATCAATTCTAAGGGTTCTCCTGAATTTCCTATTACTACCTTTCTATATCTAGCTAATTCTGTAGCCCTTCTGCGAACCGCAGGTTTCACATTTCTTGAGAGCTCAGCAAAACTTGACTTGCTCTGTCAACTTCTCTGGTATGACTGATCTCCTTTTGTCCTTCAATTTCCTATCTGATGGTCCAAAGTTGTTTTAGTTAATACGATTGGTCCGTTGTTCAGTTAACTCACCTATCGCCACGCTTATATCTATGCTGTCAACCCCGTGAACTGTGCTACATAACTGTTTATATTTCGCCCACTTTTTCACGTGCGTTTCCCTATCCTAACTCACTAAACTTGTAAAGGGCGTTAATATTCATAGTTATTCCCCTTAGTATTTTTTACCTTAGTTTCATTAATCCTTCTATCTCTTTACTAAAACTAGTCTGATATGCAAATTTGGTAAACTCTAATGATATATACTTAGATTACTTTAAGGTCTAAAAAGGTTCCCTCCCTTACAAAAAACACTACATTTTCATTCTTTTATCTCCCATGTTAAGAACAAATAAGTTATCACTTAAATTATTCTGATTTTCTAACCCATTTTTATATACTCTTTCATCTTGTTAACACCAAATAACTGTTCGACTGACTTAAACCTACAGTGTATTTTACACTGTACAACCACACGGTGACATATACGTCCCGGGGCCGTTCAAATGTATCCCGCAGGGAAACATTTGTGTTCTATCAAAAAAACTATTATCTATTTACCCCACTAACATCTCTAATACCATAGACGACTCGAAATACAAGCAAATTAAATCGTAATAGTGAGACTACATTATAAACCTAATATCAATGCTACAACTAGGGCATCTCCTTAATTACTACTTCAACATAAAATATCATTACATGAATATGTAAAAGGCATAAATGAACATTGCATTTACTTAATTCATTACCATCATCTCTCAAACAAGTAGTACCCAATAATGCAATCAAGTTTTATCCCTTGTATCTCTACATAGCCAGTGCTATAAAAAAATATATATGTAGGGACGTTCACCCTCAGTGTAATATTTGCTTACGTCCATGAGTAAGACTCCATATGACTAAGTCTGGATCATTTCTCATCTCTGTTCTCTTTTTTTTCTAGTCCTGAACACCTCTATGCGTGAGATAGGTATATTATAGCAATTAACCTGCACTTAAAGTACTATACGCATTTTTTTTCCAATGTCAGTGTTGATCATGTAGTATGCCATATCTTGTACCTTGGGAAGAAGTCTATTAAGTTTCCCAAGACTATGTGTAGTTATTGTAGTTTGTCCCACTCTTAAGATTATATATGTCTATTCTAACATCTCATTAACATCGTATTGGAAAAACAAGCAACCATTGTATTTACTTAATACTTCTTAAACATTATAATTATACATTCTATTTATATACATATATATATGGGCGACATGGTACTGCCTCTGGAAACAGGTTTGTCAGTCCTTAATATGTCTTATATATCTGCCGTCAATGTCAGTATTCATTGCACCGGTCAGATAGGCAGAGTAGTAGAAATATAACATATATAGCGTCACCAAGCATGCATTAACTAAACATCCCCAAAGTGACAGCAAGAAATATGTGTTACTACGTCAGGATGTGATGTGCTCGACTGATTCTAGCCTTTGATGCACCAGTCGAATTAGCAGTCATGTATGCAACTAATCACGCGAAATCTTACCATCTGTCTTGGGGCGATAGTAAAAGATCTAAGTCACTATTGTCAGAGCAGGATGTGCTCGGCTGATGCTAGCCTTTGATGCATCTGTCGAAACCGTAAGCTCAGTCTGTTACTATATACATGTACCCCTGTATGTCGGATTTAACCAAAATTCAAGACCAAAATGCCTCAACTCAATGCGGACATGACCATGTAAGGGTCATCTGTGTTGTATCTTACCCAACCAATAATTATTATCAATTGTGGAAACATCTCATCTCGAAGTCACCTGTATACACACTGTCATGTGGAATAAGGCCCTTTATCTACCATCTAATGTGCGCAGCTCTGAGGGAGTAGGTTATTTTCTCTTTTTTTTTTCTTTCACTGCTGCAACACCCTGGCTTGGACTGTGACATTTCTTTTTTTTTCTTGTTGCCCTCTATGCCTGGTGGTGGAGAAAGTATACCTCTGAAAAACATGGACATTGCAAATTAACATGAAAATTTTTCTTTAAGATGATCAAAGGACTTCTGACATTCTTCTGTCCACTTGAATCGAGAATATTTCCTAGTGAGGGCGATAAGTGGTTCAGCGACTTCTGAAAATTTTGCAACATGGCGTCTGTAATATCCGCAACAACCAATAAATGCTCTAACTTGCTTCACTGTTTTGGGAGCAGGCATCTTCTTTATTGCTTCCACCTTCTCTGTGTCCGGGCGAATGCCATCTTTGTTCACTATAAATCCTAAGTATTTCGTTTCTGTCTTCAAAAATTGGCACTTGCTTAGCTTGAGTTTTATTTGGTGGTTTCGGAGGCGATCAAAGACTTGCTCGACTTTCTTTAAGTGGTCGTCCACTGTACCTGCTGTATGTATGAGTATGTCATCTATATATGCTAATGCGAAAGGATACATTTCTTTTAAAACCTCATCCATTAACGCCATGTATGTCGCTGGGCTTCCCTTTAGACCGAAAGGCATCACATTCCATTTGTAACTACCCATGTGTGTACACAAAGATGACTTCTCCTTTGCCGCTGGAGTCATGGGAATGCACCAAAATCCTGAACGTGCGTCTAATGTTGTAAAGTATGTAGAATGTCCAAGTGTCGCCAGTATATCGTCAATAGGTGGTAGCAGATATGAAATTGTTTTAGTTATTCTGTTCAGTGCGCGGTAGTCGCAGCAGAATCTACTTGATCCGTCTTTCTTTGTGACAATTACTATGGGTGATGACCACGCTGATGTAGATCTTTCAATGATGCCCGCCTTCAACATGTCGGTTATGGCTTTCTCCACTATCTCACGATTCTTCAAAGGAGTGTGGTAAGGTCTTAAACTGATAGGCTCCTCTACTGTAGTCTGAATGTCCATGTGTATTGTATTGGTTCTGCCTAACTCCATATCTGTTAGCGCGAAAACATCTTGATGTTTAGTAACAAATGCAGTAAGTTTTTTCTTATGTTGATCGTCCGCCTTCAACGTTGCCAACAATTGTGAAACTCGATCTGGTGTGCTCTCTGTTGTGTGCGAGTCTTGGCTTGACCATAGTGTCTTAACATATGTGTTATCCTCTTCTATTCTGTAACCATTGTTCCTAGTCTCTCGTTCCCTATTGTGATATCTCCAATGTCTGCGATTCATAGTCTCGTTTTTTCTAAATGGTTTGTCCGTGTATTCTGCTCTGGGTATTCGCCATGGAGTATACTCTGATTGCATTCTGTAAGCGTTCCTTCCCCCTTGTCGTTCACTACGGCAGTATGTTGGTGGGGTTGGCAATAAGGAATCTGTAACCAAGTTGATATAATATGGCTGTCCCCTATCATTTGCTGCTTTTCTATATATTCTACCACTAGCTCTTCGCTGTATTATTTGGTTTATTCTTTGTACAAAGCGAGAGTGTTCATTGTATTTATTAATTGTGCCTATGTTTTCCTGTTCGTTTCTACACGCTCTCTCGTATGGTGTATCATCTTGACTATTGTATGTTTTTGCTCCGCATCTCTGGACACTATTGCGACGAGTCGCATACTTAGAGTTATCCGCTCTCTGTCCATACTGTATTTGTTGACCGTTTTGTATATCCATTGACCTTGCTTGTTGCGTCAGTTTAGCAGTCCTATGTATAAGGTTCTCATTATGTGCTCTGAATCCTTTTGCTGGCGTTTTGTTAACCGGAGAGTAACCTGGGGTAGAGTTTCGGGGTGTATGTAGTTCCGAAGAATGATGTTGATTTCCAGCAACTTCAGCTGTTCTATTATTTCTTAAAGTGGTTAAGGACGATCTTTGTATTTTAGCTACTATTGCACCTCTGCGTATTGTTGTTGTTTTTCCTGAAGTATTTATAATCATGATTGGAAAATCCCTAGAAGACGAGATTTCTGCGATGCCTTCTGTAACGAACATGAGAGGTTCATCGTTCAAGCCTTCATTATCCAAAGGTTCGATATTTATTGACTGACCCGGTTGAATGTAGTTAGAATTCTTTACTCGACCTTTAGCTATTACCAGTGTGTTAGGTTTCACTGTGACTGGGGCTGTTAACCGCACTAAAGATGCAATGTGTATGTCATCTTGTAGTGGTATGTATTCGCCATTAATCCTAACCTGATGGTTATCACAGTATATCCTGGCATTATTTTTGTTGAGGAAGTCTCTTCCCAGAATAAAGTTTCTCGACATCCCTCGTGTGATTATAAAGTGATGTGTAATGTTTTGTTGTCCTAAAGTGCAGTACGAAAGTAACTAACATGTATGTTATGGAAGGCCGAAAGGTTGGAAAAACAAAAAAATGAAGCTGCTGCTGAAGAAAGAAAACTTCAAGCTGCTGCAGAGGAAAGAAAACTTCAAGCAGAAGAAAGAAAACTTCAAGCTGCCGCAGAGGAAAGAAAACTTCAAGCAGAGGCGGAGAATAGAAGATTGGATAGGGAAGCCGAGGAAAGGAAAGAGAAACAGAAAATGGAACATGAGGAAAAACTCGCAACTTTGGAATTAGAGAAATTGAAAGTGACAAATATGGGTGCTCATCAAGCAACTTTGGGTACGACAAAGGAGTTTGCTAGTAAGATCAAACTACCTCATTTCAATCCTGTAAAGGACGACATAGCGGATTATCTAGATAGATTTCAATTTTTATGCGATACGCATAAGATAAAAAAGGAAAAATATGTCGAACAACTGATGGAATTTTTTACAGGTGAAACAGTGACTACTCTTATGACAATAGAAGAACATAACAGAACTGATTATGATGTTGTCAGAGCAGCATTGCTAAAAAAAATATCAACTAAAAGAAGAAGATTATCGTCTTCGCATTAGGACAATGTTGCCAGAGAATGGAGTAGATTTCTATGATTTTGTTACAAAGATACGTCGTACATTTACACGATGGATTGAATTGTCTCAAACTGAGAAAACATATGAAGGGCTAATGGACTTACTACTTAGAGACAAAGTTTTGTCATCTGTTAATGATTCTTTCCTTGCATTTCTTCATGAGCGAAAGCCCAAAAACTTAAAAGACATGGAGGAATACTGTTGCCAGTATGCCACCGCACACCCCCATGCTACAGTTAGCAATCCTAAAGTGAAAGAAGGGTTGCCAGTTGCTTCGGCAGCGCCATATGGCCCTAATTTCAATAAGAAATTTCAAGGTGCTCAACAAAACTGGAATAGAAAAAGTAATCAGAATTACACTCATAAGTATAGTAATCCTACATATGAAGGTTCTTCTTCTAAGACCTGGAGACGAGATGGTAGTTCTCGTAATTTTGGTGGTAATAATTTTAGACACTTTCGCAAAGGTTATCACAATAAAAACTATCCTAGCTTTTCTGCTAGGGATAACCATTCTCGACGTCAAGAATATGACGATGGTGAATATACAAACCGGGATTCAAACCGGAATGATAACACTGGCTAACAAAAAAAATTTTTTTTTTCTTTCTCTTACATTTCTATATTTTTCTGGTCAATTTTAATGCGCTGTTTTTAAATCTGCAAACCGTTTTTCTCTATCAGGTCGGGATATCTAGAAATACGCAATTGAAGTTTTTTAACAGCGCATAGTATTACAACATCATTAGTACAAGAAGTATAACAGTTATGTAGGCTTGAATTTCTTTGCAGTCGACTTTCGTCGGTGAATGGCATGTGGTACATCGCGATGAAGCATCCAACAATAATCGGCAAGCATGGTCACCCTCCACCGTCCTTGATAACGTGACTCCATTACGGCGATATCTTGATGGAATCGTTCTCCATGTTCATCGCTGACTTCGCCAAGGTTGTCAGGGAAAAAGTCAAGATGCGAATCGAGCAAATGGATTTTGAGGGACATGTTACAGCCCATAATTCTGTATGCATCTATGCACTGCTTAACAATATGCACATAGTCGACAGATTTGTGATTTCCCAGAAAGTTATCGACGATCGATTTGAATGCCATCCATGCGCGAAGTTCACTACCATGTAACAAGTTCTCGAATTGTTTGTCTGCAATAACTTTCCTAATCTGAGGTCCTACAAAGATACCTTCCTTTATCTTTGCATCGCTAACTTGCGGAACTTTTCTCGAAGATAAGTGAAAGCTTTGCTCGTTTTATCTAACGCTTTTACGAAATTCTTCATGAGCCCCAACTTTATATGTAACGGTGGTAAAATGATGCTGTCTTTGTTAACTAATGGCTCGTGTATTACATTTTTATGCCCGAGCTGCATACGATCCCTGATAGGCCACACCTTTCTTGCATAATGTTCCTGTCTGTTGCGGCTGTCCCATTCACATAGGAAGCAACAAAATTTAGTATACCCAGTCTGCATATGCCCGTGAGAATTGCAATGACCTTTAGGTCTCCACAAATCCGCCATTGGTAGTGATTGTACTTTATTTTTGCCAAAAGTATAGCCATATTGTCATAAGTTTCTTTCATATGAACAGAGTAGGCGACTGGAATTGATGAAAATAAATTTCCATTATGCAATAACACGGCTTTTAGACTAGTCTTGGAAGAGTCAATGAAAAGTCGCCATTCGTTGACTATGTGCTCATGACCGAGGTGCACCATTAGACCTTTTACATCTTTGCAATAGCAAATGTCATCATCCATCTCAAAGTATTGAACAAGTTCTCTGTGTCTATGACGAAATTTAGATATCGGAGTATTGGGCGCTAAAAGATTCCATTCTTTGAGTCGCGAACCGAGTAATTCCGATTGTCCTTTGGTGAGAGCGAGATCACGTATTAGATCTGAAAGTTCTGAATGGTTAATTAAGTGAACACCATCATTCACCGGTATATAATCCGAGTCAGAATTAGTTTCTAAAGCAGGTAAACTATCACTTTCTGATGGTTCATTCACGTCCAACGGATATTGTTCTGGCGGAACTGGGATCGGACACGTTATTGGATCATGAGGCACTGGTTTCGAAACCGATTCAATATTTGGATAAACCACAGACTTTCTAGTTTTAAAAGTGAAACCATAGATATTTGTCAAGCAGAAGTAACAATCAGTAGCGTGATTTGTCGGTTCACGCCATATTACTGGCACTCCAAAAGGCATCGACTTATGCTTCGGCGATTTTCGTAACCAACCTGCCAATGTATTTGCACAAGTCGAACAAACTGCATTTGGCTTCCAAGATTTATTTGCATCATCAACTTTCGAATCGAAATAAAGTTCATATGCTTTCTTTAGCAATGGTGTAAAGTTTTTCTGGTGAACACGATCGGTAAAATATCCGCACACGTAGCAGAACAGATCAGCCGAATTTCTACAACTTCTAGAAGCCATATTTCACTCAGAATTATTTCAAAATACAGTAACTATTTGAAATATAACGTAACATATGTCATGCATCTTTTAGCAGTATAAAAAGTAGAATTATTTTGCATTTTATTAATTTTTAAAAAGTTATATAGTAAAAATGAAACGGAGCAAATAACGGTTTCCCAAAAATATATTTATTCACAAATATCTTAAGAACCCGACGTGATAGAGATAAACGGATTTCAAATTTGAAATCAGCGCAAGAAACTGACCTAAGAACACTTATTCTTATATAAGAAAGAAAAATGTTGTTTGTCAGTGTAATTACAATAGGCAATATGATAACAATTACAGGGGAAATGATAATCGCGGTAGACCTAGGTATAACAAAAGAAAAGCTTACCAACAGGCAAACTCAGCACAACAAGAGTTTAATGGAGCGTGTAATCAAGTAAATGATAGTGGGAACTCTAATGCTATCACGGGTGGTGCTTTCGATTTTGGGAGAGCAACTGAATGCCCCCAATGCTCAACATTGTTCGAGCCATCGTCTTTATCTACCTTAATTTGTGGTCACCCTCTTCCCGCTCTTCCTGCTACAGTTGCGCATGATGGGAGAGGATCTCTCATCTTGCATAAAGGTCTAGTGAATGATAGTCTAGTTTCAGTGCTTTTTGATTCTGGATGTACTACTGTCGGGGTCAGACAGTCTCTCATAGATAAGCGCTGTTATACGGGAAAGGTGGTCAAATGTGTTACGTTTGGTGGTACCATGGAAAAATATCCTACTGCTATCATTAGCATTGACACTCCTTTCTTTACAGGAGATGTCCACGCGTGTCTTCTTCCTAATCCTATTTCGGATCTTATAATCGGTCGTATTCATGGGGTTAAGGAATGCACCCCGCAACAAATTTCTAGTTGGGAGGAACAAAATATCCAAATGGTCAATGCAGTAGTAACAAGAGCCCAAGCTCTTATCCCTCCAACTTCATCTGATGATAGTAATGGAGTTGATAGCCAAGACGATAACTTGGTGATTTCGCATGACACGTTTGTTAAACGACAAGAAGAGGATCCTTCTTTGAAGAAATTCTTTCTTCTCGCAAAGAAAGGTGATCCTAATCAGAATACGAATCACAGATCGTATATCACTATGAAGAATGGTATATTGGTACGAATGGTACAACACTCGGACAAGTCTATGCATTCGCAAATTCTTGTGCCTAAGTGTATGAGAGCCTTAATTCTTCAACATGCACACGATTCTCAGTGTGCTGGACATATGGGTTTTTCCAGAACTAAGACTAGAGTCCTTGCGTCTTTCTTTTGGCCATTCGTGAACAAAGACATACGAATTTATTGCCGGTCTTGCAAAATTTGTCAAGAGGTCAAGCCTAGAGATCCAAGACATGCTGCACCTATTCAGGCCGCAGATATTCCTATTCGGCCGTTTCAGAAAATGGCAATAGACATTATTGGCCCGTTTAAGATTACGTCAGCCAGAGGACATCAATTTATCCTTACTTGCGTTGACATGTGCACTCGTTGGCAAGAGGCTATTCCTCTTAAAAGCATATCAACTGTCGATATCGCAGATGCTCTTTGGCTCATATTTTCTCGTCTGGGATTTCCCGGAGAAATATTATCAGACCACGGCACTCAATTAATATCTGACACTATGTATCAGGTGATGGCTACTCTGGACATTAAAAGGTCTCTCAGTAGTATTTATCATCCAATGTCCAATAGATTGGTTGAACGTCTTAATAGGACACTAAAAAACTTACTAGGCAAGATAACGGAGGATCATCCTGATAATTGGGACAGGGTCCTACCTGCAGCTCTCTTTGCTTATAGAGAGGTTCCCAACGAGCATACAGGATTTTCTCCCTTTGAACTTGTCTTTGGCGCGCAACCGCGCGGTCCTATGTCCTTGTTACACGATCTGATCACTGCCGATAATATTGACGATGATACACAATCATCATATGAATATGTCATTGCTCTTAGGGAGAAAATTATCGAATCATGCAGGTTAGCTACTTCATCATCAGAATTCGCTAAGGAAAAGGCTAGGCGTTTCGCTAATAAGAAAAGACGCCTACGTCAACTTTGTCCTGGAGACAAAGCGTTTGTCTTACTTCCAACGAGGGAAAACAGACTTCTCATTTCTTGGAAAGGTCCATACACTATAGTCTCTAAAATTTCGGATGTCGACTATATTGTCGATGTGGATGGAAGGCATAAAACCTTCCATATAAATATGCTTACTGAATTTATTGAACGACCAGACTATTTACAGCCTATTTTCCAGGCGACGGACGATTCTCCAGTCCAACATGGTCATATCTCATCCCTGTCCGTTATACAGGATGAGGAAACAACTTTTTCTGACGTTAATTTACCTCTTCCCGTGATTCCACTTAATTCTACGGAATCATGGAAAAACGTTACCGTCTCTTCGAACTTGTATTTTGAGGAGCAACGTCAAGTATCTTCTACGCTAGAATCATTTCAGGATGTCCTTACCTACATTCCTGGACACACACATGTCATAGAACATGACATCATACTTACTGATCGTAATCCGATCAGAGTAAGACCATACCCTATACCTGTTCATTTTCAAGCACAAGTCAAGAAAAAATTGGATGAAATGATTCAATTGAAAATAATTGAACCTTCCCTTTCAGCTTATTCTTCGTCGTTGGTTATTGTTCGAAAGAAAGACAATAACATACGTCTTTGCGTTGATTATCGCAAATTAAATCAAGTTACGAAGTTCGATGCTGAACCTATGCCTTTATTAGATGATCTACTTATTAGACTCTCTAAAGCTAAACTCTTTACTAAGCTAGACTTGTCGAAAGGTTATTGGCAAGTCCCGTTGACGGAACACGCCAAACCTCTCACTGCTTTTTCAACACCTAGGGGTTTGTTTCAGTGGAATTTTATGCCTTTCGGGCTTATGAACGCCCCAGCAACTTTCGTGCGCATGATGCGACGAATTCTATCGTATCGTACAGATGTCATCGCCTATTTGGACGACATCTGTCTGTTAAGTGATACTTGGTGTGGTAAAGTGGGATGTTATAAATATTTATAGGGGACTTAGTGTACTGACTGAGATCAGCTGTGAAGGTATCTGTATCTAATAAGTGGGGTGTATTACAGATGACCTTACTTGCTACCACATTTTTACCTCAGTCAGAATTATTCTGGAATAGTGTGATGACTACGTTAAATGTCTAGGGTTATGAAAATGATGAAGTGTAAGTCACAACAACAACAGACAGATAAACAATTTATTTTAGTCCACAACACTTTACAACACTGTGACACTCACACACATATAACACTCTATAAGACTATCTTAAATGAGTCAAGTGTTTAAGTTTAAAAATATATGTATTAATTCTTTCAATAATGAGTATCCTGATTCAACTACACAGTGAACCAGGAATCACAATCAAATGTAATTACAAGTATTATGTACACAGTTTATATATATGAACTTTGTATTGACATAGTTTATTATTATTATTCTATGTGTGTAAGTTGTGCAGTAGTAATATGAGGTAATACTGGTTTTGTTCAAGCTTGGTTGTTCTTTTCATCATGACTTCAAGTGTTTGATTATCTTGGAAATAGTATTGGGAAAAGTTCACAGTTCCTGTCATTTGAACCAATTAATTGTCCCTCTGTGTTTGATAAAATGTCAATTTTTGAGGGGGCACATAATGTTGAGCTACTCTGGCCACAGAAGCTTATCTTTCGTGATGGAGGCAGGAAAAGACTCCTCTGCTCGATTGCTTCACTGTGTTCTGGAGACACCTCACTGGTCGCTATCTGGACCAAGGAGTATGCTGTCAGCCTCTGGATTCAGCAAAACTCAGACCAGGTGCTGCTTCAATAACTTAGGACCACGGTCCCTGAAACAAGAAGGTTGTACCTCCTATTTCAGAACTAATTTATAATCTATTTCCAGACTGAACACAATACATAACAAACACTGAGTTCAGAGCGGTAGGCCAACTGCTAGCTTCATCTGAAACAATTTACACCAGTATACTCCTCCTAAATGGTTACTACGCCTCTGCAATTCCAGCATTAGTTCTATCTAGTCAATAAGATAGGTGTCAGTGTACTGTTTGGCAATTCCATGCAGTTTTACTTTTCTCCGACACGTCATGTTCAGGTTGGAGAAATATTTAGGCCTTGCCTCATGTTGGCTACTGAACCACACACAAATACAGACATAAATTATCAATTTACATTCAATTTTCATTAAAAGATATCGAATATATCAAGCTTACCACAATTCATGGAAATAATACACAGACTGGCGATGAATAATGGCACAAATTCCGATCTGCCTCTGTCCCAGACTTTTATTTAGAAAATATGATCTGGCTCTCAACGCACTGTTTCTTAGTAAGTTTATTTTAAAATGTGGCACTGAACTGACGCTCCTAATTGACTATATTGGCGGGTCTAACCAATCGGGCCATGTTTACACAGCTTTTCAAAAAAAAAAGTACCCCTACTACCGTTTCCCCTAACAACAAAATTAGTATTTGTAGTCCGACTAATCGTGTTTAGCCTTACATTTACTTCTATCCAATCAAATAGGATTTTACATGGTGACCTATTTCCCGTAAAATAGTGGTTTCAAAACATGCCACTGTGCGATTATTATTTGGTGTTGTCTGACACCCTCACTATTTTCTTTTGGCTATAATTTGTTAATTCCTAAACTATTTGCGTAACACTTAACATATTCTTTGTCAGCAAGTCCTAAGGAACCCAAATATATAAATTTTATGGGGCTAAGGGGCTGCGTTCAAAATATGCATTTTCTTCTACCTCCCGTTCACTTCGATACGATGTGCTGTCTGGGTACTGTCAGGCTTTCAAACGTAAACCAGTATAATGTCATGTTTCCCAATAAGCATTTTTCATGTTTTTAAACCTAACTCTCGTATGGGTAGTGTTTTTTATCACGGTCTATTTGAAAAAAAAGTTAGTGCTTCTGGCCTTTCGCTTGGGGAGGGTAGCATTAATTGTATATCTCGAGACGCGTGTTAGTGTTGCCGGCGTTCCTGCTTTCAGCCCTCACTCTCTCTTTCTATCCTAAATCCATCTGTCCTTTCGTTTATGTTAACGTAGTGTATAAAATGAAATTAATGGAAGTATTAATTTAGGTCATTAATCAGCTTGCGCATCTCACGGTTTTCTTAGAAATGCAGTACACGTTTTATTGTAGAAAGCGTGTAGTGATGCAGTAGGCTTTACTATCAACGTGAAACGTTACAATTTGCAGACGAAGCATAGGGGTTTTTGTTGTTCAAACAAGGGGGATTTTTAACACAGTACGCCATTGTGAAGCACTGTACTTTTACCATTCTTATTTCCCTTTTATTGAATTTATGTGTTAGGCTTTACATTTACCTTTTAATTTATATATATGTGGATTTAGAATGTTTCACGACAAATTCTCCCCTCTTAAAACAGACGTTATATGTCAGTCTATAATTCTATATACACATAGAGAAATTTATTATTATTTCTGGGGCTTACGGTGATTCTCATCACACGGATGGCGGCTTAAAAAATCCGCTCCCAGATTTGTCTTTCCAGATATATACTCTATGCTAAACTCAAATGGCTGCATCAGTAATGACCAACGGAGTAATCTAGAATTTTCATGTCTAGCCTGCGCTAGAAACGACAAGGGTTTGTGATCCGTTTGCAACTTAAATGCCTTCCCATACAGATAAATATTGAATTTCTTTATCGCCCATATTACTGCAAGACATTCTTTTTCGCTAGTTGAGTAATTGGTTTCAGCTTTATTCAACTTTCTGCTAGCATATGCCACTGGGCTTAATTCCCCATCCAATGCATCTGATTTCTGTAGCAGTGTCGCACCTAACCCAATATTACTGGCATCCGTCCTTACAATGAATTCTTGACTTAAGTCAGGTAATTTCAAAATAGGTTTGCTTGTGAGCTTTTCCTTCAATTCCTGGTAAGCTAATTCACATTGTGGTGTCCATGTAATTCGATCTGGATTTCCTTTACGGGTCAAATCAGTTAACGGTGCACATATGGAATTAAAGTTTTTGATATACTTTTGGTAGAAACCACATAATGAGACAAAGGATCTCACGTCTTTCTTGGTTTGTGGTCTCGGGGCTTTCTTTAGTTTCTCTAAATTCTTGGGGTCAGGGGTCATGTTTCCCTGATGGACTGTGTGTCCCAAGAATTCTAATTCTTTACATCCAACGCAACATTTGGTTGGTCGGGCTGTTAAATTCGCTTCTCTAAGTCGATTAAACAGCATGTTCAGAGAGTCAATGTGTTCCTCAAATGTTTCTGTTGCTATAAGGATATCATCCATGAAATTTGTAATGCATGGATTATTTAGGGGATCTAACAATTTTCTCACTGGCGACCAGGTGTTCATGGTTCAAACCCGGGCGTCGGCGTTTGAAGAAATGTTTACGGCCGGAAATTTGACTGAATAGCCTGAACGGCTCCTGTGACCCTCTGTGGATGGGAAGGAGCGAAGCTCCTGACCGGGTTGGAAGGAAAGTCCTCAAGCCTCGCAATGATTGTTCATCCAAGGGCTTCATTCTAGAGAAGACACTAGGCGCATTCTTCAATCCAAATGGCAATCTGTTAAACTCATAGTGTCCCTCTGAGGTACTAAAAGCTAGGTATGGTCTAACCTCAGGCTTTACTGGAATCTGATAGTATCCTTTACTCAGATCCACTTTTGAGAAATATTTAGCTTTATTTAGCCTGGCAAACAACTGATTTGTATCCGGCAATGGATCCACCTGTCCTTCTGTGATAGCATTCAGTCTCCTGTAATCTATACAGAGTCTATGTTCTCCAGAGGGTTTCCTTAAGAGCACAACACTGGAACTATACGAAGATTCACTGTGTGAAATAATTCCTTCCTTCAACAAATAGTCTATCTCTTCCTTCAAAGCTTTCTCCTTAGCAAAAGGAATCGAATAGGGTTTCATACAGACAGGTGTGGGGTCTATCAGTTTCATATCATATTCCAATAAGTTTGTATGCCCCGGTCGGTCCGTTAACACCTCTGTATGATTATCTAGAACCTGTTGCACTCTCTCTTTCTGATTTTTCGTTAAATGTGTACTGATTTTCACCTGTGCCGCTGTCTCACAGGGTGTAATGGATATTCAAATGATGAAAGTGGTTCCTTTTTCATCTCCATGGCAATGGACAAGGTCAACAAGTGTGTCTCTTCCTGATTTTCTCTTTCCAAATATTTCTTCAGGAGATTCACATGATAGATTTTTTCTTTCCCCTTCTTATCTATCTTATAATTGGTTCTAGACACCTTCTCTAGAACTGTATATGGACCTTGCCATCCAATTTGTAACTTATTCTGACTCCCGGGGAGAAGAAGCAGTACCTTCTCTCCCACAGCCAAATCTCTGTCTTTAGCCTTCCTGTTGAAATAGGCAGCATGTTTCTTCCTGGCTTGTCTCAAATTTTCATTGGCAAGTTTCCAGCCAGTTTTTAAACGAGTGGTCAGCTCATTCACATATTGGTATGAGGATGTAATATTTTCCTCTGCCTTTTCATCAGTCCACGTTCTTAACAGCGCTACATATGGACCTTTAATTTTGTGGACCTATTTGTCCATGCACCGGTATGGTCTCTTCCACTCGAAGCGCTATAGTGATGATTTTTCTTCCCAGAATTATCATGCACAAAACGACCGCTACCAATTTTTCTCTTGGGGCTTTCTCCCCACTTAGAATTCTGGATGAGAGATTTCCTCTCTACATCCTCTTCCTCCAGTTTGTTTAAGTCCGATTGAGGGATTTTCGGCTTATCCTGGGGTAAGACATCTTTTTGCACTCTCTGCATAGTGGCCATTGTAAAACAGTTAAGTGAAGCTTGTCCGTGAAAAGGGGCTTCCCATTCCATTTGGTCCACTTTATTTTTCTTTCTATTGTCAGGCCTACGTTTGCCCCGTGGCGTGTCCAGGTCCTGATCAATGTTCCCACTTGTGGGTGTTCCCTCATGTGCTATGCTACACCTTTCTACAAAATTCTCAATGTCCCACCTTGCCTTGGGCCAATAATAATTGTGAGCCACCTTTTGGATGATGGTACCAATTTTCTCATGGTCCCCATCTTTTTTCACATGTAGGCTCCTTATTAAGTCTGCCCTATATGCCTTTGGAAGAACCAACTGTCCGTGACCATTGGATCTAGTTCCGGCCTTCCTATACATCAACTTGTTTTTCATGTAAAAATCTCCCTTGCCTGGAGTTGTATGACAAGTTGACAATTTCCTGAAACAAGGCTTGAGGGTCTTATCCCCAGCCTGTGCCTTCCTCATCTCATCTGGAGTGGTATCTATCATAATATCCTCCTCCTGTCTTGAGGTCGACCTGACCTGAAGGGTGGCCATATACACAGGTTTCCTTCTACAACGGTCAGTGTCATGATTGTCCATCTGACAATTTTTACACCACCTCCTTCCTTGGTTGAAAGATTTTCTTTCATCATATTTCCTTTCATCGAATTGTGGGGTTTTATTTTTATTGTCATACCGTGGCCTATCAAACTGGTGCTTACCTTTGGTTTGATCTCTAGGATCAAATTTATTAAAGTTCTGTGGTGCCCTAAAATTTTCTACCTGTTTCTTTTTGTTACCTGTTACCTCTGCCTGAGCTGCTTGATACCTTTCTGCAACATTTAGCAACTCACCCAGCCTCTCTGCACCTTGTTCCATGAGAAACTTTCTCAGGTCTGGAGCCATGGACTCTCTTAATTGTTCTATAAGGACCATTTCCTTAAGATCTTGGGTTTTCCCCAGAGAAGTCCATTTCTCCAAGTATGTCTCTAACCGTGCAGAGAACTGGTGATAGGTTTCACCTGACAGTAGTTTAGCATTCCTAAATTTTTTTCTATAAAATTCTGCGTTCTTTTCATATCTTAACAAAAGAGCCTGCTTTAGCATGTCATAATTTTCTTGATCACCTCTGCTCATTTTGGCAAAAACTTCATAAGCTGCCCCACGAAGCCCTTGAGATAACTTTAAGCTCCACCTTTCTCTTTCTAACCCATACGTGGTAGCTAATAGTTCATATCTATTTAGATAGCTCTCAATATCATCGTCTTTCTCAACAAAATGATCTAAATGAAAGTTCATAGCTGAGGTTGAGGCTCCCTGACTAGCAGTAGCATCGGAGGTAAGGGGACTGGCACCATTTTCAGGAGCATGGCCTTGAAACTCAAACTCCCTTAGTCGTAACTCATGTTCCCTTTGTAATCTTTTATCTTCTGCTTCCCTTTCTGCAGCTAATCGCTTGTCTTCCCTTTCTGCAGCCTGTCTTTTGTCTTCTCTTTCTGCCTCCAATTTCTTAGCCTCAGCCTCAATCTGCAACCTCTTAATTTCTTTTTCAGCCTCCAACTTTCTTTCGGCCTCTTTTTCTAATCTTCTTTCTTCCCGTTCAATATATTTGTCACATTCAGCAATGACATAAGCAATCATAACTTGTCCCTCCATTCCTAACTCTTTTGCAGTCTGCACAGCAGCAGATCGAAATTTGGCCAGGTCCGCCATTTTCTAACAGGTAAATGTATAAAATATTTAACTAAACAATTTTATCTATGACTAATTAACTAAGGACAACCACAGGCACTGATAGCTCAACCTTATTTATTTTCACCCAAGGATACCTTTTTAATTTTTATTATTCCCTGAAGTGAATTACCCCCAATATTTATAATAGGGAAAGATTCAAAATCCCGGACAGGACCCCAATATATGTGGTAAAGTGGGATGTTATAAATATTTATAGGGGACTTAGTGTACTGACTGAGATCAGCTGTGAAGGTATCTGTATCTAATAAGTGTGGTGTATTACAGATGACCTTACTTGCTACCACATTTTTACCTCAGTCAGAATTATTCTGGAATAGTGTGATGACTACGTTAAATGTCTAGGGTTATGAAAATGATGAAGTGTAAGTCACAACAACAACAGACAGATAAACAATTTATTTTAGTCCACAACACTTTACAACACTGTGACACTCACACACATATAACACTCTATAAGACTATCTTAAATGAGTCAAGTGTTTAAGTTTAAAAATATATGTATTAATTCTTTCAATAATGAGTATCCTGATTCAACTACACAGTGAACCAGGAATTACAATCAAATGTAATTACAAGTATTATGTACACAGTTTATATATATGAACTTTGTATTGACATAGTTTATTATTATTATTCTATGTGTGTAAGTTGTGCAGTAGTAATATGAGGTAATACTGGTTTTGTTCAAGCTTGGTTGTTGTTTTTCATCATGACTTCAAGTGTTTGATTATCTTGGAAATAGTATTGGGAAAAGTTCACAGTTCCTGTCATTTGAACCAATTAATTGTCCCTCTGTGTTTGATAAAATGTCAATTTTTGAGGGGGCACATAATGTTGAGCTACTCTGGCCACAGAAGCTTATCTTTCGTGATGGAGGCAGGAAAAGACTCCTCTGCTCGATTGCTTCACTGTGTTCTGGAGACACCTCACTGGTCGCTATCTGGACCAAGGAGTATGCTGTCAGCCTCTGGATTCAGCAAAACTCAGACCAGGTGCTGCTTCAATAACTTAGGACCACGGTCCCTGAAACAAGAAGGTTGTACCTCCTATTTCAGAACTAATTTATAATCTATTTCCAGACTGAACACAATACATAACAAACACTGAGTTCAGAGCGGTAGGCCAACTGCTAGCTTCATCTGAAACAATTTACACCAGTATACTCCTCCTAAATGGTTACTACGCCTCTGCAATTCCAGCATTAGTTCTATCTAGTCAATAAGATAGGTGTCAGTGTACTGTTTGGCAATTCCATGCAGTTTTACTTTTCTCCGACACGTCATGTTCAGGTTGGAGCAATATTTAGGCCTTGCCTCATGTTGGCTACTGAACCACACACAAATACAGACATAAATTATCAATTTACATTCAATTTTCATTAAAAGATATCGAATATATCAAGCTTACCACAATTCATGGAAATAATACACAGACTGGCGATGAATAATGGCACAAATTCCGATCTGCCTCTGTCCCAGACTTTTATTTACAAAAATATGATCTGGCTCTCAACGCACTGTTTCTTAGTAAGTTTATTTTAAAATGTGGCACTGAACTGACGCTCCTAATTGACTATATTGGCGGGTCTAACCAATCAGGCCATGTTTACACAGCTTTTCAAAAAAAAAGTACCCCTACTACCGTTTCCCCTAACAACAAAATTAGTATTTGTAGTCCGACTAATCGTGTTTAGCCTTACATATCATTCCCGCCAATCAAATTGGATTTAACATGGTGACCTATTTCCCGTAAAATGGTGGTTTCAAAACATGCCACTGTGCGATTATTATTTGGTGTTGTCTGACACCCTCACTATTTTCTTTTGGCTATAATTTGTTAATTCCTAGACTATTTGCGTAACACTTAACATATTCTTTATCAGCAAGTCCTAAGGAACCCAAATATATAAATGTTATGGGGCTAAGGGGCTGCGTTCAAAATATGCATTTTCTTCTACCTCCCGTTCACTTCGATACGATGTGGTGTCTGGGTACTGTCAGGCTTTCAAACGTAAACCAGTATAATGTCATGTTTCCCAATAAGCATTTTTCATGTTTTTAAACCTAACTCTCGTATGGGTAGTGTTTTTTATCACGGTCTATTTGAAAAAAAGTTAGTGCTTCTGGCCTTTCGCTTGGGGAGGGTGGCATTAATTGTATATCGCGAGATGCGTGTTAGTGTTGCCTGCGTTCCTGCTTTCAGCCCTCCCTCTCTCTATCCTAATTCCATCTGTCCTTCCGTTTATGTTAACGTAGTGTATAAAATGAAATTAATGGAAGTATTAATTTAGGTCATTACGCAGTGTGCCTAGCTCAAGGTTTTCTTAGAAATGCAGTACACGTTTTATTGTAGAAAGCGTGTATTGATGCAGTAGGCTTTACTATCAACGTGAAAGCGTGAGAATATGCAGACGAAGCATAAAACAGGGGTTTTTATTGTTCAACTAGCATGACGTTCTATTAACACAGGCGTACGCTATTGGAAAGCACGGGTCTTTAACCATTTTTCTTTCCTTTTATTGAATTTATATGTTAGGCTTTACATTTACCTTTTAATTTATATATGTAGATTTAGAATGTTTCACGACACTTGGGAAGAACACTATTTGGGTTTAAATGAATTACTATCTACTCTACGTGAGCATAAGTTGACTGCAAAACCATCTAAAGCTTTTGTCGGGTTTAGTGAAATTTCTTTCCTAGGTCATCGGGTTGGTCATGGTCTGTTGAAGACAGAGGACCAAAACCTTTCTAAGATATTAAGTATCTCAGTCCCGAAGACAAAAAAGCAAGTGCGTAGTATCTTGGGATTAATACAGTTCTATGGAAGATTCATTGGTAATCTATCCTCCATTATGGCACCACTCTCAACGTGATTAAAAAAAGGTTTTCCTAATATGGTGCGTTGGTCCCAAGAATGCCAATCGTCATTGGATCAGGTTAAGAATTTATTCTCATCTCATCCTATCTTAAGACTTCCAACGATTGATAAGACTTTTGTCCTCCGTAGTGATGCCTCTTCCACTGGGATTGGAGCGGCACTAATGCAGGAGTATTCAGGAACTTTGCATCCTGTAATGTACATTTCTAGGAAGCTAAATGCGGCAGAAAGGAACTACTCGGTTTTAGACCGTGAATTGTTGGCCATGGTTTGGTCCATTCTTAAGCTACAAAGGTTCCTTCTGGGCGCGCATTTCATTATGGAAACCGACCAAAAAGCTCTTACAGCTATGCAAAGTAAGGATTTGAAGAGCTCGAGATCTACTCGTTATGCTATTGCTCTTCAACCTTTCCATTTCATGGTGCGAGCTATCCGTGGTTCGGATAATGTGATGGCAGACGTATTGTCTAGATGCCCACATGATTCCATTTAAATCTTATGTCCTAGATCTCCTGATACACTTCCAGACTTATGTCTGTTCTTAATATCATAATGTTGTATATGACTTTAACAAATTTGGTTATGTCCATCAATGATATATATCCATTAAATATGTTGATGGTATAGTATTGTAGTTCATGATATTTGTATATTACTATAATTATGGTATTTGACAATTTTTGATATCTATGATTGGTATTGCCAGAAACTTAGATTTCTTTGATGGTACCTCCCCGAGTTTGTTTTGCTTAGAGGAAATATTTTCTCTTGTGATGGGTGGATGATTTTTACTCTCTCCAGACGCTTTATTTATGCGTCTATTGTACCTGATATTAGGTTCATTCTTTCATGAGCACATAATTGATGCTTGTGCTATCTTGCTCGTGGATTTTTAAAAAAAATGTGTGTCATTTTTTTTTTACAGGGGGAGGGGGGGGGTGTAGTAATATGTTGCGGCCTTTTTGATGGAGTTTCAAATGTCAATTTAATGGTTGTATGTTTCTCACCCTGGTCAAAGTTAAGGTGACTATGTCTTAACTTTGCTGTGTCAGGTTGATTAAGGGTTATCTCCCTTGTTTGTTCATTCATCGTGTTTGACCTTTTGGGTCAAAGGTAAAACAGTTCTGGGCTATATGCCATGCGCGGTGGTGTCACGTAGCGTTTGAAGGATAAGAATTATCTAGAGGAAGTAATAGATCGGAATGTGGAAGATTTGGCTCAAGGAATTCCTGCTGGGTTTTCCACTACTGAAGGGAGACAAAGAGGGTAAATTCTCCTAACTAGACAGGTCTGGAAAAGATTGTAAGGAGATATTTGGTCTCTCGCTACCGTCGTCCCCTTCTCAGTTATCTATTATAATTATTCTTTAAATTATATTATATTTTACGAGCCCCCCTCCCTTATAAAGGAAGATAAACATCAGACAATATGTAACATCTAATAGAAGGAACAAAGCATGGGGTACAGTATATACACCCAATTGGTTTATTGCAATTAAAACGAATAGATGGTGAATGATAGTATTGTCGATGGAATTAGTGTCTGCTGTATGTACTATGTGTCTCACAATTCAAGTGTTTTTCATCATGGATGACAAAAATATGCATTGATCTGGTGAGTTCCCTTTCTATAGGAACTTAGCTTTTCAGCCCCCGGCTGATAGTGAAGCGTGGTTAGTTCTCCGGTCTCCTTACGTTGCCCCAGGTAGGTCTTGAATGGTTCGGATTTGCCTTCTCTGTGCTCGACTCCGTATTCTGCTCTGAGATTGGACTGTCGTGCAAGGCTCCACCATAGACTACTCAGATGGACCAGCAATTTAGACACGTGGCTTCAGTGCGTTTAATGCATGAATTCGCACGTTCTGGATTAGGTCTAGCTTTCTTGGTTACCTGGGCGTAAGTGAAAAATGGCCGTGTTTGGCGCACTTTTAGCGGGACATTTCCTCTTGGACACGTGATCCGTAGCGTGCATCATGTGACCTTAGCCTCATATAGATGCTCCAATCAATAACGTTAAAAGTCACGTGATGTTTTCCTAAGTGGCCTAAACTGGTTCTCCCTAAGTTTAAGCAGTCCTAAATTAAAGCGGGTTTCTCGCTACCGAGGTCAGGGGTCAACAATGACGTCGTATCTAAAAATAGCGAGGAGAAAATCACCGAATGCTAGGAGATTATCCGCAAGTGACAATTCCCGGGACTTTGCGATCATGCATTGAGGATGAGAAAAAATGATGTCACGTAATTAATAAAAAAATGAAGAGAAGATTGGGCAAGTCGTCACACAAGCCCCTCCTCAAGTTTGACGTTCCGTCCAACTCCTCTGGTCCTGTCTTCCTCTTCTTTTTTTTAGTTTCTCATATCTCCTCGGTTGCGTCCGGATGTCTGCTCAAAAAATCTGCCCCTATGTTGTTCTTCCCAGGTATGTATTCTATGTGAAATGAATATGGCTGCAACAGGAGTGACCATCTCATAAGCCGGGCATTAAGGTTCTTCGACGCTGCAAGAAATATCAACGGTTGGTGATCACACTGCACCGTGAACTTCTTCCCGTATAAATATGGTTGAAACTTCTGCACAGCCCATATTAGCGACAGACATTCTCGTTCGATGGTAGAGTAGTTCTGTTCAGCAGGGTTCAATTTCCTACTAGCATATGCAATGGGGAATAGAGTTGCAGAAGGTCTATCACTAGGCTGCAGGAGAGTGGCGCCTATCACTTTATTGCTAGCATCTGTTCGCAGCGTAAAGTTCAGAGTTAAGTCAGGCAGTCGCAGAATTGGCCTAGCTGTGAGTTTCTCCTTCAGCAGCGTGTAGGCATTTTCACACTCCGCTGTTCAGGTTACTTTGTCCGGGTTCCCATTCTTGGTTAATGCGGTCAGTGGCGCACTCAGGGTATTAAAATCTTTAATATATTTCTGGTAGAAGCCACATAGAGACACAAATGACCTGACATCCTTTTTAGTCTGGGGTCGTGGGGCCCGCTGTAACTTCTCAATATTACGTGCATCTGGGTACATGCATCCATGCGAGATGGTGTGTCCCAGGAATTCTAGTTGCTCGCAGGCAATTTGACATTTTGTAGGGCGAGCGGTGAGTCCTGTTTCTCTAAGTCTTTCAAAGAGTAGGGAAACTGCATCCAGGTGCTCCTCAAAGGTGTTCGTTGCAATAAGTATGTCGTCCATGAAATTACTTATTCCAGGGTGGTTCAGGGGTTCCAGTAGTTTCCTCATCATACGAGTAAAGACGCTTGGGGCGTTGCTTAGCCCAAATGGCAATACATTAAACTCGTAATGGCCCTCAGAAGTACTGAATGCTAACATGTGTCGAATTTCCTCTTTTAATGGGATCTGGTAGTACCCTTTGCTAAGGTCTATCTTCGAAAAGTATCGCGCTCTACTCAGCTTGGTGAAAAGCTGATTCTTATCAGGTAAGGGCTCCGCTTGAAATTCAGTTACAGCGTTGAGCCTTCGGTAGTCTATGCAGAGGCGATGTTCTCCTGTGGATTTTCTAAGCAACACCACACTCGCACTATAAGGAGACTCTGATTTTGAGATAATATTTTCCTTAAGCAGGTACTCGATTTCTTCACTCAATGCCTTTGCCTTAACATAAGGAACAGGATAGTTCTTAACTCGTACCGGGGCGAGGTCTGTTAGCTTCATATCTAATTCTATCAGGTTTGTCAGGCCAGGTTTATCAGTGAGTGTACTAGTGTGTCTTCTCAACAACTGTTGCACCTGTGCCTGCTGATCCTCCGTTAAAGTTGAACTAATCTGAACATCTTGATGAGTTTCACCCTGGCGAAGAGGGTATTCACATGAGGTCAGGGGTTCTGCCACAGTTTCCGTCGCAATAGCCAGTGTCAGGAAATGTGCTGGTTCTGCACCCGGTCTTTCATAATATCGCTTCAGCAGGTTTATGTGGTAAATTTTCTGCTTCCCCTTTATGGCAATCTTGTAATTGGTGCGCGACATTTTCTCAACAATTTTATATGGACCTCTCCACCCGATTTGCAATTTATTATTGCTACTGGGCAGGAGTAATAAGACCTGTTCTCCTACTTCTAGCTCCATATCCTTCGCAGTGCGGTTGTAGTAACGCGCATGTTTACGACGGGCACGGCGTACATTTTCCTTTGCCAGTTCCCATCCTATTTTAAGGCATTGGGTCAACTCATTCACGTATTGGGATGCAGAGGTGACCGTCTCATCAGCTTTTTCATCTGTCTAAGTATGTAACAGTGCCTCTAAAGGTCCTTTTATAGGTCTACCAAACAGCAATGTGGCAGGTGGCATCCCAGTAGAATTGTGGGGTACTTCGCGGTAAGCAAATAGTGCTGCGGGTAAGTATTGATCCCAGCTCTCTGGTTTTTCCTGCGCAAGTTTCCGAAGGATGGAAATAAGGGTCCCGTTAAACCGCTCCACCTGGCCATTTGCTTGGGGGTGGTAGGGAGAGGTGTGGATATGTCGGGCCTGAAATATCCTAAACACTTCCTCGGTGAGTTTTCCTCGGAATTGCGAACCATTATCTGTCAGGATCTGTGACGGAAATCCTAGCCGAGTAAATATGGTGAGCAGAGCCTCAGCAACATGCTTGGAATCACAGGCGGGCATAGCAATTGCCTCTGCCCACATGGAGCAACAATCCACCAACGTGAGTATATAACTGTTTCTTTTTTTGCTACGAGTAAGTGGACCCACAATATCGACCGCTACTCGTTCGAAGGGTGTGCCCAAGATCGGCATTTCTCCCAGAGTGGCTGGGACCGTCCAGTGTTTCGGCGCTGTCCTCTGGCACTGCGGGCATGATTTCACATATCTCTGGATATCGGCGTTGATACCTGGCCAATAATAATGACATGAAATACGCTGAATCGTGGCACTTATGCCCATATGGTCACTAAACGGAAGGGCATGGCCCATTTCTAGGACCTGGGCTCGGTATGCTGACGGAACCACAAGTTGCCCATGTTCCTGTCCTCCATTTCCTGCTTTCCGATGCAACAGCCCATTTTTCTTGTAGAAGTCTCCCTTGTGGAGAGGAGTGTGCGCTCTCGGTAGTTTTTTGTAGCAGGGTGCTAGAGATGGATCCTCAGTTTGTGCCTTTTTTAATTCCTCAGGGAGGATGTTGGGTGGGGATTCCAACTCCGTATTCCGTTTGGCCTGTCCTCTAGTGGTGACAGCCGCCACAACCAGAGGGTGAATGGGTTCTCCCAATAACACATACCTACACCCTAAGATCAAGGGATAAATAGGGTCGTCCAAGATCGCTGCACTGATTTCCCCAGTCACATATTTTGATTTGACCTGAATCTTGGCTATGGCCAACCGCATAGGTGCTGCACTTTTAGTAGGTCCTTGTATTTCTATAGTGTCTTCTGTCATCTGGTCAGGCTTGACTAGGGATGCACAGACAACTGCGTCGAATGCAAGGCCTATATCATAAAGGCAGGTCACCTCTTGGTCATTTACGAGGACTGTCTCAACGACCGGGGGATGTCGGGGTTTGTCCAGAGGTTCTTCCGGTCCATTTCCCCTTGCGGCACTTTTACGTAAGCAGGCAGCATGATGAGGTGGGTTTTTCCGGTTGCACTCCTGCGTATTGTGGGTGATGGTTCTACAGTGCTTACACCATTTTCCCCCTTGCCTCTGCTGCTGGAAATTTGATCTCTGAGTAGTCTTGTAGTCTGGCTTGTCATGCTTTTTGAAGTTAGTATACGGTGGTTTCACTTGGGGGTCCATGTGTGACTGAGCTGTCTGTCTAGATACGTAATCTGGTTGTTTTCGTCTGGGTGGTGGATTCTCTGATATTGCTGCCTGATATCGTTCCGCTAACTGGACTATGGATTCTAAAGTGCTGGCCCCATTCTCTGTCAGGAATCTTCTCATGTCGGAAGTCATGGGGTCCTTCAGTTGCTCGATCATGACCATTTCCTTCAGGCCTTCCCAATCATGAGTAAAATTCCCTAGGGCACCCCACTTCTCCACGTAGGAATCCAGTCTCACAGCAAACTGAGCAACGCTCTCGCCAACTTCCCTCCTAGCGTTACGGAACCTCTTCCTATAGGCGTCAGCATGTAGCTCATAACGAACCAGTAATGCCTTTTTCAGAGAGTCGTAGTCATCCTGTAAACCTGGAGGAAGCTTGCTATATACGCGATAAGCAGTTCCTCTAAGCCCTTGCGACAGTTTCAGGTTCCACTTGCTCTTCTCGAAACCAAACGTGGTGGCAAACTTCTCAAATTTGTCCAGATACACATCGATCGAGTCAACTCGTTCCGAGAAAGCTTCGAATGGAAACGTCAAGGGTCCCAAAGTTGCCATGAGTGAGGATGGCAAAGGTCCTGTGCCCCCTGCATGCAAGGAGGGCATATCATCTGACCGTGGCGATAGGTTGCCTGAGGAGGTAGATGCTGTCGCACCGGCTACCGGTTCAACTCTTTGAGCCTGTCCCTGCATCTCTAACTGCTTCATCTTCAGTGCATGCTCGCGTTCATCTCTCTCGCTTCTTTCCCTAGCGTCTACAGCTTTTATCCTCTCATCTATTTCTGCTAACTTTATTCGCTCTTCTATTTCAGCTTTCACTGTTTCTCGAGCGTAATACTTATCAGTCTCGACACTGACATAATTCGCAAGGTCCACCCCACTATAACCCAGATCTCGACCGGCCTCCCCTAGTGCTGCCTTAAGCTTAACTATTTCAGCCATCTTTTGCTGTGATAGTCCACACTGAGTAAGCTAGTGCTACCTTCCAATAGTATTTCTAACAACAAGCAAAAACTTACTAATTATCAGACTGCTGTAGAATGAAATTACTAGTTATGGAGACTTAAGGTCTGTAATTCAATGAAATACAAAATTATGAACTAACTTAATTAAATACAACATATATAAAGGGATTCATCAATCAATGCCTGAAATTCTAGAAAAATGTTTTCTGTCTTTCTAGTGCTCACTGTGTGAAAATACATGTGTTAAAATGGTATACTGAAATGACTGAATGAATGATACTATCCCAGAGGTATGATAAAATACATAAGTTCAAATCCCGGACTGAGACCCCAGTGTCACGTAGCGTTTGAAGGATAAGAATTATCTAGAGGAAATAATAGATCTGAATGTGGAAGATTTGGCTCAAGGAATTCCTGCTGGGTTTTCCACCACTGAAGGGAGACAAAGAGGGTAAATTCTCCTAACTAGACAGGTCTGGAAAAGATTGTAAGGAGATATTTGGTCTCTCGCTACCGTCGTCCCCTTCTCAGTTATCTATTATAATTATTCTTTAAATTATATTATATTTTACGGGCCCCCCCCCCCCCCTCCCTTATAAAGGAAGATAAACATCAGACAATATGTAACATCTAATAGAAGGAACAAAGCATGGGGTACAGTATATACACCCAATTGGTTTATTGCAATTAAAACGAATAGATGGTGAATGATAGTATTGTCGATGGAATTAGTGTCTGCTGTATGTACTATGTGTCTCACAATTCAAGTGTTTTTCATCATGGATGACAAAGATATGCATTGATCTGGTGAGTTCCCTTTCTATAGGAACTTAGCTTTTCAGCCCCCGGCTGATAGTGAAGCGTGGTTAGTTCTCCGGTCTCATGACGTTGCCCCAGGTAGGTCTTGAATGGTTCGGATTGCCTTCTCTGTGCTCGACTCCGTATTCTGCTCTGAGATTGGACTGTCGTGCAAGGCTCCACCATAGACTACTCAGATGGACCAGCAATTTAGACACGTGGCTTCAGTGCGTTTAATGCATGAATTCGCACGTTCTGGATTAGGTCTAGCTTTCTTGGTTACCTGGGCGTAAGTGAAAAATGGCCGTGTTTGGCGCACTTTTAGCGGGACATTTCCGCTTGGACACGTGATCCGTAGCGTGCATCATGTGACCTTAGCCTCATATAGATGCTCCAATCAATAACGTTAAAAGTCACGTGATGTTTTCCTACGTGGCCTAAACTGGTTCTCCCTAAGTTTAAGCTGTCCTAAATTAAAGCGGGTTTCTCGCTACCGAGGTCAGGGGTCAACAATGACGTCGTATCTAAAAATAGCGAGGAGAAAATCACCGAACGCTAGGAGATTATCCGCAAGTGACAATTCCCGGGACTTTGCGATCATGCATTGGGGATGAGAAAAAATGATGTCACGTAATTAATAAAAAAAATGAAGAGAAGATTGGGCAAGTCGTCACAGGAGGTTACGCGCAAAATTAGACTTCCGTGAGGGTAGTGTTGCTATCTGGCTTCTGTAGGACGATGTATGTCCATTGTATTCTGGGGAAGGAAAATCTTCGAAGTGACTGCGTTGGCAGTTTTCCTCCCAGTGATTTTCTGTGCGTCAGGAAGGACGACAGTGTTATTATTGTGTTCTGAGGATTCGTTTCAAGGTAACACCGACTTTGCCATTATTATGTATTCGGTGACAGAATTTGGTAAAGGCTTACCTAGCTGTGAGAACAGTTCACGATTCCTGTAAAGCAGAACTTATAGTTGGGCTCAAGGTAGCTATTCAAGACTATTTGTCTTATATGATCAGAAGTCCAGTGACGAAGTTATATATGGTGGAAACCGCAGGTTGGCGGTATATCTACACAAACATTAAAGCATGATTCATGCAACCTGCTTAATGAAGAATGCACAGCTGACGTCATCGTCAGGTCTGTGTAATGGCAACTATTCTACCGCATGTACAGATATGATTGGCGTGTTATGACAAGGTGTACGACGGCCCTGGTAATAGGATTACGTGAGTTAAGGGCTCGTCCATTGGATGACGGAGTTATTAAGGTATCTGACGCGTTCAGTCAGGGATACCAGAGCGGCGTTATGAACTGCACATTAAACGAACATATCACTAGTGACATGCCCGCATATTTGAATGTTCACAAGTATTAGACTGCTTGATATGTACCAAGCGATTTCCATTGACATGATGTACATGAACTTGTTTACATTGACTGTTTCTGTGTGATTCTACATGTTAGTCCTGTCAATAAATGTATGAACCATCACAAGTAGTTCCAACCATCATTGACTGTAGTACGAGTGTGACTGGGTGTTTGTACAATTACATATGAGCCTAAACACATTCGCGTCTCTGCACACCCATGTCTCTTCATCCTCATCATCGTACAAGAACCATGTATGCTGTCAGCGTGAGTGACCCAGATTGTCAACTACACATTAACATCTGCAACACGCAGAAACAAACCAGCTAACATTCCTGGCAGTAACATTACTAGTGGAAATTGAACTAGAAATAGCCACGCAACACCCATCTACCTCAGAACTTTTACCCTCGCTGAGAATTAATTTTAATCCCAGTGGGCGAAAAACTATTTTTACATTTAAAATGAATAGTTTATATTTAACTTTAGTTGAAAATGAAAACAATATAGTTTGAATATGTTTACATTTACATCAGTTGAAAAGATTGTAAACTATCATTACAGTTAGAGTGAATATGTTTTACATTTACACTGTTTGAAAAGGTTGACACTTTCATTACGTTTAGAGTCAATATTTTCTACATTTACATTGGTTGAAAAATGTAACTGATACTGTCGTAGCGAAACAGAGATCGAGATGGGTCGCCCCATTCTGTCACAGGTAAAATGCATTTCTTGCATTAGGCGGGTGCGATAGGGTAGTGGGACAACTAACTGTCTCTTGTTCCTCACCCGCCTATATTCCAAACCTTGCTCCCTGTAATATGCTCCCTGAAGAGTGTGGGAGTAAATGCCATACAACTTTGAGAAGCAAGGCTTTAGGGATTCATCATCCCTTTGTGCCTTCTTCAGCTCCGAAATATTCGGGCTGAATTAGAGATGACAACTCAGTGGCTGCTTGGGCGTGTCATGTGTTCTCTTAGAGATCGACCCAATAATTATGTGACAACTGCAAGCTACCACGCGTGTAGTAGGAAGCGACTAAGGAGGATTGGGCATTGAGTGGGCTGTCCAGTCTTGTAGGAATGTCAAGTCACACAAAAAAACTTCAACAAAACGATATGGGCAAGTCAACTAAAGAACGGGTCAGGAAATCTTGTCATACGTTTGCTAGAGGCCTATGTTGTTTGGGGACCTGAGAAGTGATAGTGATGATGATGGTTGTCATGATGGTGATGATAATGGTTAGGATGATTGTAGTGATGATGATGATGGTGGTGGAGATGGCGATGATGATGATAGTGGTGGGGATGGCGATGATGATGATGGGGGTGATAATGGTGATGATAGTGATGATGATAGTGATGATGATGGTGATGATGATGATGGTGGCGATTATGGTGATGATGATTGTGGTGATGATGGTGGTGATGATGGTGGTGAGGATGGTGGTTGTGATGGAGGTGATGAAGATGATTGTGATGTTGGTAATGATAATGGGGATGAAGGTGGTGATGATCATGATGGTGGTAATGATGATTGTGATTATGATGGTGATGAAGGTGGTAATAATGATGGTGGTGAAGGTGGTAATGATGATGGTGATGATGATGGTGGTGATGATGATGATGATGGTGATGTTGGTGATGATGATGGTGGTGATGATGATGATGGTAATGGTGGTGATGATGGTGGTGATGATGGCGATGATAGTGGTGATCGTGGTGATGACGATGATGATCGTGATGGTGGTGATGATAGTGGTGAGGATGATAGTGGTGAGGATGATGGTGATGATGAAAGTGGTTATGATGGTGGTGATGAATTTGGTGATGATGATGATGGTGATGATGGTGGTGATGATGATGGTGATGTGTGATGATGGTGGGGATTGTGGTGGTGATGATGGCGATGATGGTGGTGATGATATTGGTGATGATGATGGTGATGATGATGGTGTTGATGATGGTGATGATGATGATGGTGTTGATGGTGGTGATGATGGTTGTGATGATGATGATGGTGGTGATGATGATGATGATGGTGATGATGGTGGTGATTGTGATGATGATGATGGTGATGAAGGTGATTGTGGTAATGATGATGATGGTGATGATAGTGATGATTGTTATGATGGTGGTGATGACGATGGTGATGATGATGATGATGCTGGTAATGATGATGGTGATGATAGTGGTGATGATGATGGCGGTGATGATGGTGGTGATGATGATGATGGTAATGGTGATGATGGTGGTAATGGTGATGATGGTGATGGTGGTGATGGTGGTGAGGATGGTAGTGATGAAAGTGGTGATGATGATGGTTATGATTTTGGTGGTGATGATGGTGATGATGATCGTGGTGGTGAAGGTGGTGATGATGATGGTTTTGATGATTGTGGTGGTGATGGTGCTGATGATGGTGGTGATGATGGTGGTGGTGAAGGTTGTGGTGATGGTGGTGATGGTGGTGAGGATGGTGGTGATGATGATGATGATAACCATTATCGTTTTCCTTTGCGCTGATTACGGAACATGTAGCCACCAGTGTAGCTGGTCCTCTTGCAGAACAACTGCACCAAACATTCACATGCTCTGGCAGTAGTGGGTGCTGTGACAATTTGTTTTACATCATGAAGTGATGATCAATACTGCTACTGCACAAATTCTTTTCACAAAAACTTGCTCCAAGAAATCCTCCTTAACATTGTATTTCTATGCGTCATATTCACTTGACTCCGGCTACAAAGATATCCGCATTTAATGCAGATATGCATTCTTAATGAATCAAACTATATTTATGTCCACAAGCATGACCAATGCTTGCTAGCGAAGGAGTTCATTAATTATGCAAATGTATGCATCTCCGCTGTACGGCTGATGCATTTTAATTGTGCTGCTGAATGCATGGTACGATACAATGTTATTATGATTTTCGTTACTTGTGTTTGTGAAAGAAAATTAACACGGAGGAAAACTGTTCAGTTTGTTTATTTGAAGACAGTTTTTCTAGAATAAAAAAAAAGGTGAAGCCACTTAGTATTTCCATGACATTAAGCGGAACGTCCTGTATCATTTCCGTCGACATTCTGGAACAAACAAACAACGTTATTCATTGTAACGTGCTTTTGTTTTTATAAGAGCAACCACAATAACAACAACGGCGACGACAACAATAACACTAACACCAAAAACGGCATCAACAACGACAGCAACAACGACAACACAGATAACAATGGCGCCAACAATAACAGCAATAACAAACACGACAACACCGACAACAAAGGCGACAGCAACACCGACAACAACAGCGACAACAACACCGACAACAACGGCGACAACAACAACAACAACGACAACACCGACAACAACGGCGACAACAACACCAACAACAACGGCGACAACAAAAACAACAACAACGACAGCAACAACGACAACACCGACAACCAGGGCGATAACACCAACGACAGCAACAACGACTACACCGACAACAACGGCGACAACAACAACAATGACAACAACAACAACAACAACAACAACAATGACAACAACAACAACAACAACAACAACGACAACAACAACAACAACAACAACAACAACAATGACAACAACAACAACAACAATGACAACAACAACAATGACAACAACAACAACAACAATGACAACAACCACAACAACAACAACGACAACAACAACGACAACAACAACGACAACAACAACAGCGACAACAACGGCGAAAATAACGGCGACAACACCATCGACAGCAACAACGATAACAACAACGACAACAACAACGACAACAACGACAACAACGATAACAACAACGACAACAACAACGACAACACCGACAACAACGGCGACAACAACAACGACAACAACAACAACAACATCAACGACAGCAACAACGACAACACCGAAAACAACGGCGACAACAGCAACATCGACAAGAACGACGACAACACCAAGGGCAGCAACAACTACACCGACAACAACAGCGACAACACCAACAACAGCAACAACTACTACACCGACAACAACAGCAACAACATTTTTTTCCCTTAAATATTCATAGTCAAAGGTCCCACAGGAGTAAAAATAGTCTTATCTTATAGGAAATTGTATAAGGAATCCAAAAAAAGATGTCAGATTTGGTATAGGTTTACTGACAAGAACAGAAAATTGCGAAATTCAATACTAGCCACTGCACGTAAATGCCAAAAACAAAATGGCGTCCTATAAAATGTATGCCCGGGTTGGCAGATGTCTGACTACACAAGATTTTATGCTTACTTTAGGCATACCCTAACAGGATCTGTAGAGAAAACTCGTCCATCTAAAAATTCCCACAGGTCTTATGGTCAGGGACTAGACATTACGGGATCTATCATTTTGATTTATTTTAATATATTTAATTGAGTTCTCGCTTTCTTTCTCTTTTGTTATTCTTCGTTTGTCCCAGACGAAGGCATTGCGGCCGTAACGTAAGCGTTTTCTGTGTCCTTTGTGCAAGTGTAGATGCATTGCCTACTTTTGTTTACCCTAGGGTAAGTAATAGTTGGTAGATGTATTATGGGTAATATCTGATGCGCAGACGACAGGGCTATAATAGCACAAAGCGAAAGGGGCTTCTATCTTGTAAGGACATAAGTGTCTGTATTTGTTTGTCTCACACTCTCACAGCTCTCCCATTATACTTCTCTGAGATCTATTTTCCTTGTGCTGTTTCTTAGAAGCACCCGTAGAACAAACATTGTTTATTTTCTTCATGTCTTTCTCTTTCGAAAATTAGTGTTTATCTATTTGTCACTCTTGTTCTGCCAGTTTTGATTTTTAAAATAAATCGGACTCCACAAGAGAATGTTGTGACCGGTTCAACACTAAAAACAATATATAATCTACAGTTATTTAAAAAATAAATAGTAAAGATCGTCCCATAAAGGTAAACTGAGAAGAGGAAGGCAAAGAAAATCCTTGGCTGATAACATCAAAGAATGGGCAGGGCACGGTTTTTCCACACTTGTACGCATTGCTGAGGATAGAGAGCAGTGGAGGACCCTGTCTGCTGATGCTTCCACCATGGCACCCCTACGACCCATGACCGGTTACGGGTTGAGATGATGAGTCCCATAACACATACTGTTGTTGGAGAGTGGCGTTAGCGACTTCACTATTCTAGGTCCAAAGCTTTGTGAGTTGATCAGTTTTCTTTCTTGCTTCAGTATTCTTCCCTACTTCAAATGCAGTGTTAGGTACCCATTTACAGCTGAGCAGACTGCTTAAAAAAAGTTAATATATTAATTGGTCTTTGTATTTACTTGCTCCCTTCTATTAGGCATTGTGTAAATAAAAAGACATTAACAATAAAATAAAGTGCATTAAGAATTTGAAAACTAAAACACTCACATACACACACATACCAAGGGTTGGTTTAAGGGCTATGATTGTGCGGTGTCGATCTGGTTTCGGTTCCAGGCTGAGGTGCGACAAGTTTCTTTTTTTTTTTTCCATTTCAATCATCTGTTCTTAGTTTTAAAAGTAAGTATTACAACAACAACAAAAAAACGATGTGGAGTGGTTCTCTCGTAATAAAACTAAACCATTAAACTGTCTTCACAGCTTTCGTCAATTTATCATGTTATGAGTGGGTATGTACTGTATATATATATATACATATATACATACATATATATATATATATATATATATATATATATATATATATATATATATATATGTGTGTGTGTGTGTGTGTGTGTGTGCGCGTGTGCGCGTGTGCGTGTGTGTGTGTGTGTGTGTGTGCGTTTTAATTATTCATCATCATCAGTTGCCATCTCCACAACGGAGGTTGGCTGTAATGGATCTCCAACGTCTTCTGTCTCTTGTCTTGGTGGTACACTCTGATAGACTCTTTCCCGTCCATCTCTTGATGTTATCTTCCCACTTATAGCGCTGTCTTCCCCTTGCACGTTTACCTTCAACTCTCCCTTCTGTTATGGTCTTCTGCAAGGTGTTATGCCTTTTTATGTGGCCAAAGTATTTTAGCTGCCGAACTTTGACCTCTCTCATTAGTTCTCTTTTCATACCTAGATTTTCTAGGACCTCCTTATTTGTTTTCATCTCTTTCCATGAGATACGCCCCATTCTTCTATATATCCACATTTCAAGAGCCTCAATTCTTTCTCCCAAATGCTTATTCATCGTCCATGTTTCTGCACCATACAGAAATGCAGAATATATATATAACACTTTATGATTCTCAGTTTTAATTTATGAGATAACTGTTTGGATGTCAGTATATGTTTCATGTTGTTGAATGTAGCTTTGGCCATTCCTATTCTCTTCTTGATTTCTGTTTCACATCTGCCATCTTCTGTTATTATATGACCAAGATATACGTAGCTCTTGACTTGTTCCAGGATTTTCCCATTTACGCTTATCTTTAATGTGGGTTTATCGTCTGTTTTGCTAATTATCATAGTTTTAGTTTTCTCAATATTAATGTCGAGTCCATATTCATGACTTATACTGTTCACTTGCTTCACTAGTTCTTGTAACTCCTGTTCGCTTTCAGCTAACAACACGGTATCATCTGCATATCTAAGGTTGTTTATTGATCTTCCACTGATGTTCAGTCCTGGTATTTCCTGTATATTATAGTGACCAAATGTGTCTCGTTTGTTCGGTGGAAAATAAAAACATGGAAGAGAATTGAAAGAAAATAAAACTGAACGCAGAAGAATCTGTGCCATTCTCAGAACAAGAAACAAAAAAGCGCACACCAGAGTTCTTTCTTGACGGGTTATTTGTTTGTATGGTCAGAATTGCCTTCTACGTTGTTGTCATTTGTCTTTACTGTGTCTGTTGTGAATTTTTCAGTTCGGATCTCGTGGGGGGAAAAAGTATTAATAACCAGATAGGCCTATTTAGGTTTTTCAACCATCCGACGCAACCACGGTTAGCTGTAATGGAAGCACAAATAAACTGCTTGAGATGAAGACAAAGGAAGAGAAAGATACGAACCACTCATATTAAAAATAAACGCGATATCTCAACGCATGTTGTAGGGCTGGCCGGAGATAGAATTTCCACTGGCCCTTTCCGATTGCTAGCAAATTTGTTTGAGCCAAGTCGGAATTTGATGTCGTAATTTGCATACTGGTGGACAGCACAAACACGACGGACGTGATTGCAGCAGAATCAGTCCAATTTTCGGCACATCGTCAAACTTGCTCCGAGCAAACGTCAGTAACCCATGGCGGGCGATGTTTGCTGAGGGAGAGACGAAGAAAACATACCAAGGCTTCTCCTCCCCCGCCCTATGAACCAGGTTGTCTTAAGTCAAGGGTTTCCAACCTGGAGTTCGATAAACTTGTCAAGTGCGTACGGATGGGTTTGAAAAAAAATCGAAAAAAGGTGATTCGTCTTACGAGGACAAAAGACAAAGAAAGTAGTCTACGTTACGGCCACAAGGCCTTCGTCAGGAAAAGAAAGAAAGTGAAGGCTAGATAGGAGACATAAGAACTTAAAAGAAAATAAAAATAAATATAAAAAAATTAAATAAATAAATAAATAAAACCTAGGTACTTCCCTGAAGGCGAAGCATCTAAATCCTATCACGCTTGTTTGAAAAAGGCGTACGGGGATATTTTGAAATCAACAATGGTATCTATGCACGCTAAGCTTGGAGGGTTAAAACAAATAAATTTCCACTCTTTATTTGTGTCAATGTTTATACAATACCCAACCTACCCTCTGTCCTGTACTGTTCTCATTCTTCTATCATTGACTAGACACAGTATTAAGGTCTTTGCTTGTGTATTCTGACCAATACTGTATATTGGAGGACCTCAGAAATGATAATGCGTCATTAATCAGGCTGGATCACCCGAAGTAGGTTAGTTATCCGGTGTTACGTGTTGCAAATCGTGCTAATGACCCTTGTTCACGAAGCACTATTTTTATGGTGCCTAGTTGGCTGGGAGGATAGTGTGGTTCGCTTCCTTGGCTAGGTGGTTGTGCCGTTCGGAAAGTCCTCGGTTCGATTTTACTGTAAGCCTATTACTTCTGTTGTTTTTCTGTTGTCTAGTTTTTTACTTCTTTATTTCTCACGAGTGCCTGAAACATACCTTTATGTGTGTAATATTTATTTATTTAGAGGAGTCACTTGAGCCCCAGGCGTAACTCTGGCTTTTACCTGGTTGCCTGCATGCATGATGATCTCACTATGGACCAATGATTGACAGGGGGGAACTTAGAAGTAGCTCTATGTAGGACTTAACAATTCCTTGGGAGAGTCCTGAACCAGAGTACAGTATTTTAGCTCTGGATAGTTGGAGACACCCCTTGGATGGCGGAGAACGCACAGTATACCACACGCTTCTTACGCCCAGGTTGGGACCAGATGTGATGATCCTTTAAATGCCAGTAAAGCTAGAGAAACCAGAGCTCATGATTTCAACTCAACACGTTTCGGAATGTCAGAAAAACCATGGGAAAAGCCTAGATAAAGTGCAGATAACACAGAGAAATCTTCAGTGTGGTATTGGCGGCAACAGAGCCAGAAGCTCAGCAGCCCTAGTTAAACAACAACAACAACAATCCTGTTGAAATATGAAATCTGTGAATGAATATTCTAAGCCCTGTTGTCAGACAAATCCAAAGCAAGAAAGAAACAGGAAGCTGAACAAGATGTGAAGGAATCTCTTGGGGGAAGAAAAAAAACCCTGTAAAGGTAGCTCATAGCAGTTACTGCCGCAGGCGAATGAAGTGATAGAGACTTTGCTATACTAGGTCCATCTTCGAGAGGTGGGGTGACCAGATCCCTTCCCGCTGCCTTTGCCTTCCCTAACTCAAGAGAATAATCAAGTGCCCATTTACAGCTGGGTAAGCTGGAGCATGACGCCGCCGTGTTTCGAACCCGGTACCTTTGTCGCGTAAATCAGCACTCTAACCACTCTGCCAATTGGATGCTTCAAAGAAAAAAAATATTAGGCCTACCAAAAATAAAACCGTTGGTTGACAAGAAAAACAGAATCAGAAACTTTCACAAACGAGCTTGACTGTGATCTGATTGACATTTAACAACTTTAGGATACTAAACAAATGTATCTACCGAATAAAGTTATCTTTACTTTAAAAAAAAATGTTAATTTATCTGTTTATTAATTTACTTATACATGGCAGAAGGTTGGAGGAAACAAGAGATACAGGAAGAAAAAGAGAACAAATACTGGACGGTTTGACATCGTGGCATGAGGTCAACAACAGAGTTGATAAATTGTACTGGAGACAGGAAGTTGTGGGGTGACATGATCTCCTACGCCACTAGGCATGGTACTTGAAAAAAAAAAGAAGAAGAAGAAGAAGAAGAAGAAGCGGTCTCGGCCTTCACAGTTCTCCTCCAAGTTGTTTTTGGTCGGCCTCTCTTTCGCTTTCCTTCAGGGGTCCATAGCATAGCTGTTCTTGTGATGGCATCAGAGTCTCTTCGGAGGACGTGGCCAGCCCAGCTCCAGTGTCTGTCAGCTATGATGGTGGGCATGTCCTCTTGGTTGCTCCAAGTAAGCAGTTCTTAGTTGGTGATGGTATACGGACAAAATACTAGTGGAATTCTCCTTAGCCAGATTGTGTGGAAAGAGGACAATTTCAACATTTCTTTTTATGTTACTCTTCAGCATTGCGCACAATAGAGAAGCACAGAAAGTACACAGCTCTTATTTAATCTTAATTTGGTATTTGTGCTGTACTGAGAAGACTTCCAGATGTTGTTGAGACTAGCAAAGGCTGTTCTCGCTTTATTCATTCTGTTGTTGATGTCTTTGCTTGTTCCACCGTCTAGTGTTACTATCCATCATCAGAGCGGTGGAAAATTAAAATATTTTACCGAATGTTAATTTCACTAGAAAGAGAAGATCGCTTCCCTATCTTATACAGTTCCCGAATAAGGTGAATTTTAGTCAGCTAGCTTGAAGGTTTTCACCGGGAATGCGTGAAAGTAACAGGAAACACCACACTTTTAAGTACCGGTTTGAGAGGGCTATTCTGAGATTTACCTTGGTTAAAAATTACTTTCCTCCTTCCGTCACCTGGATAACTACCACCTCAAAGATGTGTGCAAGAGGGACATGAGGGCACTGGACATAAATCCAGCAACGTTGGAGGATGAAGCTGCCGATCGCATCAAGTGGCGATGCTATTTACGGCGCCACCTCATTTTGGGCGAAAAGAAGCTCACACAACAAGCAGAAGAGAGGAGAAAACGTCGAAAGGAGCACCATGAAAATAAGCAGCTGAAGGCTGTCACCTCAGGGGCGCATACCCATAGTCAGTTATGACTGAAGGGGCTATTATTATTATTGTTATTATGTCAAATAATTTATCGGCAGAGCATGATCCACCGGCTGCCCGCCGCTGGAGTAGGAGGTTAAGGGAAGGTTTACTCAAATCCAAGGGGGTACGGGGACTAAAAAAGGCTGGGAACCCCTTTTCTTAAGTTAACATTTAAGGGGGGAGAGATGCCTTGAGGTCTCGTAAACAAAACACTGACAGCGAATGCGCCTATAATTCCACGTTAAGGATAGCGTAAGCCGCGTGCAAGGTTCTCTCCTCACGTTTCACACTGAGAATCAAGATGTGACACTGGTGGACCATTCAATTTACACAGAGAAAAGGTTATGATGTTATAGTCTTAAGTGTAAAAAGTCAGGTGGACGCACCTAGCTCAGTGGTAGAGAAATTTAGCAAGTCATAGAAAAAGATAGACTAACAGATGGGCAGACAGGCAGTATCACGCGTGTAAGGCCACATGCACTAACTTTTTTTTCAGACGGACAGTGATAAAAACACTAACCTTCCCAGAGTTAGGTTTTAAAAACCTGGAAAACGCTTATTAGAAAAGATGACATTAGATGGGTTTACGTTTGAAAACATTACAGTACCCAGACAGCACATCTTCGAAACAGGAGGTAGAAGAAATTGCATATTTTGAACGCAGCCACTTAGCTCTTTTAAATTTGTATATTTGGGTTCCTTAGGGCTTGCTGACAAAGAATATGTAAAACGTTACGCAAATAGTCTAGGAATTACCAAATTATAACCAAAATAAAATAGTGGGGGTGCCTGACAGCATGAAATCATTTCTGCTCATAAAATTTTTTTATAACGTGTTTGAAAAAAACCTTACGTTACGGAAATAGCCTACCATGTTAACTCCAAATTGATTGGAGCGCAACAAATATAAGACTAAACACGATTGGTCGGGCTATAAATACTATCTTGTGTTGTTATGGGAAACGAATAGAAGGGGTACTTTTTTGAAAAGATGTGTGGACGTGGTTTCATTGGGTAGAGCTGCGAATATACTTGATTCAGAGCGTCTGTTCATTGCCACATCTTGTAATAAACCTACTAAGAAGCAGTACGTTGAGCACCAGTGTATATTTGTTATAAAATAAAGCCTGGGACATCGGCAGATCGGAGTTGTGCTATATTCATTGCCAGTCAACGAAACTGTTTATTATTCTATGAATTGTGGGACAGTGGTCTTAAAGTTATTGAGCAGCACCTGGTCAGAGCTTTGCTGAATCCAGAGTCGGACAGCATACTCCTTGGTCCATATAGCAACCAGTGGGGTGGCTCCAGAACTCATCGAGCAGAGGAGCCTTTTTCTGCAGTCATCACGCAAGATAAGAGAGTGTGTCCATGGAGCTCAACATTATGTACCCCCATCTTAAAATGACAGTGTAAAATACAATTAAGAGGGGAATTTAATTGTTTTAATATCAGGAACTGAGAACATCTCCAATACTAGTTCCAATAAAGACAAACTATTGAAGTCATGATGACAAATACCAACAGAGCTTGAACAAAACAAAACCAGTATTACCTCATATTACTACTACACAACTGACACACATAGGATACTATTAAAAATACATGTCACTACAAGATTCATATTGAGAAATTCTGTACATATAACTTGTAATTAAAATTGATTGTGATTCCTGGTTCCATTTGTATTTGAATCAGGACACATATTCATTCATGACAGCACTGAATACATATTGTTATTTGAAAAGTTATCAGTGACTCCTTTAAGATATCCTCGTAGAGTGTTTTATGTATGTGAGTGTCACAGTGTTGTCAAGTGTGGTGGAATAAATTAAATTGTTTATCTGTCTGTTGTTGTTATGACTTACACTTCATCATACACATACCCTAGACATATAACGTAGTCATCACACTATTCCAGAATAATTCTGACTGAGGTATACATATATGTGGCAGCAAGTAAGGTTATCTATAATACACTACTCTTATTAGATATAGATACCTTCACAGCTGATCTCAGTCAGTACACTAAGTCCCCTATAAATATTTATAACATCCCACTTTACCACATATATTGGGGTCTCGCTCTTGGGATTTTGAATCTTTACCTATTACAAATATTGGGGGTAATTCACTTCAGGGAATAATAAGAATTAAAAAGGTATCCTTGGGTGGAATTAAATAAGGTTGAGCTCTCGGTGCCTGTGTTGTCCATTAGATATATATTTAGAGATTGAATTGTTAGTTAGACATTGTATAAACTTACCTGATAGACAATGGCGGACCTAGCCAAATTTCGATCTGCTGCTGTTCAGACTGCAAAAGAGTTAGGATTAGATGGGCAAGTTATGGTTGCCTATGTCACTACTGAATGTGACAAATTTATTGAACGCGAAGAAAGAAGGTTTGAAGCCGAAAGAAAGTTAGAGGCTGAAAGGGAAATTAAGAAGTTACAATTTGAGGCTGAGGCTGAGACTAAGAGGTTGCAGATTGAGGCTGAGGCTAAGAAATTGGAAGCAGAAGACAAAAGATTGGCTGCAGAAAGAGCAGAGAAGAAATTAGCTGCAGAAAGGGAAGAGAAGAAATTAGCTGCAGAAAGGGAAGCAGAAAAGGAGGAGAAGAGATTACAAAGGGAACATGAGTTACGACTAAGGGAGTTTGAGTTTCAGGCCATGCTCCTGAAAATGGTGCCAGTCCCTTTGCCTCTGATGCCACTGCTAGCCAAGGAGCCTCAACCTCAGCTATGAATTTTCATTTAGATCATTTTGTTGAGAAAGACGATGATATAGAGAGCTATCTAAATAGGTATGAACTATTAGCTACCACGTATGGGTTAGAGAGAGAAAGGTGGAGCTTAAAGTTATCTCAGGGACTTCGTGGGGCAGCTTATGAAGTTTTTGCAAAAATGAGCAGAGGTGATCAGGAAAATTATGACATGCTAAAGCAGGCTCTTTTGTTAAGGTATGAAAAGAATGCAGAATTTTATAGGAAAAAATTTAGGAATGCTAAACTACTGTCAGGTGAAACCTATCACCAGTTCTCTGCACGAATAGAGACATACTTGGAGAAATGGACTTCTCTGGGGAAAACCCAAGATCTTAAGGAAATGGTCCTTATAGAGCAATTAAGAGAGTCCATGGCTCCAGACCTGAGAAAGTTTCTCATGGAACAAGGTGCAGAGAGGCTGGGTGAGTTGCTAAATGTTGCTGAAAGGTATCAAGCAGCTCAAGCAGAGGGAACAGGTAATAAAAAGAAACAAGTGGATAACTTTAGGGCACCACAGAACTTTAATAAATTTGATCCCTAGGATCAAAACAAAGGTAAGCACCAGTTTGATAGGCCACGGTATGAAAATAAAAATAAATTCCCACAATTCGATGAAAGGAAATATGATGAAAGAAAATCTTTCAACCAAGGAAAAAGGTGGTGTAAGAATTGTCAGATGGACAATCATGACACTGACCGTTGCAGAAGGAAACCTGTGTATATGGCAACCCTTCAGGTCAGGTCGACCTCAAGACAGGAGGAGGATATTATGTTAGATACCACTCCAGAAGAGATGAGGAAGGCACAGGCTGGGGATAAAACACTCAAGCCTTGTTTCAGGAAATTGTCAACTTGTCATACAACTCCAGGCAAGGGAGATTTTTACATGAAAAACAAGTTGATGTATAGGAAGACTGGAGCTAGATCCAAAGGTCAGGGACAGCTGGTACTTCCTAAAAGATATAGGGCAGACTTAATAAGGAGCCTACATGTGAAACCAGATGGGGACCATGAGAAGATAGGTACCATCATTCAAAAGGTGGCTCACAATTATTATTGGCCCAAAGCAAGATGGGACATTGAGAATTTTGTAGAAAGGTGTAGCATAGCACATGAGGGAACACCCACAAGTGGGAACATTGATCAGGACCTGGACACGCCACGGGGCAAAATTAGGCCTGATAATAAAAAGAAAAATAGATTTGATAAAGTGGACCAAATGGAATGGGAAGCCCCTTTTCACGGACAAGCTTCACTTAACTGTTTTACAATGGCCACTATGCGGAGAGTGCAAAAAGATGTCTTACCCCAGGATAAGCCGAAAATCCCTCAATCGGACTTAAACAAACTGGAGGAAGAGGATGTAGAGAGGAAATCTCTCATCAAGAATTTTAAGTGGGGAGAAAGCCCCAAAAAAAATTTGGTAGCGGTCGTTTTGTGCATGATAATTCTGGGAGGAAAAATCATCACTATAGAGCTTCGAGTGGAAGAGACCATACCGGTGCATGGACAAATAGGTCCACAAAATTAAAGGTCCATATGTAGCTTTGTTAAGAACGTGGACTGATGAAAAGGCAGAGGAAAACATTACATCTTCATACCAATATGTGAATGAGCTGACCACTCGTTTAAAAACTGGCTGGAAACTTGCCAATGAAAATTTGAAACAAGCCAGGAAGAAACATGCTGCCTATTATAACAGGAAGGCGAAAGACAGAAATTTGGCTGTGGGAGAGAAGGTACTGCTTCTTTTGCCCGGGAGTCAGAATAAGTTACAAATTGGATGGCAGGGTCCATATACAGTTCTAGAGAAGGTGTCTAGAACAAATTATAAGATAGATAAGAAGGGGAAAGAAAAAATCTATCATGTGAATCTCCTGAAGAAATATTTGGAAAGAGAACATCAGGAAGAGACACACTTGTTGACCTTGTCCATCGCCATGGAGATGAAAAAGGAACCACTTTCATCATTTGAATATCCATTACACCCCTGTGAGACAGCAGCACAGGTGAAAATCAGTACACATTTAACGAAAACTCAGAAAGAGAGAGGGCAACAGGTTCTAAATAATCATGCAGAGGTGTTAACAGACCGACCAGGGCATACAAACCTATTGGAATATGATATGAAACTGATAGACCCCACACCTGTCTGTATGAAACCATATTCGATTCCGTTTGCTAAGAAGAAAGCTTTGAAGGAAGAGATAGACTATCTGTTGAAGGAAGGAATTATTTCGCACAGTGAATCTTCGTATAGTTCCGGTGTTGTACTCTTAAGGAAGCCCTCTGGAGAACATAGACTCTGTATAGATTACAGGAGACTGAATGCTATTACAGAAGGACAGGTGGATCCATTGCCGGATACAAATCAGCTGTTTGCCAGACTAAATAAAGCTAAATATTTCTCAAAAGTGGATCTGAGTAAAGGATACTATCAGATTCCCGTAAAGCCTGAGGTTAGACCATACCTAGCTTTTAGTACCTCAGAAGGACACTATGAGTTTAATAGATTGCCATTTGGATTGAAGAATGCGCCTAGTGTCTTCTCTAGAATGATGAGAAAATTGTTGGATGTAAACATTTCGGAGGAACGTAATGAATCCCTGAGTTGCCTCTTTGATTGAGGATATTCCGAATGTTTCATACAGGATAATAAGAAGATTATGGGATCCACTACGAAAACTCTGCTATCACCAGGTATATGTTATCTCCTCATAACGTACATTTTGAGGAAATATAATGTTCTCTGGACATGTCATTGCGCAGACTCAGAGAAGAGAAATGGTGAATACGGGTTGCGAAGCAGCATTAAGACAAGCACTCACACTTGCGGCTGTTCAGTAACATAACCGAAATATATTATTGGTTGTAGAAGTCTGAGGCAGATTTCATGAGTAGTGCCTACTCTGAATGGACCCAACTACATAAAACCATGATAGCACCACAGCAGAGTAAAGTCAAGTTGACTTACATTTATCTATGTGTATATAGAATAAAGGACTGACATGGGATGTCTGTTTTTAGAGGGGAGGTGTCGTGAAATATTCTAATCCACATATATAAATTATCAGGTAAATATAAAGCCTAACAAATAAATTTAATAAAAGGAAGAAAAATGGTAAAAGAACAGTGCTGTCACAATGACAGTACTCGAAATCCCCCTTTGTTTTATGCTTCGTCTGCAAATTGTAACGTTTCCACGTTAAATATAAGCCACTGCATAAATACAAGCGTTTCCACAACACATTAAAACGGGTATTGCATTCTAAGAAAAACATTGAGAGGCACACTGCGTAATGACCTAAATTAATCCTAACATTAATTATACTACGTTACCAAAACGAACGAACAGATGGACTCAAATAGAAAGAGAGAGGGGCGAATGAAAGCAAGGACACATGCAACACTAAACTCGCGTCGCGCGATACACAATTACTACTATCACGCGTGTAAGGCCACATGCACTAACTTTTTTTCAGACGGACAGTGATAAAAACACTAACCTTCCCAGAGTTAGGTTTTAAAAACCTGGAAAACGCTTATTAGAAAAGATGACATTAGATGGGTTTACGTTTGAAAACATTACAGTACCCAGACAGCACATCTTCGAAACAGGAGGTAGAAGAAATTGCATATTTTGAACGCAGCCACTTAGCTCTTTTAAATTTGTATATTTGGGTTCCTTAGGGCTTGCTGACAAAGAATATGTAAAACGTTACGCAAATAGTCTAGGAATTACCAAATTATAACCAAAATAAAAAGTGGGGGTGCCTGACAGCATGAAATCATTTCTGCTCATAAAATTTTTTTATAACGTGTTTGAAAAAACCTTACGTTACGGAAATAGCCTACCATGTTAACTCCAAATTGATTGGAGCGCAACAAATATAAGACTAAACACGATTGGTCGGGCTATAAATACTATCTTGTGTTGTCAGGGGAAACGTGAGAAAGGGGTACTTTTTTTGAAAAGATGTGTAGACGTGGTGTGATTGGGTAGAGCTGCGAATATACTCAATTCAGAGCGTCTGTTCATTGCCACATCTTGTAATAAACCTACTAAGAAGCAGTGCGTTGAGCACCAGTGTATTTTTGTTATAAAATAAAGCCTGGGACATCGGCAGATCGGAGTTGTGCTATATTCATTGCCAGTCAACGAAACTGTTTATTATTCTATGAATTGTGGGACAGTGGTCTTAAAGTTATTGAGCAGCACCTGGTCAGAGCTTTGCTGAAGCCAGAGGTGGACAGCATACTCCTTGGTCCATATAGCAACCAGTGGGGTGGCTCCAGCCCAAGGGGAGACTCATCAAGCAGAGGAGCCTTTTTCTGCCAGTCATCACGCAAGATAAGAGAGTGTGGCCATGGAGCTCAACATTAAGTACCCCCATCTTTAAAATGACAGTGTAAAATACAATTAAGAGGGAAAATAAATTGGTTTAATATCAGGAACTGAGAACATCTCCAATACTAGTTCCAATAAAGACAAACTATTGAAGTCATGATGACAAATACCAACAGAGCTTGAACAAAACAAAACCAGTATTACCTCATATTACTACTACACAACTGACACACATAGGATACTTTTAATAATATATGTCACTACAATATTCATATTGAGAAATTCTGTACATATAACTTGTAATTAAAATTGATTGTGATTCCTGGTTCCCTTTGTATTTGAATCAGGACACATATTCATTCATGACAGCACTGAATACATATTGTTATTTGAAAAGTTATCAGTGACTCCTTTAAGATATCCTTGTAGAGTGTTTTATGTATGTGAGTGTCACAGTGTTGTCAAGTGTGGTGGAATAAATTAAATTGTTTATCTGTCTGTTGTTGTTATGACTTACACTTCATCATACACATACCCTAGACATATAACGTAGTCATCACACTATTCCAGAATAATTCTGACTGAGGTATACATATGTGGAAGCAAGTAAGGTTATCTATAATACACTACTCTTATTAGATATAGATACCTTCACAGCTGATCTCAGTCAGTACACTAAGTCCCCTATAAATATTTATAACATCCCACTTTACCACAAGATAGATAGATAGATAGATAGATAGATAGATAGATAGATAGATAGATAGATAGATAGATAGATAGATAGATAGATAGATAGATAGATAGATAGATAGATTTGATAGATAGATGGATAGAGGGATGGATGGATGGGTAGAGGGAGGGAGGGAGTGAGAGAGCAATAACACGAGCTCGTCCGTTGTTTCAGCGGAAATGTCTGTCAAAAGTATCTACTCACAATTATAATTTAATATGTAGCCACAACTCGCTTTACGTGTCTCTGTAAAAACATGAAAAAGGATTATTATTTGTGACAGACTAGTTGTGTATGTAGATGTGGGAAGACAGACGTAATACTTGACACAACACTTGACGGCAATAACTTATTTCTGAAAGAAAGAAAAAACACATAACAACTGTGTCCTAATACAAGCTAGATTCAACTCGAGAAAAACCAACCTGACGAAATAGCTTGACAACCATCTAGCCTACTGCAGGAAACTTCTAGCAAACAACTACTCATAGAATAACCGCCAAATACTAAATGGCTTACGGGTCTGTATCCGCGGCAGCATGACCGCTTTCCACAAGCGGGCTTTTCAAACTGACTACTTTCTCGTCTGAACTGTAGTCCTGCACCAATTGACCACATCACGTGGTCTCCGGTTCATGAGAACTGACCAGCTCCGACTAAAGCTCTGAGCTGTCACTAACAAGACGTTAGATGTGCTCCCAGCGAAGCGCACGCCTATTGTGGTTGTCATAAAACATACCGTGACATTATAATTGTTAAAAAAAACAACTGACATACACTTCTCTACTGTAATCGTTCGACCTACTTGTTGTCCACGCACCTTTCCACTGTAATCGTTCGACCTACTTGTTGTCCACGCACCTTTTCCACTGTAATCGTTCGACCTACTTGTTGTCCACGCACCTTTTCTACTGTAATCGTTCGACCTACTTGTTGTCCACGCTCCTTCTCTACTGTAGTCGTTCGACTTGTTATCCAGCAAGTACCAAAGACTAGCGTTAACGGTCTCAAATGCTGTTATATCCTAGAGTGAAGTTGAGGATGAGCTCTCATCATCATCGTGGTTATCATCATCATTGACCTTCAGCTGCCCAAGGAACATAGGTCTTCAACAAACTCGTGCCAAAATCCTTTTTCCCCGTAAAGAATTTTTCAAACAGCGCTTATAATGTTTCCCATGCTATTGTCAAGATTCATTGCAACCATTTGACTTCAGTCTCACCGCTGGCTTGAACTGCTTATGCCATTATACCGCCCATGAGCACAGTATTTTAGCTCTGCATAGTTGGAGAGCCCCCTTGGATGGCAGGGAATGCACAGTAAGCCACATGCCTTTTACATCTAGCTTGGGACCAGGTATGACGATCCTTTAAATATAAATACAAGCCAAGCTTGAGAAACTGGAGAGCATGAATTCATTTCAGCACTTTTCGGAATGGCAGAAAAGCCACAGGATCTACAGTGTATATAATATCAAGGAGTCTTCAACTTGGTATTGGCTGCAAAAGAGCGAAACACGTGGACAACAACAACTACCCGGTAATATATTTCGAGGACTGATCTTCATAACTCCTTCGATCTCTTGAATAAATAATGAAGGAAGCCTAAACCCTGCGAGTAATAAATAAATAAATATAGGTCATTAACAGACTTTCGTTGAACCAGGCGAACACCAGACACAAGAAAAGAAGTATAAATGATAGCCTTACCGGGAATCAAACCGAGGACCATCCAAATAGCGCCATCGCCTTTCTGTGAAAGTAAATCGTGAATGGACGCACAGCCAATTATTGGCGTTTCTCATATCTTGGGGTACATTTGGAGTTTCTCTGAGTGCCTGTTGGGTTGAGAAGTTCGTGGAAGTGTTCTTTCCATCCAGCGGTTCTTCTGTTTTTGTTGAATATTGGTGTTTCATTTCTATCATTAATGATTGTAGCAGTACTGAAGCTTTCATCTCTCCCTCTTAAAGCTTTTGTTCTTTTGTAGAAATCTGTTGGGGCACCCTTCGCAGTTAGTTGTTCTTCGTATTTACTCCATGAGTCTTCTGTTGCTCATTTTGTTACATCCAAATATCAGTATTGAAACTAAACAGCAACTGATAAATAGTATATTACTACCAGCTCAGCGTCAAAGAAAGTTCCTACTCAGAACACAGGATAAGAAAATCACATCGTGTGAGATGAGTTGCTTAAAAAGGTCCATAAATGTTACCGGCAGCTCTTTGTCGCTGGATATCTGAAAGATAGTTCTCCGTGTTTTATAGAACTAAAGCTGACTTACGGAAGTGAGTCGTGGACAATTAGTACACAAGAAGGAAAAGCACTAGATGCCACAGAGATGTGGTTTTACAGTAGAATGTTAAATATTCCATAGGCAGCTAAAAAAGAGTATTGAGGATGTCATGGGAGAGACCAAAGTACAATGGAAATATTAGAAGGAGGCAGTCCACTTTCTTTGGGCATGTTATGAGAAGATAAAAGTTGGAGTATATCGTGTCAACAGGAAAGAAAGAAAGAAAGAAAGAAAGAAAGAAAGAAAGAAAGAAAGAAAGAAAGAAAGAAAGAAAGAAAGAAAGAAAGAAAGAAAGAAAGAAAGAAAGAAAAAGAGACAGAGGACGACACAGAGAGAAGATTCTGGACAGTTTGACAGCATGGCGTGGACAGTTTGACAGCATGGCGTGGACAGTTTGACAGCATGGCGTGGACAGTTTGACAGCATGGCATGGACAGTTTGACAGCATGGCGTGGACAGTTTGACAGCATGGCGTGGACAGTTTGACAGCATGGTGTGGACAGTTTGACAGCATGGCGTGGACAGTTTGACAGCACGGCGTGGAAAGAAGTCAACAACAGAATTGATTAACAGAACTGGAGACAGGAAGTTGTGGAGAGACATGATTGCCTACGCCACCAGACATGGATGGTACTTGAAGAAGAAGAAGAAGAAGGATAAAAGTATTACCAGGAGAGATAAAAGGAGAAATAATGGCATAAGAAACATTTTAGAAACAAAGACAGACATAAACTAAAAGTGTACTGGTCATGTTATAAGAATGGAGAGCGTCCAAATTGACAGAGTGATTATAGCGCTGGTCTCTGGTGGCAAAAGTGCCGGGTTCAATTCCCAGTATCCATCTGCTCCAGTCTAGCCAGCTGTAAATGGGTACTTGACTTTGCTCGTGAGTTAGGGAAGGGAAAGGCAGTGAGGAAGATACTGGTCACCTCCCCCCACCTCTCAATGCTGGACCCAGAATAGTGAAATCTCCAACACGTCACTCCTCGACGGCTGTATCTGCTCCGAGACTACATTTATAAGAGTGGAGTCCCGATCAGTTACCACTACGTGCCTACAACAGTAGAATATCTGGTGTTAAGAGCTCGAGGAAAACCAAAAAGCGGATAGACAGATATTACCTTGTACTACAGACGCCCTACATCAACAGGAGCCGCGGTAGCATAGTAGTTAGTGCACTGGCTTCCTAGCTCAGTGGTCTATGGTTCGATCCCCAGATGAGGTGTTTTTATACTTATTTCGTGATTTATTATTAAACAACGTTGGTTTTTTTAATTCCTCATTTGTATTTTCATATTGGTAACCAATAGTCAAATTGCGGTGTCACGTATCCGCTGGTTTGCCATTTCAATTTACTAATTGAAAAAAAAAAAAAAAAAAAAATGTATTTAATGTTGACAGGCCTCGCGGTTTTCAATTTTTTTTTTTCAGTATTCATACCAGGGTTATGGAGTCGGCCAAACAATTTTCCGACTCCGGAAATTTAGAAGTCCGACTCCGACTACAGTTTTTTAAAATAGTGAGTTGGCAAAAAATTAAGCACTTATATGGAGTTATATGTATAAGTATATGTTGCGTGATAAATTCTCGCAACATCGTTTTATTACAATATCTATTTTATAACGCAAGGGCAACAACTGCTTGAAATTTATAGTCACTTTTCTCGGTAAGCATTTGTCTTCCCGCGTTGGTATTGAATGCAGTTAAGTTTTGAGCTTTGGTCTTTTTGCGCTGGACTGCGCATGACTGGTCTTGTTTTTTTGGTCGATCGGTTTCCGCCCACCACTAGTGGAGTGAGCGATTTGAATGGCGAAAGAGATGCCTCGTTGAAGAGGGGATCTCCGCTATTTTTTGTTCTGTCAGGGATGTGTAGTCCTCTTAATGGATATTTCGTTTATTCGAGATAATACCTCTAGTGTTTCCCACATGTCGGAAGGCGTGATATTTCTGTGTATTTCCTGAAGGCAAGGTAAATTGACTTTTCATTAACTCTATCGATTTTGGGTCGTGAGCGATTTCGATTCATAGCCTGTCTTCGAAAGTCGTCGTCACGAGATGTTTTCCCAGCTCACATGTCGCTGTATTGTACTGCATCGGTTGATGCATGTCCCAAGGACCATTACTTGCTACTTTGTTAAATGAACTAGGTTTGGAAAACCTTTATTATCTAGAGGATATTTTTGAGGACATTATTTATACTTCGGCAGACGTGTCTGTCTTGCTGAAGTCAGACTAAGGAGAGTGAACTGATCTCATACATCTGGTTATCTCCTGGCTGTTATAGAAAAGGATGGAGTTTTTCACCTGACTACATTTACAGCACTATGAAATATAACATGCATCTGACTCATCATTGTAATGCTGTCTACCGTCTATTGCTGTATTGAATGTTGCTGTGATAATGACTGTTTGATGTGCCTACATATTCGCGTAACCATTTTGTCACTGTGGCGTCCACAATAAATAATGAAGAAAAACGTCAACGGCTGTTACAAGAATCATTGACTTTATACGTCGTGAGTTTACTGACGTTCTATGTGGATTGCCCTGTTATTTTTGTATGAACATTGTTTGACTGAACACATCTGCACACTACACAAAACCAGACATGCGGATACCATCCATCATCATATGGCATCACGCATCATTTGGTGGCCATAAGCTGGTTTGATTCTGGTACCAGCAAACACGGGGTCCCTTACCCACTTCATTTTCAACAAGAATTCATCAGCATCCTTCAAGAAATTAACATTCTTCAATACAGTCAACATCTTCAAAATTTTCAAAGTACTCGGCGTTGCCCGGTAAAAGTCAAAATTCCAACTTTTTGACGGAAACAAGAATTTGACAGTACCCGGCGTTGTTACATGTTGCCGGATAACTCGGACTGCTGTTATCTTTTACGCAAGTCAAGCAAGTTGCTGCTGTCAAGGTTCCAGTGCTGTCGTTTTTGTGAAGGTCAAGTGCCGGTTGAAACGGGTTGTTTTCTGAAGAAGGCCAAGTACCGATTTCCATCAACTTATTTTTGGATTAGAAGGTCAAGTGCCGAAACAACTCAACACACAGTATTTCAGAAGCTCTTGTACCATCGTGTTAGCAGTGGAAGCAGTTCAGATGTGCCATCATCGTTGGAGCTTCGCTCTTTAGGACGTTGATTGACATCCGTTTTTTTCTGCTGTTCGACGATTGGAAGCCTATAAGTTAAGTGGCCTGTTTGTATGTAAACTGTGCCCTTATACTTCTGCTGAGTCTTCTGTGTATCATCTCATTCTATATGTTATATGTCTATATGTTATTTGTATATTTATATGTTTATATTTCAGCGGGTTCTCGGTTGGGTGGTGTCTCCGTTAGATTATGCCACGTCATAGAGGTCGTCTATTGTGAGCGTTTTCTGTAGGGTTTGCAAATTTCCGATACTGGAATTTGCTAAGCGACTTCTGTTGCTATTTATGTTAGCTGTGATGACATGTTTTAATATTGTTTTCGTTATTATTTCGCATTCTTTAGTTTTGTTTTGATTTGTTTGTATTTGTTAGCCTACTCTTGTCTATAATTTAGTTTCATACAACATTTTTGTTTATACACTGTGGTGTCATGTATTTTGTTTAATTATAGCGCAGATATCGTCACATTTTTTGTGATATTTCATTAATTTCTGCTTTATTTTTAGTTGATTTCTGCGAACGTTTTTGTATTGTTGCTGATCTTTGTTATTGTTTACATTGTTATTGTTTACATTGTTTGCATTGTTTACATTTTCAATGTTTACATTCTGCATGTGTTTACATAGTCATTGTTTACAGTTATAGTAATTAGTTAATGGGCTATGCTAATGCACTGTTACTACTACACTGATGATAAATGAATGATGAATAGTGTCGTGCACTATTGAATGAGAAGTGCACTTATGATCAAGAATTGAGTGCTGATATTTCATATACAAGTTCTTTGATTGGAGACTTGTTTCCCACAGAGACTGGGATAATATAATGTGATGTGAATATACAAGTGCTTAATTAAGACTTGTTACACTTAGGTTTGAAATAAATTAGTTAATTATTTCAGGTTTTGGACTCATATGTTAGACAACATGTCTACATTTGAGCACTTTATTGAGCAGGGTAAATTGCTTGGGAAGACTGGTGATAAGTTAGAAGAATTTTGCAACTGCTCGATATGATAAAGCAATGGAAGCTGAACAAAAGAAACTGCAGATGCAGGTGGATGAAAAAAGATTCCAAATGGAAATGGAAAAACAAAAAAGGGAATCAGAAGCTGAGGAGAGAAAACTCCAGCTACAGCTAGAGGCTGAAAATAAAAGACTTGAAAAAGAGGCTGAGAATAAAAGACTTGAAAAAGAGGCTGAAAATAAAAGACTTGAAAAAGAGGCTGAAAATAAAAGACTTGAAAAAGAAGCTGAAAATGAAAGACTTCAAAAAGAGGCTCAGGCTGAGGAAAGAAGATTACAGAGAGAGTCTGATGAGAGGAAAGAGAAAGCAAAAATGGAACATGAAGAAAAGGTCTTAGCTTTAGAGTTGGAAAAATTGAAATTGACGAGCATGAGTAATGGTAATGATTCAAACAAGGGTTCATCTTCTGGTAAGGCTAATAATGATACTTTTAAGATTAAGTTACCAACATTTAGTCCTTCCAGTGATGACATAATGTTCTATCTGGACAGATTTGAACAAGCATGTACAGCTCATAACATAGACAAAGCAAAATATGTTTATCAGTTATCAGGGATACTGACAGGTAAAGCTCTAAGTATATTAAATATGGTGGATGAACCTGACAAGAACAATTATGAGGTTGTCAGGGCCGCTTTGTTAAAGAAATATCAGCTTAACGAAGACGGCTATCGTCTACAATTTAAAAACATGTTACCTGAAAATGGAGTTGAATTCTCCGAGTTTATTGCAAGAATACGCATTACTTTCTCACGATGGGTTGAACTATCTAAGACGGAAAAAACTTATGAAGGACTTATGGACTTAATACTTAGAGACAAAGTCATGTCGTCTGTCAATGAGTCTTTCCTTGCTTTCCTTCATGAACGTAAACCTAAAACAATAAAAGAAATGGAAGATTTCTGTTGCCAATACGTAACTGCGCACCCACACATAACCATGGGTAACTCTAAGGTGAAAGAAGGTTTACCAGTTGCTTCGGCAGCTCCGTATGGCCAAAACTTTGCTCGTAGATTCCAACAAAATTTTGATAGAAAGAGTAGCGGTAATTTCTGTCAAAATCATGGAAATCAATTTCATGGTGATTCTTCTTCGAAGAATTGGAGACAACCTGATAGTACTCGTTACTATCACCCTAATAATTATAAGCATTTCAAAAGAGGATATGGTAATAGAGGTTATTCCTGCCGAAGACCTCAGAACCAAACAAATAGATGTTCGCATCAATGTGAACATGATAGTAATCGTGGAAACTGGAATTCGAACCAGGATAACAATTACAATAGAGACAATAATAACTGCAGAGATAATAATAACTCTGATAACTTCAGAGGTAATAATAGTCGGGGTAGATCTCAACACAAAAAAAAGAGATATCAGCAGGCTAATGCTGTACAACAGGAAACTGAGGGAGCCTGTAATCATGTTGTTGATAGTAAAAACTTTGACGCTGTCACTGGTTCTGCTTTTGACTTTGAGAGAGCAAACAAATGCCCCCAATGCAGTACTTTATTCGAACCGGGTACCATAACTACTTTGAGTTGTGGTCACCCACTTCCCGCTCTTCCTGCTGCTGTTGCGCATGACGGGAGGGGTTCTTTAATTCTACATAAGGGTCTTGTTAATGATACTCCGGTCTCACTACTTTTCGATTCCGGATGCACCACTATTGGTGTTAGACAATCGCTTGTAGATCCATCTTGTGCTACAGGAAGGGTTATTAAATGTGTCACATTTGGCGGCACTCTAGAAAAATATCCTACTGCTGTAATTCGCATTGCCACTCCTTTCTTTACTGGAGATGTGCATGCTTGTCTCTTACCTAATCCTATTGCGGACCTTATTATTGGTCGTATTCACGGAGTTAGGGAGTGTACCCCACAGCAGATTGCTGCTTGGAAGATAATAACATGCAAGCTACAAATGCAGTAGTTACAAGAGCACAAGCTCTACAAACACCCGAAACTTCACTGAATAGTGATAATGAAGTTGATAGCCAAGATAGTCACTTAGTAATCACTCGTGACTCTTTCATAAAATTGCAAGAAGAAGATCCTTCTTTAAAAAAATTCTTCGTTCTTGCGAAGAAAGGTGATCCGAATCAGGATACAAATAGAAAATCTTGGATTGCAATGAGAAACGGCGTACTTGTACGTATGGTACAAGATTCGACTACGTCGGCACATTCGCAAATTCTTGTTCCCAAGAGCATGAGAGTGCAAATATTACAACATGCTCATGACTCGCAATGTGCTGGACATATGGGTTTTTCCCGTACGAAGTCGAGAGTCCTTGCGGCTTTCTTTTGGCCTTTTGTCAATAAGGACATTCGTATTTACTGCCGATCATGCAAGGTATGTCAGGAGGTCAAATCTAGAGGACCACGACATGCTGCGCCTATCCAGGCTGCTGACATTCCTATTCGGCCGTTTCAGAAAATGGCCATAGATATTATTGGCCCTTTTAAGGTCAAGTCGGCCAGAGGACATCAGTTTTATCCTTACATGTGTCGATATGTGCACACGTTGGCCAGAGGCTATTCCTCTTAAGAGCATATCTACTACAGATATCGCAGATGCTCTTTGGTTGATATTTTCTCGCTTGGGGTTCCCCAGAGAAATATTGTCAGACCATGGCACTCAACTCATATCTGACACTATGTCACAGGTAATGTCTACCTTACATATTGAACGATCTCTCAGTAGTATCTACCATCCTATGTCTAATGGGTTAGTTGAGCGTCTGAATAGAACGCTCAAGACTTTGCTTGGTAAGATAACTGAAGATCATCCTCAAGATTGGGACAGGGTTTTACCCGCGGCTCTCTTTGCCTATAGAGAAGTCCCTAATGAACACACAGGATTTTCTCCCTTCGAACTTGTCTTTGGCGCGCGTCCACGCGGCCCTATGTCTTTATTACACGATCTCATCACTGCCGATGATATTAGCGATGAAACTCAATCCTCATATGAGTATGTCATTGCTCTTAGACAAAAGATCATTGAGGCATGTAAGCTAGCAACTGCTTCATCAGAAATTGCTAAAGAGAAGGCAAGACAGTTTGCTAACAAGAATAGATTCTACGACAACTTTGTCCAGGTGACAAAGCATTCGTCCTACTCCCCAGTAGGGAAAATAGACTTCTTATTGCATGGAAAGGTCCGTATGCAATAGTCTCTCGGATTTCCGATGTTGACTATGTGGTCGATATTGATGGAAAGCATAAAACTTTCCACATAAACATGCTTTCGGAATTTCACGAACGTCCGGACTATTTGCTGCCTATTTTCCAGGCAACGGATGATGCTCCTGCACCTCACGGTCATTATTCATCCCTGTCTGTCATACAGGATGAGGAATCTACCTTCTCTGATGTTAATCTTCCCCTTCCAGTGGTTCCATTACATTCCACGGAATCTTGGAAAAACGTTTCTGTTTCTCCTAATCTTTCTGGTGACGAACATCGACAAGTCTCGTCGATGTTACAAACATTTCAGGATGTTCTCACTGACATTCCTGGACACACAGATGTCATAGAACATGACATAATTCTTACCGACAATAATCCAATTAGGGTTAGGCCGTATCCTATTCCTATACACTTTCAGTCGCAAGTGGAAAAGGAATTGGATGAAATGATTCAATTAAATATAATTGAACCATCGACTTCACCATATTCTTCTTCCATGGTTATTGTCCGGAAGAAGGATAAGAACATACGAATTTGTGTTGATTATCGCAAATTGAATCAGGTCACAAAGTTCGATGCTGAACCGATGCCTTTGTTAGAAGATCTACTGATTAGACTTTCTAATTCTAGATTCTTCACTAAACTTGACTTGTCTAAAGGTTATTGGCAAGTGCCTTTAGCAGAGCATGCCAAACCTCTTACTGCTTTTTCTACACCTAGGGGTCTATTTCAATGGAATGTTATGCCTTTTGGTCTCATGAACGCCCCTGCCACTTTCGTTCGCATGATGCGTCGAATTCTGTCACATCGTTCGGATGTCATCGCATACTTAGATGACATCTGTCTCTTCAGTGATACCTGGGAAGATCACTATTTAGGGTTATATGACTTACTGTCCACTCTACGTGAGAATAATTTGACAGCGAAACCTTCTAAAGCTTTTGTTGGTTTTGGTGAAATCTCTTTCCTGGGTCATCGTGTTGGTCATGGTCTCTTGAAGACAGAAGACCACAATACTTCCAAAATACTGAACATCTCTGTTCCTAAAACGAAGAAACAAGTTAGGAGTCTCTTAGGTTTAATTCAATTTTATGGGAGATTTATTCCAAATTTATCTTCGATCATGGCACCTCTCTCAACATTGTTGAAGAAAGGTTCGCCTAATCTGGTCCGTTGGTCTGAAGAATGCCAATCTTCACTAGACCAAATCAAGAATATATTTTCTTCTCCTCCCATCTTAAGATTACCTACTCTTGATAGGACTTTTGTTCTTCGGAGTGATGCTTCATCCACTGGGATTGGAGCAGCACTGATGCAAGAATATGCAAATACTCTGCATCCTGTTATGTACATTTCTAGAAAACTAAATGCGGCAGAGAGGAACTACTCGGTTTTAGACCGTGAGTTGTTAGCGATGGTTTGGTCAATTCTAAAGCTACAAAGATTCCTCCTGGGCGCACATTTCATTCTAGAGACTGATCAGAAAGCTCTTACAGCTATTCAGACTAAGAATTTGAAGAGTTCGAGATCCACTCGATATGCTATAGCTCTTCAACCTTTTCACTTCACGGTACGAGCTATCCGTGGTGCGGATAATGTGATGGCTGACATTTTGTCTAGATGCCCACATGACTCCAACTAATACTTCTGTCCTATATTTCCATATATTACAGAGTCATAACACACCTATATTTCTACAATAGATTAGCACATCTGTACTTACTTTATATGTACACACTATCGTGCTTTGTTGTCATCTTCTTCTGTTCGTTTTTTTTAAGATGATAGAGGAGGACTGAGTAGTTAATATAAGGGCCGTTAGTTTACTAAACAGCCACAATTATTAATAATGTATTGTACCTTATGAAGCATATTAGTTATTAATTAGCATTATATTGCTTGTACTTTCTCAGAATGTCATTGTTGAGCTGAGGACTTACCTTACTAGTATCAAGCATGACGAGTTCTAGATTGTGTACTTACCCTCGGAATACCAGAGCATATGTCCTGGATCGTCATGTAGTTTAACTTTACTATGTACTTATGTCATTACATGTCAAAGAATGTACTATTTTAATTTTCCTATCAGATTTGTACATCCATTTTTAAAGACAATATTAGAGTATGCTGTTTAATGATGATTATGGTAACTTGCATACGTATATTGTGTTTACATGCTAACGTGATGTGTGTTGGTGACACCTCCCCGATGTGAATATTTTTTGAGACATATTTATTTTTCTGTTGAGGTATATCCTCACCAGACACTCTATATTTAGCCTCATGTTAGGCAATTTAATTAATTATCAGCGCATAATTCGTGCGTTTTGAGCCGCTTATCGCATGCTCTTTGATATTTAAAAAAAAAAAATATGTTCCACATATTTTTTTATCGGGAGGAGGTGGTGATATGTTGCGTGATAAATTCTCGCAACATCGTTTTATTACAATATCTATTTTATAACGCAAGGGCAACAACTGCTTGAAATTTATAGTCACTTTTCTCGGTAAGCATTTGTCTTCCCGCGTTGGTATTGAATGCAGTTAAGTTTTGAGCTTTGGTCTTTTTGCGCTGGACTGCGCATGACTGGTCTTGTTTTTTGGTCGATCGGTTTCCGCCCACCACTAGTGGAGTGAGCGATTTGAATGGCGAAAGAGATGCCTCGTTGAAGAGGGGATCTCCGCTATTTTTTGTTCTGTCAGGGATGTGTAGTCCTCTTAATGGATATTTCGTTTATTCGAGATAATACCTCTAGTGTTTCCCACATGTCGGAAGGCGTGATATTTCTGTGTATTTCCTGAAGGCAAGGTAAATTGACTTTTCATTAACTCTATCGATTTTGGGTCGTGAGCGATTTCGATTCATAGCCTGTCTTCGAAAGTCGTCGTCACGAGATGTTTTCCCAGCTCACATGTCGCTGTATTGTACTGCATCGGTTGATGCATGTCCCAAGGACCATTACTTGCTACTTTGTTAAATGAACTAGGTTTGGAAAACCTTTATTATCTAGAGGATATTTTTGAGGACATTATTTATACTTCGGCAGACGTGTCTGTCTTGCTATTGTCTTGTGTTTGGGAATTGAATTCACTCCAACTTTGGTGGCAGCTTTCAGCTTCTCTTCTTTGTTTTATCCACGCTGCCAGCTGGGGGCAATTGTGGAAGTAACCATTATGTTCTAAATAAATTACTGTCCTGAATTCTATAGCTCGGTGCGGTTGTTCCACAGCTCGGTGCTGTTGTTCCACAGCTCGGTGCTGTTGTTCCACAGCTCGGTGCGGTTGTTCCACAGCTCGGCGCTGTTGTTCCACAGCTCGGTGTGGTTGTTCCACAGCTTGGTGCTGTTGTTCCACAGCTCGGTGTGGTTGTTCCACAGCTCGGCGCTGTTGTTCCACAGCTCGGTGTGGTTGTTCCACAGCTCGGCGCTGTTGTTCCACAGCTCGGTGTGGTTGTTCCACAGTTCGGCGCTGTTGTTCCACAGCTCCATGTGGTTGTTCCACAGCTTGGCGCTGTTGTTCCACAGCTCGGTGCTGTTGTTCCACAGCTCGGTGCTGTTGTTCCACAGCTCGGTGCGGTTGTTCCACAGCTCTGCGCTGTTGTTCCACAGCTCGGTGCGGTTTTTCCTCAGCTCGGTACTGTTGTTCCACAGCTCGGTGCGGTTGTTCCACAGCTCGGTGCTGTTGTTCCACAGCTCGGTGCGGTTGTTCCACAGCTCGGCGCTGTTGCTCCACAGCTCGGTGTGGTTGTTCCACAGCTCGGTGCTGTTGTTGCACAGCTCGGTGCTGTTGTTCCACAGCTCTGTGCTGTTGTTCCACAGCTCTGTGCGGTTGTTCCACAGCCAGCACGATGCCCTTCCCGAAGGCTGTGAAGGATATTGTGTAAGTGTTACGCACAGATTCTTTTGTAGGCAATGAATATAGAGATATATATAGAAAGATATTTATTTATCTTTTAACACTTTTTGTTGAGAGTCATAGGTACATAACCCTTGATTTTGTGGATGCCACATTTTATTATGTCTGTTACTTCTCTTGGGTCTTATATGAATACTTAGAGTTACGGCGGCCCATCCTGAGTTGAACTCTGGGGGTCACGCGTTTCTGCGCATGTGTCGAATTGTGGTCGTCGAGAGAGACTTCCGTGATGATGGGCGGATCCTGATCGCTGTCCGGACAGAAGTCCGAAGATTTGTTCTTTGCTGTGAAATTCTGGGGGAAGGTGACATCGTCTTTATGACTATTATGTCTATGTTCCTCCCCAGAATATATTCTTAGCGCCAAAGGAAGGCGGGTGCTATTTTTCTAGTGTTTTTCTAGGATGATAAGGTAAAGAGAGACAGTTACTGTACCTTTTCAAATGCCTAGATCTGCAGCCATGTTATGGTCTGCACATGTATATGATTGGCTATTTTCGAGACATTTTGCCAGCAGCACCATTATTCGTATGATATACATTGCATTATTATGTATATAATCTACACAGCATTATTGATATGATGGACAGCGCCCTTTACTTATGCTTTATTATGCAGCTTCGGAGTGAGCGAAGCTCATCGAAGTTAGGAGCCATTTTTGGATCTCGCCTTTGCCTAAGCGGATGATCGTTCGGAGAACAGGGAGACCTTACTATCTGATGATGATACAGAGATGTCTACTATTGTAAGCCACTACTGGTGGTTTTGAGATTGTCGTCATAAAAGCCTACTAATTTACGGCTTGTAATTCTTCGTCAGAAGAGGTTCTGTCAGGGAGCCATTGTTGATAAATATTTGAGAACATTAACTGACGCGATCAGTCAGTTAGGCTTGAAAGTAAATACAACTAGAACCCAGAGGGACTAGCTACTAACGTTCTACTATATTCACATTCTTTACGAATGTATCCTTGATGTCGTAAACCATTTTCAAGCATGTGATGTTGTTGCCAACCTGTTCCAGTGGCTGTAGCTGTGTTGTCAGAGTGTGCGTCCCATTAAACTGTATGAAACTGTTAACAGTAGTTCCAGCCGTCATTGACTTCTAGATACAAGTGTATGAGTGCATTGTACCTATCAACTCTACAGAACAGTACACCCTTTCGCGTAACTCACACATGTACTCTCACTCAATATAAACACTGTCCCTTGCCAGGACCTCAATGCTTTATGGACAAGGTGACCGGGATATCCAACACTGTGTCGGTTCGAGTTGACCATCAACCTTCATCAAGATGACTAGTACACACAAACAACATACACTTATCAATGTGGACTTATCAGTAAGACAGAGGTTTTCAAACTGTTTTGGTCCTCGGCTCCCTTGACCTGTGCATAAATCACTGCGGCTCCTCGCTATACTACGAAGATCTATATTTATTGATGGACCTTAGCTCATAATATCGAGCCCAACACTTTTCTCAAGCCACCGCGACGCCCTTAGCCGAGGGCCGCAACGCCCTTGGGAGCCGCGACGCACAGTTTGAAAACCTCTGGACTGTAAGAGATGTATGAAATCCTTAGAAGAGTTATTGTTGGTTGTAAACGTGAACAATTGTAGCAACAGAGGGGAGTCCAAGATATAATGTCTAACGAACGAAAACCTAAACAGGAGCTTCTGTTGGTAAACAGTAAATAAATAAATACACGTACACCGGTAATTGCAGGCACACGTAGCAAATAAAGAAGTATCTAACTAAACAAGAGAAAAACAACAGAAGTGATAAGCCTACCGGGGACTCGAACACAGGACCATCCGAACGGTAACACCGCCTCGCTACGGGAGTGAATCGCCACTATCCACTCTGCCAGTTAAGCATAATCATCCATCCATCATCCATCCATCCATCATCCTTCCATCATCCATCCATCATCGCCGCCGAGTAATGCTTAACTGGCAGAGTGGATAGTGGCGATTCGCTCCCGTGGCTAGGCGGTGGGTGCTGTGGTGGGTTTTAATGGTATGAATTGTTGTTATGTATTATTATTGTATTAAATGAGATCAGCTATGAAGGTCTCTGAATTTAACAAATAGTATTGTAAACTTTTCAGAGTACCTTTCCGCTACCACCCATTTGATCTCATTCAAAATTACTCTATATTATTATATAAAATGACTTCGTGTAGTGTCTAGGGTTATGAATGTAGAGTGTAATGTGCAATAACCAACTAACATACCAAAAAATAGTTTATTATCCACAACAACCAACAGTATTACAACAATAACATACAAACGACACTTTAAAAGGCTATCTTATTTAAGACAGTGGTTGAAATTTGTGTAAATAAAATTTTTTACAATTTATTATCCTGATTCTAATTTATTTTGAACCAGGACTGACAATCAAAAGTGAAATCAAAAGAATCATTTACAACAGTCCAATAACACAGTAGATCTTCTGTCCGTACATACAATATTATTCTAATATAAGTGTGTAGTTGTATTCTTCTACTTTGAGGTAATACTAGTATCAACGATAGGTTGTTGGTTATAATCACTCCCTTTAAGTTATGTCTGTTTTCGTTTGTCACTTGTGGAAATATTAATAACTATTCACAGTTTTCTTCACTATCACTTTCTAGTTCTTTTAAATTGAGCTGCCAGGTGCCGAACAAGAACTTAACTTGGCAGGAGAATACAAGTAGATCGTTTCCTCTGCTCGCTTGACAATCTGTTCCACCTGTTTGATAGGCAATGGCCACTAGCATGGGCTCGAAGTATACAGATAGAGTCCTGAATCGAGCAGTTCTCAAGCGTTTGGTACTACATTAACGTCAGTACCCAGGACCCACATTTATTCAATGAAATACACAAGTGAACGATGACTGGCACACTTTCGATCTGCCGTTCTGTCCAGGCTTTTGAGAAATATTGTTTACACAGCACAAGCCTGCTCTCATCGCTCCTTGGCAAAATTGTGTTATAAAATGGCCCAGGAGGAATCTTTGTAGCTTTAGAATTGACCAAACCATCGCTAACAACTCACGGTCTAAAACCGAGTAGTTCCTCTCTGCCGCATTTAGTTTTCTAGAAATGTACATAACAGGATGCAGAGTATTTGCATATTCTTGCATCAGTGCTGCTCCAATCCCAGTGGATGAAGCATCACTCCGAAGAACAAAAGTCCTATCAAGAGTAGGTAATCTTAAGATGGGAGGAGAAGAAAATATATTCTTGATTTGGTCTAGTGAAGATTGGCATTCTTCAGACCAACGGACCAGATTAGGCGAACCTTTCTTCAACAATGTTGAGAGAGGTGCCATGATCGAAGATAAATTTGGAATAAATCTCCCATAAAATTGAATTAAACCTAAGAGACTCCTAACTTGTTTCTTCGTTTTAGGAACAGAGATGTTCAGTATTTTGGAAGTATTGTGGTCTTCTGTCTTCAAGAGACCATGACCAACACGATGACCCAGGAAAGAGATTTCACCAAAACCAACAAAAGCTTTAGAAGGTTTCGCTGTCAAATTATTCTCACGTAGAGTGGACAGTAAGTCATATAACCCTAAATAGTGATCTTCCCAGGTATCACTGAAGAGACAGATGTCATCTAAGTATGCGATGACATCCGAACGATGTGACAGAATTCGACGCATCATGCGAACGAAAGTGGCAGGGGCGTTCATGAGACCAAAAGGCATAACATTCCATTGAAATAGACCCCTAGGTGTAGAAAAAGCAGTAAGAGGTTTGGCATGCTCTGCTAAAGGCACTTGCCAATAACCTTTAGACAAGTCAAGTTTAGTGAAGAATCTAGAATTAGAAAGTCTAATCAGTAGATCTTCTAACAAAGGCATCGGTTCAGCATCGAACTTTGTGACCTGATTCAATTTGCGATAATCAACACAAATTCGTATGTTCTTATCCTTCTTCCGGACAATAACCATGGAAGAAGAATATGGTGAAGTCGATGGTTCAATTATATTTAATTGAATCATTTCATCCAATTCCTTTTCCACTTGCGACTGAAAGTGTATAGGAATAGGATACGGCCTAACCCTAATTGGATTATTGTCGGTAAGAATTATGTCATGTTCTATGACATCTGTGTGTCCAGGAATGTCAGTGAGAACATCCTGAAATGTTTGTAACATCGACGAGACTTGTCGATGTTCGTCACCAGAAAGATTAGGAGAAACAGAAACGTTTTTCCAAGATTCCGTGGAATGTAATGGAACCACTGGAAGGGGAAGATTAACATCAGAGAAGGTAGATTCCTCATCCTGTATGACAGACAGGGATGAATAATGACCGTGAGGTGCAGGAGCATCATCCGTTGCCTGGAAAATAGGCAGCAAATAGTCCGGACGTTCGTGAAATTCCGAAAGCATGTTTATGTGGAAAGTTTTATGCTTTCCATCAATATCGACCACATAGTCAACATCGGAAATCCGAGAGACTATTGCATACGGACCTTTCCATGCAATAAGAAGTCTATTTTCCCTACTGGGGAGTAGGACGAATGCTTTGTCACCTGGACAAAGTTGTCGTAGACATCTATTCTTGTTAGCAAACTGTCTTGCCTTCTCTTTAGCAATTTCTGATGAAGCAGTTGCTAGCTTACATGCCTCAATGATCTTTTGTCTAAGAGCAATGACATACTCATATGAGGATTGAGTTTCATCGCTAATATCATCGGCAGTGATGAGATCGTGTAATAAAGACATAGGGCCGCGTGGACGCGCGCCAAAGACAAGTTCGAAGGGAGAAAATCCTGTGTGTTCATTAGGGACTTCTCTATAGGCAAAGAGAGCCGCGGGTAAAACCCTGTCCCAATCTTGAGGATGATCTTCAGTTATCTTACCAAGCAAAGTCTTGAGCGTTCTATTCAGACGCTCAACTAACCCATTAGACATAGGATGGTAGATACTACTGAGAGATCGTTCAATATGTAAGGTAGACATTACCTGTGACATAGTGTCAGATATGAGTTGAGTGCCATGGTCTGACAATATTTCTCTGGGGAACCCCAAGCGAGAAAATATCAACCAAAGAGCATCTGCGATATCTGTAGTAGATATGCTCTTAAGAGGAATAGCCTCTGGCCAACGTGTGCACATATCGACACATGTAAGGATAAACTGATGTCCTCTGGCCGACTTGACCTTAAAAGGGCCAATAATATCTATGGCCATTTTCTGAAACGGCCGAATAGGAATGTCAGCAGCCTGGATAGGCGCAGCATGTCGTGGTCCTCTAGATTTGACCTCCTGACATACCTTGCATGATCGGCAGTAAATACGAATGTCCTTATTGACAAAAGGCCAAAAGAAAGCCGCAAGGACTCTCGACTTCGTACGGCGTGATGCCATATGATGATGGATGGTATCCGCATGTCTGGTTTTGTGTAGTGTGCAGATGTGTTCAGTCAAACAATGTTCATACAAAAATAACAGGGCAATCCACATAGGACGTCAGTAAACTCACGACGTATAAAGTCAATGATTCTTGTAACAGCCGTTGACGTTTTTCTTCATTATTTATTGTGGACGCCACAGTGACAAAATGGTTACGCGAATATGTAGGCACATCAAACAGTCATTATCACAGCAACATTCAATACAGCAATAGACGGTAGACAGCATTACAATGATGAGTCAGATGCATGTTATATTTCATAGTGCTGTAAATGTAGTCAGGTGAAAAACTCCATCCTTTTCTATAACAGCCAGGAGATAACCAGATGTATGAGATCAGTTCACTCTCCTTAGTCTGACTTCAGCAAGACAGACACGTCTGCCGAAGTATAAATAATGTCCTCAAAAATATCCTCTAGATAATAAAGGTTTTCCAAACCTAGTTCATTTAACAAAGTAGCAAGTAATGGTCCTTGGGACATGCATCAACCGATGCAGTACAATACAGCGACATGTGAGCTGGGAAAACATCTCGTGACGACGACTTTCGAAGACAGGCTATGAATCGAAATCGCTCACGACCCAAAATCGATAGAGTTAATGAAAAGTCAATTTACCTTGCCTTCAGGAAATACACAGAAATATCACGCCTCCCGACATGTGGGAAACACTAGAGGTATTATCTCGAATAAACGAAATATCCATTAAGAGGACTACACATCCCTGACAGAACAAAAAATAGCGGAGATCCCCTCTTCAACGAGGCATCTCTTTCGCCATTCAAATCGCATCAGTATGGTATGTGTGTTAATAAATGAATACGTTGCTTTCGTAGACTACATTTTAAACTATTCATTCATTCATACAGTAATACAAAATAACAAATCATCCACACCTACACACAAATGACTGCTTTGCCAAACACCTTGGGGCAAGGTAGATTCATTTTAACAATGACGGGAAAATTGAAGTGTATATAGTTTATTTTCATGTCTTGTGTGCTTTTTCTAAATGTGCAAACAAATTTCCAATTGTGATAAAAACTGTATGATCAGAAGCAACTGAAATTTTCCTACATTATGTAAAAAAGGATGTACTTTAACAAGAAAGTAGTTTAAGGAATACTACTTTGAAATGTTTTTTCAAATTTTTTAAGCGCCTCCCCTTCCCCCCCCCCCTCCCTTGCATGGATCAAACGTGGGTCTGCCTTGACTTAAGTCTCGTAAAATTCGGAGTCGGGACGTTTTTTACTGACAATTGCTGATTGGGAAATTGCTTCGAACGCCACTAAAAATGACCGACTCCACGACTCCGAAGATACTTGAATAACACTAACTCACTATCCTGTACTTGTCTCATCTTTCTATAATTTACAGCACACATTATCACGGCCTTTGTCTTGTGTACTCTGATCTATACTGGGTAATAGGAAAGCTGTAGCAGTGATTGCGTCTATAATTAGTCTGGGTCGTTCCTCTGGCCTTCGTGAGTTACGTGGAGGTTTCGTGCTAGTAACCCTTGTAAATAAATAAACAAACAACACACAAAGGTATGTTATCAGGCACTCAGTGAGAAATAAAGAAGTAGAAGACCAGACAACAGAAAAACAACAGAAGTGATAGGCTTACCGGGAATCGAACCAGGACCTTCCGAACGGCACCTGTGGTAAACTTCTAAATACAATATCTAAATTAGGCTATAACAGTATAGTGCATAAAGTCAAAGATAAGAAAGTACTAAAAATTTTCGGCGAGAATCGTAAGTTGTCGCCTACGCCTTCAGCGTATTATTTGATAACGCAATGGCCGAACCAAAAGGGTACCCTATTTTTCAAATTCGTCATTGAGACAAACGTTCCACTTCCCTAGGTCAACTAAGTATTTGCCTAAATACATTGTTGAGGGGAGGGGAAACGGAGAAAACCCAACGCAAATCACGTCTCACATTGTTCTAAAAATAAAACTACTTGCTAGTATTGCCTTAGGCGGTTTTTCAAATTACGATGAAAAAGTTAGGAAAAGTGGACACTACGGTCAGGGAAACACGCTTAGCTCTTGTTGCGAATGACGTAATTCTCGTGTATTACGAGAGACTCTCGAAAGTACATGAGAAAAGAATTGAACGGGAGGTAGTTTAAAAATCAACAACTAACATGGAAAAAAATATGGAATATTGAACCAAGCCACGTAGCCCCATAAAAATCATATATTCGTGTACCTGTGGCTTTGCTGACTAAGAATATGTTATCAATTACATAAATAGTCCATTAGATAATCAAATATTGGGGATAATACATAGAGAATCAGAGATACTGTCAGGTCAAGTCATATCTGCTTAGATTGGATAGCATATTTTTTGGGGGGAAAAATTAGGTGAAAGATAGGCTAAGATAGTACGATGAAGGGGATTGGGTGGAATTTGAAGTGAGGCGAAATATTATTGGCCGACCTCGTACTAAACATATATTACCCGAGTAACGTAGTAGAAAGTTGAATTGTATTTTTGAAAGACTTTGTTTACAAGTGAAATAAGGATAATCATTGGCCAGAGTAGTTGATATTGGGGGAAAAGTATTAGGTGAGGACGCCATTTTATAACAAAATTTTGCCAAGGAGCGATGAGAGCAGGCTTGTGCTGTGTAAACAATATTTCTCAAAAGCCTGGACAGAACGGCAGATCGAAAGTGTGCCAGTCATCGTTCACTTGTGTATTTCATTGAATAAATGTGGGTCCTGGGTACTGACGTTAATGTAGTACCAAACGCTTGAGAACTGCTCGATTCAGGACTCTATCTGTATACTTCGAGCCCATGCTAGTGGCCATTGCCTATCAAACAGGTGGAACAGATTGTCAAGCGAGCAGAGGAAACGATCTACTTGTATTCTCCTGCCAAGTTAAGTTCTTGTTCGGCACCTGGCAGCTCAATTTAAAAGAACTAGAAAGTGATAGTGAAGAAAACTGTGAATAGTTATTAATATTTCCACAAGTGACAAACGAAAACAGACATAACTTAAAGGGAGTGATTATAACCAACAACCTATCGTTGATACTAGTATTACCTCAAAGTAGAAGAATACAACTACACACTTATATTAGAATAATATTGTATGTATGGACAGAAGATCTACTGTGTTATTGGACTGTTGTAAATGATTCTTTTGATTTCACTTTTGATTGTCAGTCCTGGTTCAAAATAAATTAGAATCAGGATAATAAATTGTAAAAAATTTTATTTACACAAATTTCAACCACTGTCTTAAATAAGATAGCCTTTTAAAGTGTCGTTTGTATGTTATTGTTGTAATACTGTTGGTTGTTGTGGATAATAAACTATTTTTTTGTATGTTAGTTGGTTATTGCACATTACACTCTACATTCATAACCCTAGACACTACACGAAGTCATTTTATATAATAATATAGAGTAATTTTGAATGAGATCAAATGGGTGGTAGCGGAAAGGTACTCTGAAAAGTTTACAATACTATTTGTTAAATTCAGAGACCTTCATAGCTGATCTCATTTAATACAATAATAATACATAACAACAATTCATAACATCAAAACCCACCACAGCACCCACCGCCTAGCCACGGGAGCGAATCGCCACTATCCACTCTGCCAGTTAAGCATTACTCGGCGGCGATGATGGATGGATGATGGAAGGATGATGGATGGATGGATGATGGATGGATGATTATGCTTAACTGGCAGAGTGGATAGTGGCGATTCACTCCCGTAGCGAGGCGGTGTTACCGTTCGGATGGTCCTGTGTTCGAGTCCCCGGTAGGCTTTTCACTTCTGTTGTTTTTCTCTTGTTTAGTTAGATACTTCTTTATTTGCTACGTGTGCCTGCAATTACCGGTGTACGTGTATTTATTTATTTACTGTTTACCAACAGAAGCTCCTGTTTAGGTTTTCGTTCGTTAGACATTATATCTTGGACTCCCCTCTGTTGCTACAATTGTTCACGTTTACAACCAACAATAACTCTTCTAAGGATTTCATACATCTCTTACAGTCCAGAGGTTTTCAAACTGTGCGTCGCGGCTCCCAGGGGCGTTGCGGCCCTCGGCTAAGGGCGTCGCGGTGGCTTGAGAAAAGTGTTGGGCTCGATATTATGAGCTAAGGTCCATCAATAAATATAGATCTTCGTAGTATAGCGAGGAGCCGCAGTGATTTATGCACAGGTCAAGGGAGCCGAGGACCAAAACAGTTTGAAAACCTCTGTCTTACTGATAAGTCCACATTGATAAGTGTATGTTGTTTGTGTGTACTAGTCATCTTGATGAAGGTTGATGGTCAACTCGAACCGACACAGTGTTGGATATCCCGGTCACCTTGTCCATAAAGCATTGAGGCCCTGGCAAGGGACAGTGTTTATATTGAGTGAGAGTACATGTGTGAGTTACGCGAAAGGGTGTACTGTTCTGTAGAGTTGATAGGTACAATGCACTCATACACTTGTATCTAGAAGTCAATGACGGCTGGAACTACTGTTAACAGTTTCATACAGTTTAATGGGACGCACACTCTGACAACACAGCTACAGCCACTGGAACAGGTTGGCAACAACATCACATGCTTGAAAATGGTTTACGACATCAAGGATACATTCGTAAAGAATGTGAATATAGTAGAACGTTAGTAGCTAGTCCCTCTGGGTTCTAGTTGTATTTACTTTCAAGCCTAACTGACTGATCGCGTCAGTTAATGTTCTCAAATATTTATCAACAATGGCTCCCTGACAGAACCTCTTCTGACGAAGAATTACAAGCCGTAAATTAGTAGGCTTTTATGACGACAATCTCAAAACCACCAGTAGTGGCTTACAATAGTAGACATCTCTGTATCATCATCAGATAGTAAGGTCTCCCTGTTCTCCGAACGATCATCCGCTTAGGCAAAGGCGAGATCCAAAAATGGCTCCTAACTTCGATGAGCTTCGCTCACTCCGAAGCTGCATAATAAAGCATAAGTAAAGGGCGCTGTCCATCATATCAATAATGCTGTGTAGATTATATACATAATAATGCAATGTATATCATACGAATAATGGTGCTGCTGGCAAAATGTCTCGAAAATAGCCAATCATATACATGTGCAGACCATAACATGGCTGCAGATCTAGGCATTTGAAAAGGTACAGTAACTGTAAACTGTCTCTCTTTACCTTATCATCCTAGAAAAACACTAGAAAAATAGCACCCGCCTTCCTTTGGCGCTAAGAATATATTCTGGGGAGGAACATAGACATAATAGTCATAAAGACGATGTCACCTTCCCCCAGAATTTCACAGCAAAGAACAAATCTTCGGACTTCTGTGCGGACAGCGATCAGGATCCGCCCATCATCACGGAAGTCTCTCTCGACGACCACAATTCGACACATGCGCAGAAACGCGTGACCCCCAGAGTTCAACTCAGGATGGGCCGCCGTAACTCTAAGTATTCATATAAGACCCAAGAGAAGTAACAGACATAATAAAATGTGGCATCCACAAAATCAAGGGTTATGTACCTATGACTCTCAACAAAAAGTGTTAAAAGATAAATAAATATCTTTCTATATATATCTCTATATTCATTGCCTACAAAAGAATCTGTGCGTAACACTTACACAATATCCTTCACAGCCTTCGGGAAGGGCATCGTGCTGGCTGTGGAACAACCGCACAGAGCTGTGGAACAACAGCACAGAGCTGTGGAACAACAGCACCAAGCTGTGCAACAACAGCACCGAGCTGTGGAACAACCACACCGAGCTGTGGAGCAACAGCGCCGAGCTGTGGAACAACCGCACCGAGCTGTGGAACAACAGCACCGAGCTGTGGAACAACCGCACCGAGCTGTGGAACAACAGTACCGAGCTGAGGAAAAACCGCACCGAGCTGTGGAACAACAGCGCCGAGCTGTGGAACAACCGCACCGAGCTGTGGAACAACAGCACCGAGCTGTGGAACAACAGCACCGAGCTGTGGAACAACAGCGCCAAGCTGTGGAACAACCCCATGGAGCTGTGGAACAACAGCGCCGAACTGTGGAACAACCACACCGAGCTGTGGAACAACAGCGCCGAGCTGTGGAACAACCACACCGAGCTGTGGAACAACAGCGCCGAGCTGTGGAACAACCACACCGAGCTGTGGAACAACAGCACCGAGCTGTGGAACAACCACACCGAGCTGTGGAACAACAGGACAGTAATTTATTTAGAACATAATGGTTACTTCCACAATTGCCCCCAGCTGGCAGCGTGGATAAAACAAAGAAGAGAAGCTGAAAGCTGCCACCAAAGTTGGAGTGAATTCAATTCCCAAACACAAGACAACAGGAGGCTGACACTTTAATCCTCAGACCTAAGGGTCTTTTATATTTGGACATGCGCCCTAATATAACCGACTAGGTTGAACGGGACGCGCCTCGCCAAAACGAGGCAAAACTTTATTAAAAAAAAAAAAGGTTGACACTTGGGAGTCATGACCGTTAGAGTGTAAAGGAGATTAAAGGTCTGAAACACTTGATCGACGGGGGGGACTACTTCTGATGATGAGATTGCCACCCGTTATAGCGCTCTGTATAGAATTTTCTTTCACCAGATCGGGAGTTAGCGTATAGAAACCAAGAAGTAACGCATTGAAAGCCCTTTAACGGTTGTCCAGGTCATTCTACCTGACTCCCGAACATCAACTCAATAAGGTAGTGAAAACAATCCAGGCTCTTGCCCTGGTGGAAATTTATTTCAAGACGTGTTCTTTCTTCACAAGGTTCTCCGACATTTGTCGCCATCGCGTCTCCCGTCGCCAACATTTTCGCAAATGCTGTTCTAACAAGGCGTCAAGTTCCACTCGTTGAAAAAGTGAATATTTGTATTGTCTCCGCAACACCCTTAAAAGTCCTAGCTTGTGTTTCGCATGAAGTTCTTCGTGTTGCGCCGGAGCTCTGTGACAACAGAACAGCTTGTTGGAAGTTGCATCTTAAAGAAAGTCTTTTTCACTTGGGATCCCATTGTGTCTTCAAGAATTTTCTATCGAGATTCGTTGTGATCATCTTTCTATTTAAACAATAATGTGGTGTGTGTACCTAGCTCTAGATGTAGGACTCCGGCATTCGGTCACAGACGATAGACGGTGTTCAGTTACAAAAGAGGACGACCGCAGCGGTACCCAAGAAATGCCCGGATAAGGTCAGAAGTTTTGTCTGAAGAGTAAGCACGGTTGAGAAGAGCTTAGCGTGGTCAAAGGTGATGTGTTTGTTCTTTTGATTTTTGTTAATCAAGTGCAAATATGACAAAGGGTAGTTAGGAAGTGTTGTGGTTATAATTTATGCATCATCGTCATAATTTTCCATTTTCGCTGCGAATGGAGCATAGAACCACTGTGCAATTGGTCCCTTTTTAGGATTGTTGCACATAGCATTCACATGCTCTTGCAGCAGTTGCTTATGTCGCAATGTGTTTTACAAGATGAAGATGCCAGCCTCATGCAGAACGTAATCTTTGTCGCTGTGTACGACCTGCCTGAAGTAGTACTAGTTATATTCTGTGTTTGTCTCATCTGACATCCCCCTTCCCCCCCCCCCCCCCGAACCACACGAGGTCCCATTATCACAACACGACCAGTAATACCTGCTTTTTGGTTTTATGTTTTTAACTAGCTCTGGGATTTATCAAATTCTTCACTGAACGAGCGCCTGTCCGTATATAAATATTAGACAAACATAAAGGTATGTTTTCAGGCACTCGTAAGAAATAAAGAAGTAGAACACTAGACAACAGGAAAACAACAGACGTGAGTGGCTTACCCAGGACTCGAACCCCGGACCTTCCGTGCGACAACACCGCCTAGCTATGCAAGCGAATCACACTATCCTCCCGGCCATTTAGGCATCACCCTTGTCTGTCCGTACCTTCTTCTTCTTCTTCTGTTGTCGCCCTTCAGCTCCAAAAAGATCACATGACTTCAAACAAATGTACGCCACATCTTCCTGTCACGTGCCATCAGCTCAAGGTCTTTCCGTGTTTTCTTCGACCTTTTTACGTCTGTCTCCAGTTCTCTTCTCCATGTGACCTTTGGCCTTCCTCTACATCTCTTACACTGAGAATTACAGAACAGGGAATGCCTTGTAATGCTATCAACAGGATTTTTTTTCTTCAGTTTGTGTCCTATCCATCTCCAACGTCTTCTAGTTTTTGTCATAAGTTTAACATTAGTCACCCTGTCGTACCACTTCAATCTTTCTATTCTACGTAAGTATCCCTTAGGGAGCCGCGGTAGCATAGTGGTTAGTGCACTGGCTTCCTAGCGCAGTGGTCTATGGTTCGATCCCCAGATGATGTGGGATTTTTTTAGGCCGCAAACGGCTCTTGGGTCGATCCAGCCCCAATCGGGTACCAGAGCAACTTCTGGGAAGGTTAAGGCGGCCGGCGTGATGCTGACCACATCACCCCTAGTGTGCCGATGGTCAAGAAAATATGGGCCTAACACCATATTCCCAATATGCCTCAATGGGCGTGTAACGGGATTCTCCTAAGTATCCCTTATCAGAAGGATACTGAGAATATCGTGGACAGAGAAGAGAACAAATGCCGAGGTATTGACAGCTGCGGGTTAATAGATCGCTCATCAAAACCAATAGGAAAAGACAAATGAAATTTATGGGACATATTAACAGAAGAGGAGGAGTGGAGGAATTAGTCTTATGTGGGAAAATACCAGGTAGGAGAGGAAGAGGAAGGCAGAGAAAGATGTATGTGCAAAGCTTAAACAAGTGGGCAACAAACAACAGCATGGGCAACAACAACCTCATTAGACTATCAAAAGACAGAGAAGATTGGAGGATCATGATCGCCAATGTCTGTTCCAGACCAGTCACCTGAAGAAGAATCCCTTTAAGAAAGTTTGTAGCTTATTTGTTAAAACTTATATTTTTATATGACCAAAATATTTTTATCTAACTTTGATCTCATTTATTACCTATCTTTTTATTCCTTCAATAAGCGATCTGACACACAAAATAAAAAATACAAAAACAAAACAACAACAAAAACAAAGTGCTATTTTTTTCTTTCTTACAGGACGTTGTTAAAGGGCATATGTTGAATGAAAATACCATAAATTAAAGAACATTGTGAAAGGGAATTTGCTTACCCCGAGAGACCTGTTTCGATTATTTCACTACAACCTGTTTTCACTGAACACTGAGGAAGTACGGCCAGTGTTGGCGTATCTGGCGAGTCCTATTCAGAACAAGTCCTTTTCAGGGCTTCATGCTAGCAGATTGATAACGTTAGTCCTTTTCAGGACTTAGTATCTATCAACGCTGGTCGGGCTAGCAGTTCTTTTCAGGACTAGTTCTTTTCAGGGCAACTTCATTCTAGCTGATAGATGCTATTAGCTCTTTTCAAGGCTTAGTGTTTATCAACATATCGCTCCAGTTAACAGAGTTTACTTATTTTTAAATGGCAAATTGCGCTACGGAGACTAAACTATACTATATAAACTATATAAACAATATAAACTATACTTGGTCTAGCATCGAGACGAATGGGGTGACCTGACCCCTCCCTCGCAGCCGTTTCTTTCCCTAACTCAAATGCAAAGTCAGGTAGACTACCCATTTACAGCTGGGTAGACTGAAGCGTGTCGATACCGTGAATCGAACCCAGCACCTTTGCCACGAGAGACCAACGCTCTAACCACTCGGCCAATTGGACGCTCTTTCCCAATATATAATTGTTTCATGAAATCAAAGCCAGTTATTGTTATTCTTGATCAGAATCGACATCATTGCACTGCGGGCAAACCCAAAGGTGCTCAGTCTCCATCTGCAAATATCGAAGGGTATGTATGCTAATTGTTCCCGTTGTGCGCTGGTTGTATACACGACTAATGTATCCTCTCTATGTCCATCTCTGTTAGTCTTACGTCTGATGCGAGATTCCACCAGTCTTTGCCTTGTTGATTCAAATATTACAGAGTCGGTCTCTAATAGGTGATCATTGATTGTAGTTAGTATTTCTCCTTTGTCCATTATATCCAAATTCAGTGTTCCCACTATAGATGTTCTCAAAACTAGTCTGTCAGCTCTGTCACTACCGCGTACCACTGCATGACTAGGGCTGTAAATCCACACCAGTTCCGGAAGATTTAAGGCTTCTATAGATGTTTTACATTCATACCCGCAGTGATTTGTTCTAAAGCGTTTGCTAATCATAGAAGATTAAAGAGTTTTAAGCTTAATCCCATGATTTTTTTTCTCTCGAAAGTTGTAATTTTTTTCACGTACTATGTCTACCATGGCATATAGCTCCAACTTTTAGATTTTATTTGTTTGTTTGCTTTTTATTTCTAAATTGTATTACGGTTTAGAGTTAAGTTAAACAAAACATGCAAATAACAAACGCCATTGTCACGTTTGTGTTATTTTATTCTTGTATTTACTTTAGCTTTTCTAAAACCTGAACGAAATCACACACAAACACACACACACATACACGCATATATGTTTATATAGGAGAATACTTAGAATACAGCTCTGGCGACTGTGCAGTAGAAATTAAAAAAAGACTTGCAATTGCCTCACATAAACTAATACAGATGAAAAACCTATGGCAAGGCACAAGCAAAGAAACAAAGTTACAACTGATCAGAGTATGTATATTCCCAGTAGCAACATACGGCTGCGAGACTTGGACACTCAATAAAACAGTTGCAAAAAAGGTTACATCATTCGAAATAAAATGCTACAGGATGTTGAGAATACCCTGGACAGAAAAAAAGACCAACAGAGAAGTACTGCACTCACTAAATGTAGAGGAAAATTGGCTCCTAAATACCATCGCAATAAGGAAGCTGACAGTTTTTGATCATATAAAAAGACATAATAGTCTGGAAAAATTAGTAATGGAAGACATGGTCCCTGGAAAAAGGGGAAGGGGACGACTTAGACGACGGTGGATTCAAGACATCACAGAGAGTCTGAACTTGTCTTTGGATGATGCAGGTCGACTTGCCCAGAATCGTGATGCGTTCAGAGCAGCTGTAATGGAGACAACGTCCTGGAGAGAATACGTCCCATGATGATGATGATGATGATGATGATATATATATATATATATATATAATAAATCCACTTTCAGAAATATATTGTCTGCTAGCATATGAAAAGTTTTATTCCCTCATTTCTGTTTTACTCCGCTAGCGTTGACCAAAACAAAAGGATGAAAGAAATCTACGTTCTTCAAATGTCGGCGAAGAGAGCATGACAGATCCAATTTACGCGGTAGCTCCGCCCTTCGCCCACGTACCACTCTACTTGTATGCCGTGGCCATTATCGACCAATGAAGTGGGCGTGCAACTAGCAAGTCATTCCTAAGTTACGAATCTCGTGAAATCGAAGACTGGGAGAATCAGCCGACGAATTAATAACCTCTTCTGTATTGGGATACCAGACGCTGTAAATGACTGGACCAACTTGATGACTGGCCCACCACTTGATACTGAAGCATAAAAAAACTGAATACCTAGTGCATTCGTATATACTGTTTGATTTCGTAATAGTGGTATTGTCCAACTGTTGTCGTTCGTGCTATATATATATTAGACTAAGCCACGCCCACAAAGGCTATTTATCGTAAAGGTAATATGTGCTACTGTTCTCATTGTCACGATGTGTAGAATGTTGCAAGTGGGTGTGTGTTGGGGTAGACACTCACACGCCACAGGCAACGTACATAAGGAATCAAGGAATGTGGTAAACGCCTGTGACATTTAACTGAAACGATTTATTAAGTCACGACATAATCACGTTTACATTCATGTACAGTTTAGATCACAACACTGAACACGTTGAACAATAATCCAAAGACGGCACTATAAAAAATACCTGCACACATCAAATATTAGTTCACATAAAATAAATGGCCTAAAGTCTTCATGACTCCAACTCTGCGCTATAATACTGCACACAGCAGTTCACATAAAAAATGGCCAAAAAATCCTCATGACTCAACTCTGCGCTTATAATACTGCACACAGCAGTTCACATAAATAATGGCCTAAGTTTTTTAGTTCTCACGACTCAGTCTCTGCACTATAAGATATAATGAATCCTAACTAGCAATTTCTTACAAGACTGCACACCCTATTTTCAGTCTGCAATAATCTCGCCTTCACTCATCTTTAGCACGACTATATGACAAGGCCTAGAGTACTCACAAACATCCATACTGCAGCTTATGAAATATGCTGTACACACAGCGAAATATAAGTCGACATTTTTCAAAGCACTGCGTAGGCATACACCATCAAAAACACACACAGCGTTGACCACCCCGGTCCAAACACTTCCGAACATTCTCTCTCTACGGGATCACACACTAGTCCCCGCCAAAAAACCCAATCACGAGACTCGCTGTTGTTTAGAACACGCTCTCAATAATACATGCAGCCTAGCTGCGAGCTATTCACATGGCTCAAAACAGTACAGAAGAAATACATCTCAACAGTTGAGATTAAACAGCGTGCACACGCTTTTCTGTACTCTGTCACTCAAAAATAGGATATTTTCTATTATAAAAGTTAAACAAGCCTCAGCTTAATCGAGCGCACAAGCACTGTAACTCACAATCTACCTTGCCCAAAAACATATTCAGGATTACTGCCCTTTTCATAAAGATCAACTCGCTACAGTTTCCCACACACCCAGGAGAAAAAAAATGATTCTATCATTTTTTTTTTCAAAGGTTAACTCCCAAAACGAAAAAAATTTTAAAAGATAATGAAGTTCTCACATATGTTTTACAAAATTCATCTTTGATAAGTCAGAAATAGTATATCTACAAAATATTTAGCAGTAAATGTAAAGTAAATAATCATCCAATGTAATCAAGTAAGAATACGGTACTAAAACTAATCTATTAGAAGACGAAGCTAACTATATCAACATTAATCTATCACCGACCTAACTTACGCATATACATTCAAACTCACACACGCAACAAACAACAGTAATAAATATATCAATATCAACCAAACGAAGTATAATTCGAAAAAAAGTAAAATATGAAATCATCATATGAAAAACAACAAATAAATAATATCACAATGTCAAATCATGTAAAGCAAATACAACTATCCCTGATCTAAAGTTACATCATTACTTGAACAATACAAAGAATGAAAGTCTAAGTAGCGTAACAGAAAAAAGTATACACGAAGCATAAAGTGAGACAAAGATGAAACACAGAAAAGTATAAACAACATATCAGATCATGCTGAAAAGACAATAGAAAAGATGTAAAGGGATGACGAATAGTCAACAAAGACAGATGAAAAGTAAAGATGCACATGTAGAAAAAAATAGTAACGATACGTTATCATAACTATCTAAATTAAACACCATATTGTCTAACTTAATACAATCATAATCAAAAATCACAACACAAAATACCAAAGTATATCTATACTAACAACACAGTAAAAAAACTTATGACAAAAAGAATAGTAAGTAATTTAACCAAATTATAAAACTTATACATAACTAGTAATAAATTATACAAGATATCACACACACAAAAATAAAACGCTATCAAAAAGGTTTGCACTGACTCAAAGTCACGCGCTAAATACAGAAAAAATACATCAAACATTAAAAAACAATTTCAAGGAACTAATGACACTACACATTACTAACCATAATATACAGACTAGCATTGGCGCAGAAAAAATATTACAACGTTCGAAAAAATACATTTTCCAAAAAATAAAATACAAAAAAGTTTCGTAGCAATAAGTTGCATACTGTTATCGTAAAGGCGCTTCTGTCAAAATATATGAATGAAAATTTCCATTTTAATGAATGGTGAAATCAAATGAAAAAACACGAAGAAGTCAAAATGACAATTACCCAGCACTGTTGTCCGTGTAAAGTAATGGTCTTTTCACAATGCGACCAGCTCTTCCCCCATTCACATGCAGACATCATAGTAGACTAGGGGACAACTTGACCGGAACACTATGTCATCACTTTGTAGGCTGAAACAAAAAGTGTTACATTCACAACACCGAGACACTATCTCGCAATCAAATATTTATTACTACAGTTGCTTTGTTTACCAACAATGACTCTAGTCTTTTGCTGAGCCAAGTTACTCTGCAGATGTAGAGCAACATGTGGAGAGCTATTATCTCTCTTTATATTATTATTAATTCCTCTATTATGACAAATGTTTATGTCTATAACCCAAGTTAGCATTGTTGTTGTTAACATATCTTCTTTGACAAAAATGTCCACTAGACAGGACTTGCTTTCTAGTAGCAAAATCATTACTAGATTGATAGTTTTTCTTAGTTATTTCTACTATAACTTACAGAATTCTTCGGATCAAAATATTGAAAACTGCTAAATTGTTTACAATTCCTTGGAGAATCAAAATTACCACTAGATAAACTCCCTTGGTACTGTCTAATCTTGTGAATATATCTCTTACCATAACTGTTCTCCTTTTCATCTATGGGAATATGTTTACCAATCCCGTCAAACTGGCTGTGCTGAGTTTGACAAGTAACTGGACCCTTAGAATGTTTATTTTTCCTGCCCATAGTGGGTTTCATTCCTGGAAAAAGTAGTATTATGTTTATTCCCTGTTATAAGTTTATCAGAATCTGCAAAAGTAACCACGTGATTGATTTTAGAAGCCTTAACTTGCAATTTCTCACATTTCTTTTCGTAATCAATAGAACTGGCTGAAACACAAGAATCTTTATTAGCCTGACGCCAAGAATTATTAATAGAGTCACTAGTACCACCAGCACTGGGAAAGTTGTATCTCCCACAAAAAGATCTATGTTTACCATGTATGGCCTCTCTATGAGCAAAAAGTGTATGGGGCTGACTTTTCGCAACTTTCTGTCTATCACTGTCAACATTGGCAGAAGACCACATTTTTTTTATTCAAAACAATGTCAAGAAGGCCATCGACTCGTTTTCTGGCCTCTGAAATTTCAATATCTCTATGCGCAATCTCTTGACTAAGTTTCTTATTTAAATCATTAAGAGCTAAAACTCTGCAACCTTCTTCTGCTAGCAATTTCTCAATCTTAGAAACCTTCTCTTTCTCAGCCGTCAACTCTACTAATGTCTCTTTTCCATCCTGCTCTTTATTTACCTTCATTGATTGTGTTTCATTCTCACCATTATTATTATTCGCTAGCTCATCGACTTCCCCTGGAAATACAGTATTCTTCTCTTCAAGTTTATCAAAACATACATCATGTATCATTTCTATGTATAATCTTTCTCGCTCATTGGTTTCCGCTTTTAATTTTTCATACATGTCTTTTCTTCGTTGGATCTCTTGTGTAAGGTTTTCCACCTCAACATGCTTAACTTTCATCTGGACCTCCAACCCTTTGACCTTCAATAGTGAAGAATCCAAACTTGCTTGTACTCTAGCAAGTTCCAGGTTTGATCTATTTAAATCACTTGTAAGTTTAGCTAATTTTTCCTTAAGTTTACTCTCTTCAGCTTTACCCTTTAAGCAATTTTTTCTTTCCTGTCTGTTGACTCTTACTTTCTCATCTTCTAGCTTCTTTTCCTGATTGTCAGAAATGTCACAATGAATTATATTGTGTATACCCTTCAATATATTGTCGTGTTCAACATGAATATTCTTATACACAAATACATGAAGGTTGAGCCGCAGCAAACCGGCTAAATTCCTAGCCATTATTAAATGAGGGATGGACTGAAATCTATTCTCAGCAAAATCTCTTAGTGCTCTCGACGCACTGACCATAAATCTGTCCATCACGTGTGCTTCCAGCTCTGGTCCTTGTAATTTCTCAAAATCTTTACCTTCTTGAAATAAATATTCCAATAAAGGCCACATATTATCAGGATCCATTTCGTCATCATCCATAGTGACTTACTTATTGAGATCACTATATATGTATCAATGAACCTTCTACTCCTGACAGCTAAATCATCATACAATAAATTGCAACTTTTCCTAATTACTGTCAGATGAATTTCTGTTCAAAGAACCTTCATATGGTCATATCCATATCATGGTAGTCAACACATGTTAATAGCCATAAATTACCTATGCATTAAGTTCTACTTATATGTCACTATAGACATAAACAACAACAACAACAGAATAAAAAATGCATAGAATTCAGAAGGCCTGATGACATGCGTGAAATGACACACTTTACAGAACAAAAAAATCACTTATCTGTCAATATTCCATTCCCTTCCGCCAAGACCTTAAATATCACATAATTCTGACGCTAAAACAGTCTATCGCCGAAAGGTACTGGAACTAGACTCTTCACTTCAGGTCCTCGCTTTAGTAAGATAGTGCTCAAACACTGCATAGGAGCACATGATGATCGTAACAGGAACAAAGCAAATCGCAACCTCTGACTTGAGGTATATGTGCAAAATGACTGGTACTACTGCACATACACTCAACTGGTACACGCTACCCTTCAGACGTTGGATCACCTCATAAACTGCTGGCTCGCCGCTTGATAATTTCGCTGCACATCTGATAGCAAATGTAGACTACAGACGTTGTTGTTTTCCACAGGCACGACACAGGACGTCAACTGACAGTGCTATAAAGCTGATTATTACCACGAATAAGGCGTTTCCCAAATGCGCCACACAGGCAGACTACAAACTAGGTCACGGTTTGAAGCACAGGAGATTCAGGCCACGTATGAAGTGCTCTCAAAACGAATGTTGCGGGTGTCAGAACCCGAAAAACAAGTCCACCAAATGATACAGATATGTGGACTGGATCGATAACGATACTATCCTTCCATCTGTTAAATAATCTCTCAAGTTAGAGAAACTCTTGTCACGCGAATGTCATATCCATTCGTTCCAACTTGACTGGCACAGAAGAAAAAATCAGTCTTCGCCACCATAAATGTTACCGTTTTATTTAGCAGTAACCTCTTCTGTATTGGGTAGCATGCTCTAAATGACTGGACCAACTTGATGACTGGCCCACCACTGATACTGAGCATACTGATACTGTGCAGTTCGTTATACTGGTGATTTCGTAATAGTGGTATTGTCCAACTGTTGTCGTTCCGTGCTATATATATAATAGACTAAGCCACGCCCACACAGGGCTATTTATCGTAAAGGTATATGTGCTACTGTTCTCTTGTCACGATGTGTAGAATGTTGCAAGTGGGTGCGTGTTGGGGTAGACACTCACGCCACAGGCACGTACATAAGAATCATGGAATGTGGTAAACGCCTGGTGACATTTAATGACGATTTATTAAGTCACGACTTAATCACGTTTACATTCATGTACAGTTTAGATCACAGCACGAACACATTGAACAATAATCTCAGCGCTATAATACTGCACACAGCAGTTCACATAAATAATGGCCTAAAGTCCTCATGACTCAACTCTGCGCTATAATACTGCACACAGCAGTTCACATAAATAATGGCTTAAAGTCCTCATGACTCAACTCTGCGCTATAATACTGCACACAGCAGTTCACATAAATAATGGCCTAAAGTCCTCACGACTCATCTCTGCACTATAAGATATAATGAATCTTACTAGCAATTTCTTACAAGACTGCACACCCGGCAGTCTGCAATAATCTCGCCTTCACTCATCTCAGCGCGACTATATGACAAGGCCTAGAGTACTCCCAAACATCCATACTGCAGCTTATGAAATATGCTGTACACACAGCGAAATATAAGTCGACATTTTTCAAAGCACTACGTAGGCATACACCATCAAAAACACACACAGCGTTGACCATCCCGGTCCAACACTCCGAACATTCTCTCTCTACGGGATCACAAACTAGTCCCGCCAAAAAACCCAATCACGAGACTCGGCTGTTTAGAACACCGCTCTCAATAATACATGCAGCCTAGCTGCGAGCTATTCACATGGCTCAAAACAGTACAGAATAAATACGAGGGTGAGTCAAGTGAAAACCGGAAATATGTTATAACAATAAGAATAATCATGCCATTATATTGTAACTTGCCAATATTGTTGTCCTGGATGTCTCGAGTGTCATGCACGTGCCATCGCGGTGATGACGCATAAGGTGACGTCATAATGACGTTTTAAATATGGCCGCCCCGCTAGTGGAATGCACCAAACAGCAGCAGCGTTCTGTTAATGTTATTCAATTTTTGATCAGCGAAGGGGTGAAACCAATAGAAATTCATCGGCGAATGAAGCTCAAGTACGGTGATGCATGCATGTCAAGGTCGCAGGTGTATGAATGGTGTACAAAGTTCAAAAACGGCGTGATTCCTGTGACAGATTGTTCACGACCGGGTCAGGCACACAGAGTAGTGACTCCAGAATCTATAGCAACCGTTGAACGACTCGTACAGGGAAACCGCCAATTGACTGGATGATATTGCCACACATCTTGACATCAGTCACGGTTCAGCACACCACATCATCTCTGATGTGCTACAGTACCACAAAGTGTCTGCAAGGTGGTTGAAACGGCAGCTTACTCCAGAATTGAAACGACGACGTATTGATGCTTGTCAAGAACTTTTGCGGTGATTTGAAACAGAAGGTGGTGGTTTCCTTTCAAGAATTGTTACTGGTGACGAAACTTGGGTTCACTACCACGAGCCTGAAGCAAAGCGCGCATGCATGGCATTGTGCCATCCCTCCTCGTCGAAACCGAAGAAGTTCCCGCACGCAGCCATCTGCAGGGAAGGTAATGCTGACTCTCTTTTGGGATGAACGAGGCGTTATTTTAGAGCACTACATGCCAAGGGGCAACACTGTCACCAGTGCCACGTATACAGAGCTTCTCAGGAATCATCTTCGACCCGCAATCAAATCCAAACGACGTGGACTTTTGAGTAAATGTGTCCTTTTGCAACATGACAATGCTCAACCCCATACAGCCCATGCAACGACTGAAACCATCAAGGCCCTGCACTTTCAGTGTCTCCCACATCCACCGTACTTGAGCTTCATTTGCCGATGAATTTCTATTGGTTTCACCCCTTCGCTGATCAAAAATTGAATAACAGAATGCTGCTGCTGTTTGGTGCATTCCACTAGCGGGGCGGCCATATTTAAAACGTCATTATGACGTCACCTTATGCGTCATCACCGCGATGGCGCATGCATGACACTCGAGACATTCAGGACAACAATATTGGCAAGTTACAATATAATGGCATGATTATTCTTATTGTTATAACATATTTCCGGTTTTCATTTGACTCACCCTCGTACATCTCAACATTTGAGATTAAACAGCGTTCACACGCTTTTCTGTACTCTGTCACCCAAAAATTCATTCATTCATTCATAACCCTCCACTCCCAAAGGAGCATAGGCCTTCAATAAACACATGCCAAGTCCTCCTGTCACGTGCCATCATCTCAAGTTCTTTCCATGTTCTCCTCATCATTTTCACCTCTGTTTCCAACTCTCTTCTCCATGTACTTCTTGGTCTTCCTCTGCCTCTCTTGCCCTGGGGGTTCCAGAACAAGGACTGCCTTGTAATGCTATCAACAGGTTTCCTCAGTGTGTGTCCTATCCATCGCCATCGTCTTCTTCTCATTTCTTGTTCCACTGGCACTTGTCTAGTTCTTGTCATCAGTTCCACGTTGGTAATCTTGTCATACCATTTTAATCCCTCTATTCTACGCAAGCACCCATTTATGAAAGTCTGTAGCTTTTTGGTTGTTGTCTTTGTTGTTCTCCATGTCTCTGAGCCATACAATAGGACTGACTTCACATTTGAGTTGAAGATTCTTATTTTCGTGTTGGATCCTATTTCTCTTGATCTCCATATATTTCCCAATGCAATGAAAGCTCCTCTTGCCTTTTGTATTCTTATTTTGATATCGCTGTCTGTCCCTCCAACTTTGTCTATATTACTGCCAAGATATGTGTATGATTCTACATCTTGTATTGGTGTTTCTTCAAGTTCAACCATGTTATCATTACCTGCATTTATTCGCATTATTTTTGTCTTTTCCCTGTGTATTTTCAGACCCAATTGCTGTGACCTCTCATCGAGTGTTTTCAATTTGTCCTGCATCTGATTACGGCTATGGGACAGAAGAGCCAAGTCATCAGCAAAATCCAGATCATCCAACTGCTTAGTCAGAGTCCACTGGATTCCATTTCTGTTGTGTGTTGCCGATGATCTCATAACCCAATCTATTGCCAGCAAGAAAAGAAATGGAGACAAGAGGCATCCCTGTCGCACTCCTGTTCTTATCCCAAACGGTTCTGTAAGCTGTCCTTCGTGAAGAACTCTGCATGTCATGTCTTCATATGTTTTCTTTATTAAATTAATGATCTTCAGGGGAACTCCATAATGCCTCAACAATTTCCAAAGTGATTCTCTGTCTACACTGTCAAATGCCTTTTCGTAGTCCACAAATCCGATGTATAGTGGTGAATTCCATTCCAGACTTTGTTCAACTATTATTCTCAAAGTGGCTATCTGGTCTGTACATGATCTGTTTTGTCGAAAACCTGCTTGTTCATCTCTCAGTTTCTTGTCTATGGACTCTTTTAATCTCTCAAGGATAATCCTGTTTAATACTTTTCCTGGCACTGATAGTAACATTATTCCTCTATATTTGTGCACTCTTGTAAATTTCCCTTCTTAGGCAACTTAACCAGATATCCTTCGGAAGGTCCTCTCGTGGGGAGGCATATGATGCAACACAGAGAAAGCCGAAAGGAGTCTGTGTTGCTGACTAAACTTCTTTCTTCTAGGAGAACTTCCAGATTTGGCACCTGGAATGTTCGGACATGTCACCCAAAAATAAGAAGGAGATATTTCTTATTATAAAAGTTAAACAAGCCTCAGCCTAATCGAGCGTACAAGCACCGTAACTCACAATCTACCTTGCCCAAAAACATATTCAGGATTACTGCCCTTTTCATAGGATCAACTCGCTACACACGCCTATCTCACCTTCTCGCCATCCCTCGCATGCACGCTCATGTTTCAGTGAACCAAGTTGTAAATAATTCACCAGTCATCCAGGCTTTTTTATTGGGCTTGAAATGAACTGGAAGGGAAGACTTTAAAATTGTTGGTAATTTAGGGGGATTCTAGACTTAGATAACCAGATGGAGAAAATTGAGGAGGCTCATCTTCAGAACTGGAGGATTTCAATCTAATTCTTTTAGGAGAAGGGCACTTTGAAGGAGATCTAACAGGGGCTGATGTTGATGGCTCAGAATCTGAAGGGTTAGAGGGAGGTGTGACTGAAAGTAGTTGGTTGTGGCGGTTGCGTCTTGAAAAAGGAGAGCAATGACGTTTGCCTCATTGATGTCTTCTTCCTTTCCCTAAAAAGTTCTCTGTAACAGGCTATTTGTCACTACACTTAGGACCCATTATGAATATATTAAAGCACAAAAATAAGTAGTACTGTATAGGGCCTAATCACACACAAAAGTACAGTATGAAAACTGTACACGTGTCTTATAATCATGATATGAACACTTATTAGACTGTTATCACTAAAATAACTATGAACTTGTTTACAGTATAATCACACAAATAATATAGTATGAATAGTTTTGTTATTTAAATCACAAAAATAAGTAGTATTAATATGTTTAATCACAAATATAAGAGATTAAATGCGGACAATTTAAAAAAACAGTGCACACCGAACGACTTCTATTCAAAGTATCAAAGACTGAATGACGAAAAAAACAAGATGGCGCGCAGTGGCGACGAAATGCGACGAAACAGCGAAGCGAGCGACGAAATTTGGAAACGTGGTTATAATTGTAAACCGACGAAAGAGCGAAGCGACGAAAGTCGAGATATTGGTGTGTATATAATATATATAATATATATATATATATATATATATATAATATATATATATATATATAAATATATATAGGTACCACAAACCGCCCGCTTTTTTGGTTGAAAACGCACGAAAGTTGAGAAAAAACTGAGGAAAAATTCATCAAGTTTAAGTCGTCACTGTCCCTTGCTATTAAGCGGATTGTAATAAAATGTATATCACGATACTTATTATCCTCTTCTCATTTGAAATGTATTAATTCCCGAATAATAAAAGTTATTGAAGTATTGTTTTACTAATAAAAACAAACAGCAAACTTACGCGTAGCGAAACTCGTCGCGCGGCCAACTCTCGGCTTTTTTGCCTCACCCCTCTTCATTCAAACGGGTATCGCTTGACCAGCAGACGTCTGATTTGCATAAGGCTTTCACCATTATGATGGGCGGAGGAATAGCTTTAATTTCGTATAATGCAAGCTGTAGGAAACAATGGGGAAGACGCAGATTTTTCGAAGTGAAGTCGAAATTTTACAAGATTTGACATTTTTAAGTTGTTATAATTCCTTGCATGGTATGAGAAGATTTGTGAGCCATTTTTATTTATTCCTATAAAATATCAAAGACTTCTGAGGTTTGCTGGTCAAGCGATTTGACTTTAAGTAAACGCTCTTTTGGTCAAGAATTTTAGCGAAAAATGCAGAGCGAAGCTGTTACATCGACTGTGATAACTCCCTATGTCGCTCAAAATCGGCATGCCACTTGACTTTTGTTGTTTCGTGCTCAATCTTCACCCCTTCTTATCATTTGAAGATGACTATACGTAAGTATATCACTTATTAACAATGTTTTGAACTTTAAATGTAAACTTTACAATAGTTTTAATATTATTTAGCAATTTAACACGATAACATGGTTGTTGTAATAGCGAGGAATGAATGTGCTATCACCACTTCAGACATTCAAGCATCAATCTAATTATTTCACGAGCTTGAAAAGCTAAGAAAGTTTACCAATCTGAATAAAAAAATGCATGTTTTGATTAATGTGTAATTGAATGAAGGTTTATTTTGCAACATAATAGGGTGAATTTTTGTTTCAAACGCGAAGGATATCGCAAGGACAAAGCCAATCAAGTCAAAGCTAGGGGACCGGAAAATACCATAATTAAAAAAGCTGATGCTGTACTGAAATGTCCGGACTCGCAGCCAATAGTTGATAGTCTTAAAATTCCCCGAAAAGAAGATATATATATATATATAATATATATATATATATATATATATATATATATATATATATATATATATATATATATATATATATATTTATTTATTTATTTATTTTTGTTTAAGGAAGAAAAATATCCCGTTCAACCTCTAAATTCCAAATAATATGAAAAACTGCCGATATGAGAAAGTGGCATCACACCATTGTAAATTGGGACAATCACAATTGTGCTTATATGTTAAAAAAAAAAAAAAATCAAGAAGAAACTCTGAACAAGAACAAGCCAGTAATAGTAATAGTACATGTAATTCTCTATACGTGTAAAAACAAAAATAACTTCTGGAATTTTAATTTTCCAGATGACTCCTAGTAGGAGTCATCTGGAAAAATATTGGATTTTACATTATTGTTAAATCCAATAACGTGTTAAATTGCTATACCAATATTGGATTATTTGCAGGCATCCAACTTACCTATAAATATAGAGGAGGTGTTGAGAATAGACAGACCTAGGGAACTGCATAATATAGTCAAACAATATTTAACACGAACACATGTTAATATATAGTGGCTGGGAATGTGAAGGTCTGATGCTGTTCTTACAATGCATGTGACTTTAAACAGATGAAAGTCAATTAAATATCTGGTTAAGTCCGTTATATAACTAGAACCACCAGGCCTATACACCCCTCCACTTTAATATTATTCTTGTTCATAGTTTCTTCTTGATTTTGTTTGTTTTTTATTTTTTATTTTATTTTTTAACGTACGGTATAGGCCTAAGCACAATTGTGAGTATCCCTATTTTCAAATGTGATGCCACTTTCTCATGTCGGCAGTTGTTCATATTATTTGGAATTGAAAACAATATATATCCTAATTATAACCCATCAGAGGTTGAACGAGATTTCTGTTTATCTTCATTAATTTAAAAAAAAAAAATCTGGAAAAATAAAATTCCAGAAGTTATATGGATGGGAATGCAACATGGCTCGAGGTAGACTGCTTGTAGTTTTTTTTTTTTTTTTTTTCTTCATAAAGCTACAGGCCACAAAGTAACACACTACAAACAGATAAAAAGTGAAATATAGAAGAGGAAGGAGCAGATAAAATAAAATTAGAGAATACAAGAGTGACGACGAAGAACCCAAAACATAGACTGAAATGGAAAATACGGAGTAAAGAGTCAGAGAGGGCAGTCAAAGAAAAAATTAAACAGCGAATAACTGACAAGAATAGGAGGGAAAAAGAGAAAGATATTAAAAATGCAGAGAAGAAGATAGAGTTATATAACACAATCATAAGCCAAGGGGGTCTGTGCACCACAAAGGAGGGTGTGGATAAAATTTGTAAAGATACTTACTTAGTTGTTCCCCTTCTACCGTGAGGTGTAGAGGTAAGATACAGATAATTGATATTGAATGATAAGGACATTAAACTGTCAGGAAATATCAAAGAATTGTATTTTGGACTTCTGAAGCATTTAGGTTTTGAGGTGTCATTGCCCTCTCACAGGGAAAGAGTGCGCCATGATCATTCTTCTCCAGTTAAAAAATGTCGTTTTAAATGCTAATAACCAGTTGTTTAAAAAAAATTTAATGTTTAGATGTTGCTAATTATTGTTTAGATGTTGTTAATTATTGCCTACAAATTTTTTTTAATGAAATATGGACAGTATCTTTTTAAAAAAAAATGTTTCTTCATTTTCACACTTTTTTCTTCCCCTGCGACAAATTGGCCTCTGGACACATTTAAAAAAATTATACTAGAACAAATAGATGTTTAAATCCTCTGAAAAAAATTAAGATATATTTATGTAGTATGCGGATTAATATGTACTAATTTAAAGCTTGTACCCTTTATACTTTTTGAAATATGATGTTGTGAATATTGTCTTTCATTCAACAAACTATATTTTTCGGTAATGTGTTTTGCAGATTTGCAATTTTTGGTCTCAAATATATTGATAATTATTCATGATGTAGCTCTATAGTTTTCTTTGTGTGATCAGTATATTCCAGACTATATGTTGTTTGTCAGAGAAAGTTGTAAGATTATATTTAAGAAGACGGCAGTGCTCTGAAGTTGGTTTGATGTAACTTTTTCAATGTTGCGAAGTCCCCACATTTTTTAAAATGCTATAACTTTTTTATTTGTTGTCCTATTTTAAAAAATAAAGTACCAAATTTCCTGATTTACCAAGGGCTTCAAAACTACATTGTTTTCTCTGGTGTTTCTGTGCAAACAAAAATCACTTTGTGGTACCTAATTTAGATTAATCAAGATCCAACTATTCGTTTTTTTCCTCATCAGGTAACTCAAGTGGTTTGCTGAATTCACAAGTACCATGAAGGCAATAGACCCTTCCATTCTGCTGGAACCTGAGCGCATTTACAATTGTGATGAATCAGGATTCAGTCTGGATGCTATGACTGGTAAAGTTTTATCCTTTCTCGGATCTAAATTTGTTTACCAAATTAGTAGTGAGGCAAGAACCCTCATCACCGCTCTTTGTTGCAGTGCAAGCGGTCACTACACTTGGCCCATGCTCATTGTTACGTACATTTATTACCTACGGGGGTAGTCTTCGGTCCTGCCAAATGTACGCACCAGTTTTATATAGTTATATTATTTGGGCGTTCGATTGATTCACGCACTGACGTGCACAAGGCAGTGTGAGTTGCTTTGGACGCACGTGTAACCTAGTTGAGTAGTTTCTGACGTCATGAATGGGGCAGCTCGGACCATATTTATGTCCGCTGTGTTATCCCTTGATTTTTGGCAAATGTGAAGTAGCCATCAGTTGTATTCGTATCTATTGGTCTTCATGGCGAAGTCAATAGTGGAAGTATAAAGTAAGTGTCGCCCCATTTCTTATGGCATGTTTATTTATGTACATTAAAGTATCAGGCCGCTCCTATTAATGGTCTAGCGGGAATTCATCGTAGATGACATTCCTAGAATTGGACACACGGAGTCGATAGCCTTTGAATCTTTTCGTAGAGGGAGAATACCTACAAGAAATCAAGTTAATGAATTTATATGCTTCACATGTTTAATATGCTGTTACTACAATGCCAGAAGCGTGGCATAGAATGGGAGAGGTTAGTCAACTGGAATCTCTAACCTGTTCGTATTATCATGTATGACTTTGTTTGAAAACTATATACTATATCTAACGGGATGTATGGAGAAAGTCTGGGATTATGAAGTATGATATGGAAGAATTTTATCCTGGAGTATGAATACGTTACCATGATGTACGTCCTTGAAGGAAGGTCAATGGACTTGAATGAGCGGAATAGTATATGGTAACAGTTTTGTGATCCTCAGTCACTTTAGTCAGAGGACTTTATTAGTAGAGAATCTTCAGGAACTTTAAAAGTAATTATCAACATGTTGACGTATGATTTCTCGCCTGTGACGATGTTAGTCTTGTCCACTCCGTATGTGCTGTGTTGAATAAAATCTATGTACAGTCACCACCGACTTCTGTACTGCCAGTACTTGCCCAGTTCACCCAGTTCAATACTACTTGTTGAAGTTCGTTTGAAGAATATTGTTGACATTCGTTCATTTTAACCATTCGCGTTTTAAGCTACCTCTTCACCGGTATAAACTGAACTCAACGATAAAACGGAGTCAACAATAATTGGTGGCCAGTGTGGTCTGGAAATAACTAACTTCCAAAGAACGTACTCAATACTTTTCTGTGAAAAGAAGATTTTAACTTTCAAGTCACCAACATCTCGAACTTGGAACCCAGTGGGATGAGAAATCAGATTCAACTTACGTTTACCAAGGTCAAGGTCTTCAATCAACCTCCACGTCAAGTTTCACAGTGACTGATTACTTGGAGATCATCTCTTCATCATTATTGCGTGCGAGCTGTAATCTAGATAAGCAGAACGAAGTATTTTATCTGTAGACGTACATCCACGGAGACGAGGCACATTGATTTTTTACCTGCACGCGAGATGAGTGTAACGTGTTTCCGTTGTACACTTTATTACGCTTAGTTGTGCCTTCCGTGATATGTCCACATTCATATTTTTCGTGTTAAGTGTTATATGTTTTGTATCCTTCGTGGGAGGTAGGGAGGTTGATCTGACGAACGAGATCCATCTCGAAGCCAATTCGGGCTCTTCGTCAGACGTTCTGTAGGACATTATTTTGCAGACTTCCCGCAGTGGAATGTTCCTATGCGTGAGCATAGAAGGATCTTTGGTCCACTGTGTCTGGTAGTCTGTGACACCTGACTGTTTTAGCTGTTTCGTCAAGTTTTAATTGTTGTTTTTGGTAGTTATTTTTACTTGTACCTTATTTTCATGATGTATTTTGTATGTGATTATTGTCCATCTTACCTGACTGTCGTTCATTTTTTTTTACAAAGCATATGTTTTTACACTGTGTTGTCAATTGTCTTGTGCATTATTTGATCGTAGATGTCATCGTAATTTTTTACGACATTCTATTTTAGTTCCACATTTTATTTTATTTGATTTCTACGACTGTAGTCATTTGTCTTGATTATCGTGTCGTGTCAGTATTGTGCTATTGGCTGTCACCAGATCAAAAAAGGATTGAGGCTGAGGAGAATGAAAAGAAGAGAAAATTTATAGCTGAGGAAGAGGAGAAAAAAATGAGATTAACTGCTGAGGAGGATGAAAAGAAGAGGAAATTTATAGCTGAGGAAGAGGAGAAAAAAATGAGATTAGCCGCTGAATTAGAAGAGAAACGATTTCAGCGAGAGGCAGAACAGAAGCAAAGGGAGGCTGAAGATAGACTTAAAAAGGAAATGGAAGAAAAAAGATTAATAGCTGAAAAAGAAATGGAAGTTAAACAAAAAGAAATGCAAGAAAGAAGATTAATAGCTGAACAAAACACAAAACGACTTCAGCTTGAGATGGAAGAGAATGAAAGAAAACGACAGCATGAACTGAAATTAGCAGAGTCAGAATATGAGAGACTTAGGTTAACTCAGGAAGCTAATTCTCAGAGAACTTTTGAAAGCCAAACTTCATCCAGACATGATAATTTTAAGGAAATTCACCTTAAATTACCAAAATTTAATCCCCCGTCTGATGACGTGATATTCTTCCTGGATAGGTTTGAGGCCACTTGTGTGTCTTATAACGTGGATAAAGCTCTATACTATACATATTTAAACTTCACTTCGAGATATGAACATTTTACCCTTTGTTTTCTACAGTTTGCCATATATGAAACTAAAGATGCACTTTTTCCCCTAAAAGTTGTGAAAACAGTGTGCAAATTAGTGCTTTGGCGGTCGAGCGACCCTCATTTGAATGAAGCGGGGTGAGACGAAAACGTTCGGAGTCCGTAGCAAACTACGCATAACGCTGCTGTTCGTTTTTATTAGTAAAAAAATACTTCAATAGCTTTTATTTTTTTAAAATTAATACACTTCAAAAGAGAAGAAGATAAAGAGTATCGTGATATAAATTTTATTACAATCCGCTTAATAGCAAAGGGGCAGTGACGACTTAAACTTGACGAATTTCCCTCAGTTTTCTCCACTGGCAACAGATCGAAGCGGCGGTTTGTGGTACCTACTGCTATGCACATTGCTACTGTATACGTCCGTGGAAGTGAACCTTTGTCTGTGAGGTTGATTACATCCTCATTGACTCTTGAAATCCACACACTTCTAGGGATTCCGCCTGTGGTGAAATTTGTTGAGAACACAGCATTGCACACTAAGCTCTGTGCAGGACGTGACAATTCCTTGAAAGAGCCCAGAACTTCAGTAGATTCAAATACCTGGGCACATTAATAGCATCAGATGGAAGATGCATCACACACACACACACAACAGAAATTCCATAAAATGAAACAATATATTGTGCAACAAATCTTTGTCAATGTAGTAAGAATGAGAGTTCTTCAGTGTAACAATGAGAATTCTTCAGTGAAACATTCAGAGTGGGATGTCTACAAAGTCATTGTCGGAATCACTATTTTCCATTTGAAAAATCTCAAATAATGACGGTCTAGATTTATTTCCTAGTCCTGATGAAACTTCAACAGCTTCAGATGGCAGTCGAAAAAAATGAGAACCATTTCAATCCGATTGATCACAAAGCTAAGTTCAAACCACGCTCAAACACTGATAACACTGACAAACAACATTTTTCTTTCTTATATAAGAATAAGTGTTCTTAGGTCAGTTTCTTGCGCTGATTTCAAATCTGAAATCCGTTTATCTCTATCACATCGGGTTCTTAAGATATTTGTGAATAAATATATTTTGGAAACCGTTATTTGCTCCGTTTCTACTTTTTATACTGCTAACAGATGCATGAAATATGTTACGCTATTTTTCAAATAGTTACTGTATTTTGAAATAATTCTGAGCGAAATATGGCTTCTAGAAGTTGTAGAAATTCGGCTGATCTGTTCTGTTACGTGTGCGGATATTTTACCGATTGTGTTCACCAGAAAAACTTTACACCATTGCTAAAGAAAGCATATGAACTTTATTTCGATTCGAAATTTTATAATGCAAATAAATCTTGGAAGCCAAATGCAGTTTGTTCGACTTGTGCAAATACATTGGCAGGTTGGTTACGAAAATCGCTGAAGCATGAGTCGATGCCTTTTGGAGTGCCAGTAATATGGCATGAACCGACAAATCACGCTACTGATTGTTACTTCTGCTTGACAAATATCCATGGTTTCACTTTTAAAACTAGAAAGTCTGTGGTTTATCCAAATATTGAATCGGTTTCGAAACCAGTGCCTCATGATCCAATCACGTGTCCTATCCCAGTTCCACCAGAACAATATCTGTTGGACGTGAATGAACCATCAGAAAGTGATAGTTTACCTGCTTTAGAAACTAATTCTGACTCGGGATATATAGCGGTGAATGATGGTGTTCACTTAATTAACCATTCAGAACTTTCAGATCTAATACTTGATCTCGCTCTTACCAAAGGACAAGCGGAATTACTCGGTTCGTGACTCAAAGAATGGAATCTTTTAGCGCCCAATACTCCGATACCTAAATTTCGTCATAGACACAGAACTTGTTCAATACTTTCAGATGGATGATGACATTTGCTATTGCAAAGATGTAAACGGTCTAATGGTGCACCTCGGTCATGAGCACATAGTCAACGAATGGCGACTTTTTATCGACTCTTCCAAGACTAGTCTAAAAGCCGTGTTATTGCATAACGGAAATTTATTTTCATCAATTCCAGTCGCCTTCTCTGTTCATATGAAAGAAACTTATGACAATATGGCTATACTTTTGGCAAAAATAAAGTACAATGACTACCAACGGCGGATTTGTGGAGACCTAAAGGTCATTGCAATTCTCACGGGCATGCAGACTGGGTATACTAAATTTTGTTGCTTCCTATGTGAATGGGACAGCCGCAACAGACAGGAACATTATGCAAGAAAGGTGTGGCCTATCAGGGATCGAATGCAGCTCAAGCATAAAAATGTAATACACGAGTCATTAGATAACAAAGACAGCATCATGTTTACCACCATTACATATAAAGTTGGGGCTTATGAAGAATTTTGTAAAAGCATTAGATAAAACGAGCAAAGCTTTCACTTTTCTTTGAGAAAAGTTAGCGATGCAAAGATAAAGGAAAGTATCTTTGTAGGACCTCAGGTTAGGAAAGTTATTGCAGACAAACAATTCGAGAACTTGTTACATGGTAGTGAACTTCGCGCATGGATGGCATTCAAATCGATCGTCGATAACTTTCTGGGAAATCACAAATCTGTCGACTATGTGCATATTGTTAAGCAGTGCAGTTGTAACATGTCCCTCAAAATCCATTTGATCAATTCGCATCTTGACTTTTTCCCTGACAACCTTGGCAAAGTCAGCGATGAACATGGAGATTGATTCCATCAAGATATCGCCGTAATGGAGTCACGTTATCAAGGATGGTGGAGTGTGACCATGCCTGCCGATTATTGTTGGATGCTTCATCGCGATGTACCACATGCCATTCACCGACGAAAGTCGACTGCAAAGAAATTCAAGCCTACATAATTGTTATACTTCTTGTACGAATGATGTTGTAATACTGTATGCGTTGTTAAAAAACTTCAATTGCGTATTTCTAGAGATTCCGACCTGATAGAGAAAAACGGTTTGCAGATTTAAAAACAGTGCATTAAAATTGACCAGAAAAACATAGAAATGTTAAAGAAAGAAAAAAAAAATTTTTTTTGTTAGCCAGTGTAATCTGCTGTAGGGTTAAGTATAAATATTTAATATATTTGACAATCTTAACTATTTATCTTTTTATTTTGTGGACAGGGTCCAGAAATTTTCAACCAGTATGTTGGAGAATCTGAGAAGGCCATACGTGAAGTGTTTCGTAAGGCCAGATCAGCTGCCCCGTCTATAATTTTCTTTGATGAAATAGATGCAATTGCTACTAAGCGGGGAAGGTTAGCATTCAATTGTAGATTTCTGTTTGTTGTTTATTTTGCATGAATTGTCAGATTCTTGGCATGATATATCAGCAATATTAATGTTTAGCAATTCTTGCCTGCTGACATCGTTTACATCTGAGCCAGGTTGTTAGAATCAAGTTAAGGTAGGATGTTCCTTGTTCATTGGTCCTTTCTTTCACTTTGGAGTTTGCTTCAAATATCTCTGTCCATGTACATCTGGAATTTCCTTTTTACTTACTTTTAGTCGTTCCCCTTCTACCGCGAGGTGTAGAGGTTTGGAAGAGAGAGCGCCAGACTATCCTATCGGCTGTCTTCCTCCTGGCCTGGTTCCATTCTAGTCCTTCAAAGATTGTCTAATGTTGTCTTCCCAGCGGACTCTGGGGGTCTGGATCCCTGGCTGTTTGTTTCCCATGCTTGTCATGGTAGTCGATCTTCTCCCATTCTGCAGACATGGCCAAACCATCTTAGTTGGGACTGTTCTACTTGGGTCTGCAGGGGGTGGCATTTTAGGCCTTGACGTATCGTCTGGTTGCGGACCATGTCTCTTCTTGTTACTTCAACCACCTTCCTCAGATACCTCATTTCTGAGGTTTGGATCTGGCTTTTGTGGGTTGTAGTCATTGCCCATGACTCGCATCCATATGTCAAGCTGGGACATAGGTGTAGCGGTATACAGCCATCTTGTTGAGGAATCTTCGATTTATGGCCTGAAAAAGTCTCCCAGCTGCTGCTTTTCGAGTGGCCAACTCTTCTTTGATGCCCCCCTTTCGGTCTATAATAACGTCTTCGAGGCATTTAATATGGCCTATTAAAACTAGTCGGCATCACGCCGGCCGCCTTAACCTTCCCAGCTTGCTGGTACCCATTTTGGGTCGAGTGGGCTTAAAAAAATCCCGCCAATCTAGACCACTGCGCTCTTTGACCGCCTCCCTTTCGGTCTATAATAGCTCTGAGATATTTAAAGTGGTTGACCTGCTCCAGGACCTTTTCTCCCAGCTTAATCTGATGTCTTCTTTCTTCTCGTGATATCACCATGGATTTTGTTTTAGAGCTACTTCTTGCAGGTTGGATTGGAGATGTGCCTCTGATTTAGCAATCTGGGCAACATCATCAGCAAATGCCAGCTCCGAAATATAGACCTGTCTCATCTTCCAGTACCCCACTGAATACTTTCTTGTTCCTCTCCCTACATGACTTGATAACATCGTCCATGAGGAGTATGAAAAGGTAAGGTGACAGGATATCACCTTGTCTTACACCAGTGGTGGTCCTGAACTCTTCTGACTAATGGTTTGCTGTCCTCACATAATTCCTGCAAGACTTGTAGAAACTCTGTATAGCATGAATCAGGGGTGCTGGAATGTTCTTCCTTGCCAAACAGTCCCAAAGTTTGCTCCAGGGGACCCTGTCAAATGCCTTTTCCAGATCTATGAAACAAAGATGGATCTCACTCTTATACTCAAGGGCCTTTTCACTCAGCTGTCTGAGTGTGAAGATTAGATCTTGAGTACTTCGGTTTGCTCAGAATCCACACTGGACCTCATCCAATTGTGGCTCAGCTAGGCGTCAGAGTCTCTGCTCTGAATTTCCTTTTTGATGTTAATTAATTTCCCTTTTAACTCCTTATACAACATAAAGCCACCACGGCAGCTGGTTCTTTTGCCAGAAACCTGCACCAAAGCATTTGTCTGCTCTTGCAGTAGTGGTTTCTGCAACAGATTGTTTTGCATAATGAGGTTATTATCCCCATGCACAAGCCTCACATTATGACATGCCTGTAAAACTGAGAATCATAAAATGTTATATATATTCTGCATTACTGTATGGTGTTGAAACATGGACAATGAATATGCAATTATGTATGGAGGATATTCTCATCAGATCTAGATTAGTTCTTACTACCTGTTCTACACTGTTTTCTTAAATCTATTCTCATCTGGGTCAAGATTAGTTCTTGCTTCCTTTTCTATACTATTTTCTTCAATCTATTCTCATCTGGGTCTAGATTATTTCTTTTTCTATACTGTTTTCTTAAACCTATTCTCATCTGGGTCTAGATTAGTTCTTGTTTCATTTTCTGTACTGCATTCTTAAACCTATTCTCATCTGAGTCTAGATTAGTTCTTGTTTCATTTTCTGTACTGTATTCTTAAATCTATTCTCATCTGGGTCTAGTATTAGTTCTTTTTTTTTATTTTCTGTACTGTATTCTTAAATCTATTCTCGTCTGGGTCTAGATTAGTTCTTGTTTCATTTTATGTACTGTATTCTTTAAAAAAAAATCTCATCTGTGCTAGTGGTTATCATTTCTGATGCTTCACCATGCTCACCATTTAGGAGTTCTGAGAAATATTCTTTCTATCTTTCCATTACTTCCTTCGGGGCAGTAAGCAGTTTGCCTTGCTTGTCCTTTATAAATTTCAGAAGGGCATTGTTTTCCCTTCCTTATGTTCTTTAGGTTCCTAGGCTGAGCAACTCTTTCAGTTGTTCTTTTGATTGTAAGCAAGTAGTGATCACTTTCAATCTCTGGCCCCCTCCAGACTCTAGCATCCCGGACATATTTGAATGAGCTCTTCCTAGCACTGACTTATCATTACATTCTTTGTTGATTCACATCTAGTGTATGCATGTACGCGCTAATGGGGGAACTTTGTGTTTGTAATGATCAGATTCTGCTTACTGCAGAATCTAAGGAGTCGCTTTCCATTGTCATTGAGAGTATCTTTTCCATATCTTCCAATAACTCCACCCCATCTAGCATGGTCATTTCCAACTCTGGCATTGAAATCTCCGAGCATGATAATTTCATCTAGGCAGTCATCCACTGTCCTTTGAAGCAGCTCAAAGAATTCCCCCTTGACCTCTGCTCTCTCATCCTCATTTGGCCCATACACTGTGACCAGGTTGACAATGGTTTCTCCGTTTAGTTTTACAACCATACTGCGCTCCGAGACAAAGTTCCATCCCTTGATACTATCTTTTTAGTATTTGGTCACAATGCAACCCACGCCCCCTTTAGCTCTTTCAGATGTGGGTACACCACAGTAGAGCAGCGTGTTGCCATCAAGATCCATCACTCCTTGTCCTTTTTTCTGTGTTTCCGTAATAGCCAAGATTTCTAATTTTGCTTTCCTCATCTCTTCCACCAGCTCTTCTTTCCCATTTATACTTCTTGTGTTCCAAGTTCCATAAGTCGTAGTCCGTTCCAGTTCGTCGCCTTTAGAATCAGTCCGGTTTTCTCTCAGTTCTCATAATCATGATTTAAAGCAAACAGGTGATTGGCCTGTTGTGCCTTTGCATGGTGGAGGGGCTGCCTCCTTACGGCCTCCATGCAGGCTGCCCTCCTCCTTTTTCAGCCGGGCTTAGGCCTGGCCTAGGCGGAATTCAAAGGAAAAATGATGATGATAATTCATGTTCCTCATAATAATCATCACATCTGTAGACTTTAATGGTTTATGTGTACGTTGTAGCTCTTCACAGTATTTTTCTGTTTCCTCTTCACTGTATTCCTGGTTTTGTGTGAGTATTTGTGAGATGACTGTATCTTGTGGTCTTGCTTTTATTTTCAGCATCATGATTTTTACAGTGTGTTCAGTGTCCATATATTTGTATATACTTTATTTATCTTTTTCGTGACATCAAAATTCAATTTGTTTTTCACCTGAGGTTTGAATATACTTTTTCCATCATGTCCGTGTCACTACCCAGACATCATGTCATACTCTTTGCCTCTATAATTCAATTATCCTATTTTTCCTCTTCTTGATTACAATGATATATCGTTATCTTCTTCTTTGTTTTTTTTTAAGTATAAAGAGAAATACTATTGTTCATTTATTCATTAGTTGTTGATGTGGTTCTTCCTTCTGTATATTTGGACTGTAATGATAGTACAGCAGTACTTGGAGAGACAAATATACGGCTTTACAATGTTTACTCTCACAACTGGAGCTAGGAAGAACTTTTACTGCTTTTAAAAAAGTCTTGTTATTCAGCATGTGTATTAAATTGATGACAACATTCAAGTGGACGTCTGAGAGTGTACGAAGAAGAACAAGAAGTATTAAATTCTTAAAACATAATTCACTTTTCTTTTTTCTTGGTGCTCAGGAGGGAATGTTTCTCAATACATCATAGTTTATGTGTGCATGTTTACAATAACATTGTAAGGCATGTAGCTGAAATTACTTGTGTGAACAGTTCTAGTCTTGTTTGTAATAATGGGAAATAAATTTATATGAATTGTTACAGTTCTGGGGGAGGCAGTGGTGTTGAGGATCGAGTCCTGACTCAGCTGTTGATAGAAATGGATGGCTTGGAGATTCTTAAAGATGTGTTCATAATAGCAGCCACAAACAGGCCAGACAAAATTGACAGAGTGAGTATGTTAAATGTTGACATGAGTGGAGATGGCCAGATATAGAAAGCTTTTAGTAGTGCTATGGGTGATAGACTTGTAAGTAATCATTAATGTCAGTGTATCTTTAAACGAATCTAAGCATGGTAATTAAACAGCATCAACTAAAGAAATATGTTTAACCCTTTACAGTTCACAGCCCTGCTAGTATTTCAAACACCAAAAGGGACCCAAAGACGCAGCAATAGAGAACGCAGTCAGCGACTCATAGCTTGACTGCCTGCATCAGGACCAGCGAATCAGAGCTGGTCAAGACCGCACTCCACCTCCACGTGGTCCTGGAAACAGTCTGCAGCAGTGCAGTCTGGCTGAGCGAGTGTGGATCGCAATGGGAAGGCAAACCCGGTCCTAAAAAATGCCGTGCAGAAGTCGGATGTGTCGACCGAAAGGTGCAGATATCACAGCTTAGGCGTAAACAGACACAACGCAACCACCGTCCTTTTCAGGATGAACGAGGAAGAAGAAGAAGAAACGCCAAAAAACGACCAAGCAAAGGGGCATAACTCTTTTTCTTAAATATTTCTTATATTTGAAAAATTATTTATACACTAATATTAGTTCAAATAACACAAAAACACATTTATTTGTACAGTAAAATGGACATACTTTATTACCTATATATTTTAATGTCATAACCAAAAAAATTACTTTATCTTTAGGACTTTAGGATAGTCTTGCGCTGGAAAGCTTTGATATACTTCTTCTTCTTCCTCGTTCGCCCTGAAAAGGACGGTGGTTGCGTTGTGTCTGTTTGCGCCTAAGCTGTGATATCTGCACCTTTCGGTCGACACATCCGACTTCTGCATGGCATTTTTTAGGGACCGGGTTTGCCTTCCCATTTTGATCTGCACTCGCTCAGCCAGACTGCACTGCTGCAGACTGTTTCCAGGACCACCACGTGGAGGTGGAGTACGGTCTTGACCAGCTCTGGTTCGCTGGTCCTGATGCAAGCAGTCAAGCTATGAGTCGCTGACTGCGTTCTCTGTTGCTGCGTCTTTGGGTCCCTTATATACATTATTAACAGTTTTTCATGAAACTTTGAATATCAGACAATTTACAACCATAAACTGTCTCTAGAACTCTACAAGTGTCCATTTTCCCTTACAGCATTGAACACATCGTTTTTTTTCTGCTCAGGAGTTTGATGGTTCATGCTTGCTGGATGTTGGTTTTAATTACGCTCACACTGAAACAACGTAACCAACCCTTTTCAGCTCTGTTGGTTTATTCATAAGTCCATCGTCTGGTATAAATAAGAAGAAACAAATAATACGCCCCTGCTCATCAGACAAATGTTTAGGCCCTGCCTGGGAGCTCATAAATCTGGAATAATTCCATACAAGTAAATGTGCCTCTATATGTCCATTGTCTACAATTTTACTAGTTCCAACATCGATTTTCCTTCTTTCACTATTGTCGATAACTGGGTCATAGTCCACATCGAAGTAGGATGAATCATTTTCACTATCGGAATAACACAAAAACGTAGATCTAATCCTTCAAAGTTCATTGAAAAATCTCTTCCATGGCTTGAAGAACCATTTTTACTCAGTGTATTTTTTTTTTTTAAATCATAAAAAATCAACCACTCGACTTAGAAAAATGCAATCTATATCAAAACAAACTTCTGATGTCGCTTAGCAACGAAAAAACAAACATGTTGTCGGGCGCTTTTAGGCGAATCGGACAGTATGATAAAAGATAAAATACGGGTGCTTTTGGGCGAATTGGACTGTACCATGCGTGGGAAAGCTCTATGGAAATGCAAATAGCCTCAAACTGACTACTGCTATCTTCAAAAATATTCAAGTAGACGTCTGAGAGTGTAGGAAGAAGAAAATACTGTTACATATATTAGCATCCTAATAAAACAACAGAACTATGGTACATAAATATACTTAATTTCCATTGAACTTTGTTTCTGTAGTCTGTGGGGGTAAAAAATAGCATTGCAACAGACAAGGAAAATATATACATTATGTTACGTTTCTGTAGTTCTAATTGTTAAGTACTGTTCAGCATTTATATTTGTTAATTAAACAGTGTGAATTACAGAAACAAATTGTCTTAACGCAAGATTCATTCATTCATAACCCTCCACTCTCAAAGAAGCATAGGCCTTCAACAAACACGTGCCAAGTCCTCCTGTCACGTGCCATCATCTCAGGTTCTTTCCACGTTCTCATCATTTTCACCTGTTGTGCTTCTTGGTCTACCTCTGCCTCTCTTGCCCTGGAGATTCCAGAACAAGGACTGCCTTGTAATGCTATCAACAGGTTTCCTCAGCGTATGTCCTATCCATCATCTTCTTCGCATCTCTTGTTCTACTGGCACTTGTCTAGTTCTACTGGCACTTGTCTAGTTCTTGTCCTCAGTTCCACGTTGGTAACCTTATCATACCATTTTAATCCCTCTATTCTACGCAAGCACCCATTTATGAAAGTCAGTAGCTTTTTGGTTGTTGTCTTTGTTGTTCTCCATGTCTCAGAGCTATACAATAGGACCTACTTCACATTTGAGTTGAAGATTCTTATTTTTGTGTTGGATCCAATTTCTCTTGATCTCCATATATTTCCAATGCAATGAAAGCTCCTCTTGCTTTTTGTATTCTTATTTTGATATCACTGTCTTTCCCTCCAACTTTGTCTATATTGCTGCCAAGATATGTGTACGATTCTACATCTTGTATTGGTGCTTCTTCAAGTTCAACCCTGTTATCATTACCTGCATTTATTCTCATTATCTTTGTCTTTTCCCTGTGTATTTTCAGACCCAATTGCTGTGACCTCTCATCGAGTGTTTTCAATTTGTCCTGCATCTGATTACATTTATGGGACAGAAGAGCCAAGTCATCAGCAAAATCCAAATCATACAACTGCTTAGTCAGAGTCCACTGGATTCCATTTCTGTTGTGTGTTGCCAATGTTCTCATCTTCTTCTTCTTTGATCCTTAGCCGCCGACCGTCAAAGCAGTCAGTGGCCATCACGTTTAGTGGCGTCTTGTAGGGCAACAACAAATTGATTCCACTTTGCTCGGTCGGTGGCCATCCTTCGTACAGTGCCCCAACTCCGGTTCATTTTTTGCATCTCAGCCTCCACAGTCCTCTGCCAAGTTGTTTTTGGTCGGCCTCTCTTTCGTTTTCCTTCAGAGGTCCAAAGCATAGCTGTTCTTGTGATGGCATCGGGGTCTCTTCTGAGGACATGGCCAACCCAGCTCCAGTGGTATTTTTCGTTAAACCAGTTACTGTAGAATTTTTACTTCCCTTTGCGCACTAAATCCATTTCCAGACGTTTTCGGCGGTTCGTGTTTTCGGCGATTTGCGTTTTCGGCGATTTGCGTTAACGATGTGGAACAGATTTATTTTTAGCGCGCGCGTCTGTTGTTACTCCAACGCGGTAATTTCCTATTACTCGTGGGTTTTTGCTCCGCAGTGAATATGTGTAGTTATGTCTTGTTTCGTAGCGGTTAGGTTTAGTATTAGAGTTAGGATTAGGGTTAACACTAATCCTAACCCTAATACTAACACTAACTGCTACGAAAGAACACGTAACTACACATATTCACTGCAGAGCAAAAACCCATGACTGGGAAAAAATTGATTTATAACCTCAGACCTAAGGGCCTTTTATATTTGGATATGCGCCCTAATATAACCGACTAGGTTGAACGGGACGTGCCTCACCAAAACGAGGCAAAACTTTAAAAAAAAAACACCAAGAACTTGTCTCTACACATTCAAGTTGTAATCGTTCATTTCAACTGAGGTAAGTAATAAATTCATTTATAAAACATATTTACATAGGCTAAGTGCAGTTTATAGATAGGCCTACTGTACTTGCGGCTGTAATTTACAATGTAGGCCAATGTAGTTTTATTTTTAACCATGGCCAAAATTAGTGTTTGATTGAAATTTCTTGGTTTACAACTGCTTACGGGAATATGTTTGACACAGTTTGAGATGGTCAGAAATAGAAATTGATGGCGATTCCATATCCTATAGCCTACCCTGTTATCAGACCATGTCCCACTGTTCATTTCACCACATTTTTGGGAAATAAATATATTTTGAATGCTTTTTCATTATATTTATGATGAAGAGACATATCCCGTTCTGCTCTGCAGGGTTATAATTAGGATATGCCTAGGCCTACATGTTTTCAATTCCAGATAACATGAATAACTGCCGATACATGAAAGTGGCATCACATCTGTCAAATCACTGTAATTAGGATAAATGAAAATTACCAATTTTGTGCATAGACCTATGTTATTTAAAATTTTTTTAATCGAAATAAAAGAAACGATAAAACAAAACAAACCCCAACAAAAAAATCAAACAAAAATAATAAAGATGGGGAGGGGGTGTGTGTGTAAAGGCCTTTTTTTTTTTCGTACGCCCGCTAATACTCGAGGCGAAATCTCAGGTTATTATTTATGTCTAACCTGACATTGATTTTACGTGAGTATCCCTTTATTTCTTGTACAGAGACAAGTGTCCCTCGCCATTCAGGCAAATACTCTCCGATTTCGGAGGTACCCATTGCAGCTGGGTCGGCTCAGGAGCCGCCAGTCCCTGGTCGACGACACTCCTTCAAATGTCTTCGCCAGGTCTCGAGTTAATCCAGTCCAAATCCCGGTCGACGAAAAATCCTCAAATGCCGTCGCCCGGGTTTGATCCTGTATCACCCGGTCGCCAGAGCGGTGTTGTAACCACTACGCTAGCGCGGCTCCATGTAAAGGCCTGATGTTTCCAGTTTGATATTTAATAGATTTTCACTTATCATAAGCGTTATAAAGATATCATCATACCTTCACCCTCCCAATTACTATATATTAACTATTGTTCTAGTTAAATATTGTTTGACTATATTATTCATGCGTTTAGAACTTTGACTTGGTAAATATACATAGCTCCCGAAAGGGGGGGAGAATGATGAATCCACAGGCGCCTCATTGGAATCGACCAGACCCGTTACACGGACTTCGAGCTCTGAACAACGGCTGGAGTTTCCATGTGCCTGTGGTAGGGAATTCTCTACTCAGAGAGGAATGAAAATCCACAGAACGAAAAAGGGGTGTGGGAGGTCATCAGGGGGAGATCAACAGCGCTCAGTCTCGACGGATAAGACGTTAGAAGAACGCAGCCAGGAGTCAATCCACAGTGCTGAGTACATTCAAGTTGATCTGCCTGATGATGATCTCACACACTTCTTGGACGGGAAGAGAGATGCAATCAAGTTTCCACCCGCCAGTGCAAAAGGCCTTTGGGAACAGCTGGACGAAGCCTTGGCAAAAGAGTTGGATAACAACCTGAAGCAGATAACTTTAGAGAAGAAGCTGGAAATCTTCGGCGACATAATATATCTGCACTGTCGCAAAGTGTTCGGAGTGAGGGAGGCAAGGGAAAGTAACCCACCACGAAAAAGCAGAAGACAAATTAAAATAGAAGAAATCAGAAAACAGAAGAAGCATGCCCGAAAACTGTTCAAAAACGCAGTTGCCGCAGAGAAGGAAGGGTTACGACAGGTTTGGGAGCACCTGAAAGGCCAACATAATGCCCTTTGTAGAGCAGAAAGGTTGTGCAGGAAGAAAAGGAAGACTCGAATGGATAGGGAAAGATTCTTCAGGGAGCCCTTCAAGTTTGCCAAAGAACTGTTTGAGCAGCCACGGTCGGGTACGCTAAACATCAGGAAAGAAGACCTGGAAGAACACCTTGGAATGACATATTCAGATGGTCGCAAAGATGAGCCGCTCAGCAGCATGGCAGGCCTTAAATGGCCGAGTAAGCCAGGAGCTGAATTTAACACCAAGCCCCCAACGGTGCAAGAGGTAGAAAGCATTGTCCAGAAAGCTCGATGCAAGTCAGCTCCAGGTCCTAATGGTGTTCCATATGTGGTGTATAAGAGATGCCCTGAGGTGCTCAAACGACTGCTTCGTTTACTGAAGAGTGCGTGGAAAACCCAGCTTGTAAGCAAGGAATGGAGAAAGGCGAACAGACTCTACATCCCGAAGGAGCAAAATTCCACAGACATCAGTCAGTTCAGGCCAATCTCACTACTCAATGTGGAAGGGAAGATATTCTTCTCAGTGATGGCGAAAAGACTCACTACATACCTCCTGGCAAATGGGTACATTGACACTACCATTCAGAAAGGAGGTATCCCAGGTACACCAGGATGTCTAGAGCATGCCACAATGATATGGGAAGCAATCCAAAAGGCAAAGTCTGACAGAACAAACCTCCATGTAATCTGGTTGGATTTAGCGAATGCTTATGGATCCGTTCCACACCAGATGTTGTGGCAGGCCCTAGAAATGTATCATGTTCCACAAGAGATTGCAGCAATGCTGAAGCTGTATTTTGCAGGGTTTGCTGTCAGATTTTCAACCAGAGAGTACACAACGAAGTGGATTGGCCTTGAAGTTGGAATTGCGATGGGATGTACCATCTCTCCGATACTATTCGTGATGGCTATGCAGGTAATCCTCAATGCGGCTGAAGGAATGGCTATAGGTCCAAAGCTCGGTGGAATGTGTCTCATGCCACCGCTCAAAGCATTCATGGATGACACAACAATTCTGACATCAGATGAACATCAGGCCCGGAGGATGTTAGCACGCCTGGATGAACTAGTCAGCTGGTGCAGAATGAGCTTCAAACCCAAGAAGTCGAGAAGCCTATCAGTCAGGAAAGGGAAGATAGCAGAGGTCATATTCACGGTTTCCAACCAAAGAATCCCTACTGTCATTGAGGAACCTGTTAAAAGTCTTGGCAGGGTGTACGATGCCTCATTAAAAGACTCAAAGGCAGTGCAACAGACAATAGAAATGGCAGACAGAGGGCTACAGATCATAGACCAAAGCAGACTCCTGGGGAAGTTCAAACTGTGGTGCCTCCAGTTCATGTTGATACCAAAGTTGCTGTGGCCACTGCTTATATATGAAATAAGCACAAGTACAGTGGAAGCCATAGAGAAGAAGGTCAACAAGTTCATGAGAAAATGGCTAGGAGTACCACCAGGTCTGTCAGATGTAGCACTGTACTGCAAAAAGTCAAAACTTCTGCTTCCTTTCAAGTCAGTTGTTGAAGAGTACAAAGTTGGAAAAGCAAGGCTTGCAATGATGCTACGCGAGTCAGCTGATGATGTGGTTAAGTCCATTCAGCCCACACTGAAAACGGAAAGGAAGTGGAAAGTGGAAGAAGCTGTTGATGCTGCCCAAGAGTCACTCAAACTGAGGGAGGTAATCGGATACACACAAACGAATAGACGGGGATTTGGTCATGGAGACATCCGCTGGTGGTCCAAGGCATCAAGCAGGGAGCGCAGAGACATGGTAGTTCAGGAGATACGAGAAGCTGAGAATGATAAGAGGTTGCAAAAAGCAGTGCAGCAGGTCCAACAAGGCCAATGGACTACATGGGAAGGAGCCCTGCAGAGGTCCTTGACATGGAATGATATATGGCATATGGCACCTCTTAGGCTCAGCTTCGTTGTCAGATCACTGTATGACCTGCTGCCGTCGGCCACCAACCTTGTGAAATGGGGAAAGTCAGATGAGGAGCAGTGCCCCCTGTGCCAGGGGAGGCAGACACTTGAACACGTGCTCTCAGCGTGTAAGGTGTCATTAGGGCAAGGGCGATACACTTGGCGCCATAACAAAGTGCTAAATGAGCTTGCTGCGACAATAGATCTAGCAAGGATGAAGGCGAATAGCAAAGTCCGGCCAGACACTGCAAACACATACTTTCTGAGGGCAGGAAAGTCAGCACACCCCAAACCGAATAAACCTGGTAGCAGTTTACCATCTCTTCTTGATTGTGCAAATGATTGGGAGATGGCGGTAGACCTACCTGGACGAGGGGCATATCCAGAGAGTATCAGAAAATCGCGGAGACGGCCGGATATAGTGCTTCATTCTGCAGCAACGCTTCAGGTCATACTGATTGAACTGACAGTGCCATTTGAATCCAGATTAGATGAGCAACATTCGTTCAAAGCGGCCAAGTATAGTGATCTGGCCGCGGATCTGAGACACGATGGGTTCACTGCAAGGGTCATGGCTGTTGAAGTGGGCGCAAGAGGGCTTGTGGCTGCATCAGTGTATGATCTATTGAAACTGTTGGGGCTGAGGGGACAGTCGAGAACAAGGGCCCTGAAGAGGCTTAGTGAAACTGCCGAAAAGGCATCAGGCTGGCTGTGGAACAACCGCAATGGGGAATGGAGATCGTAACAATAAACGCTGCGGTACAGAAAACACCAGGAATTTTTCTAAGTCCACAATACGCTGAGGTTTGTGGTGGACTAGTGAACGGGCTGCGACTCAGGGGCGACAAGCGGTGTATACTATAAGGGGTGTCAGTATCAAAAGTCCAGTGGGGAACGCGCAGTGGCGACTCGTTGACTTCGCGCTGGTGTCTCAGTGTGTGCGACGGAACGAACGGAATAATTTGTCTTCTCCTTGTTACTTTCACAATTGCCTCCACGGCTGGCGGAGTTGTGGAATTTAAAGTTGCTACCATAAGTGAAATGGGTTCATTTTCGATGCAAGACAACAGGAAGCTGAGACGCTTGGGAGTCATGACCCAAGTGGGCCCGCCCCCCTTAGAGTGTAAAGGAGTATATAGGGCCGAAACACTTGTCGGACGGGGGGACTTCTTCTGATGATCAGATTGCTTCCTGTTGTATCGCTCTGTAAAGAGTTTCCTATCATCATAGCTTAGGCCTACTCATAAGTTATTTGTGTGTTTTTTTGTTTTTTTTTTAAACAGAAAAGAACACAACCCCAATGAGCAGTTTTTCCCTCCCCCTCAGAAACATCAAAACTATCTAACACTACTCCCTCGGACACGTCAAAAACGTCTAACACTACTAGGAGACCTACAGATGTGACATCATTTGTGACCAAGGAAGAAACTCTCAGAGCTTAGATTATTTGGGCTCTTTTTTCAGTGAAACGTCACCATAGTTTTAATTCAAATTTCAAACGCAACAAGGGACATATTCTCTTCTGTGGTAGTTTTTATTCAGCCTTCAGCTTTATTTCAAGACCTGAAATTCAGATTGGTGCATTTGGAACAGTAGCTGAAAATAGGAAGCATTTTCCTGTAGCACTGAAGAAAAAGAATAACTCAAATTGAAAAAGACAAATCATCCTGCGTTTTGTGCGACAGAAGATAAGGCATGCCGACAGTCACCTAGCATGATACGAAAAGATGTAACCTTATATCTACTGTTCACTCCAATGATAATATAAACAAGACAGTTAGAAAGACAAATTCTTTAGGGCAGAACAATTCAAAAGCCAGTGCTTGCAGAAAAATACAGCAAATGTATGGGAGGTGTCGACCACTTCAGCCAACTAGGTGCAAGCTACCCCTACCCACACAGATCCTATTTTTATATCATTTCTTAGTTGAAACTGCCCTGGTCAATGGGCACATAATTTACAACACTGCCAACTCTACAAAAAAAGATCAAAGCAATGATCAGGATGTCAGTATGACTCTTATTGAACCTGCTATTCTTCGACGCAATGTGACACCTTTAAAACCACAGGTCACAACAACACGACTTACTGAGCACCACTTCAATGATAAATATGAAAGGGCAAGGTACAAACCAGACTGTAAAGTGTGTAAGGCTGCAGGGAACAGAAGCCAGACTTGCATGTACTGCCCAGATTGCAATGTACCTCTATGCCTGATACACTGCTTCAAGTTATACCACACAGTCAAGGATTATCAACGATCCAGACATAGACTCTTGCAGAGACCTACAGCTACAAATTCAACCCCAGTTAATGAAAAAAGCAGCTCAGACTCCAACTACAGGTACTTAACTACTCAAACATTTACAAACGCTCATTGTCAGATGCCACAGATGCAGAATACATTCAAAAAAGACAAACACGAAAAATAGTTTTTTTTTTTTTTTTTGCATTTTATTCACAATTTTATTAGCCTTTTTTGTTGATATACGTGGTTAATCGTTAAATCAATACATCAATCAAGTTTATTTTATTCATTACCATCCATGTCACTAACATTTTATTGCGCTGACGTTGAACAAATTCACTAAAAACTGGGAAAAGATGTCTGTTTTTCAATCTTTTATGAATTTTAAAAAAAAACAGTTCTTTTTAAAGAAATCTGCAAAAACCCAGTAATGGGAGACGGTAATGGTCCGGATTGCTGGTCAGCAAAGTGATAATTAAGTTCCAAAGCCAAGGCTCAAGAAGTGTACACAGAAGCAAACAAAGAAGTTAAAAGAAGTATCAAAAGAGACAAGAGGAAGTATATTGAGGAGTTGGCAAGAGAGGCAGAAGATGCTGCAGCCAAAGGAAATATGAGAGAACTGTATAGCAGCACAAAGAAGCTAACAGGGAAATACAAGCAAACAAGTTGCCTCATAAAAGACAAGAATGGGAAACTGCTCAGCAATATACAAGAGCAAATGAAGAGGTGGACAGAATATTTTGGGGACCTTCTCAATAGACCAGCTCCACAAAACCTGCCGGACATCCAGCCAGCAGAAGAAGAGCTACAAATTAACGGTGAAAGACCAACGAAGGTAGAAATAAAGAAAGCCATAAAGCTTCTAAGAGATGGAAAAGCGTCTGGACCTGATGGCATTCCAGCAGAGGCCATCAAAGCAGATATCGACACGGCTACAGAGATGTTATATAAATTACTTGGTAAAGTCTGGGAAAAGGAAGAGATACCAGCAGAATGGAAGGAAGGATATCTGGTTAAGTTGCCTAAGAAGGGAAATTTACAAGAGTGCACAAATTATAGAGGAATAATGTTACTATCAGTGCCAGGAAAAGTATTAAATAGGATTATCCTTGAGAGATTAAAAGAGTCCATAGACAAGAAACTGAGAGATGAACAAGCAGGTTTTCGACAAAACAGATCATGTACAGACCAGATAGCCACTTTGAGAATAATAGTTGAACAAAGGCTGGAATGGAATTCACCACTATACATCGGATTTGTGGACTACGAAAAGGCATTTGACAGTGTAGACAGAGAATCACTTTGGAAATTTGTTGAGGCATTATGGAGTTCCCCTGAAGATCATTAATTTAATAAAGAAAACATATGAAGACATGACATGCAGAGTTCTTCACGAAGGACAGCTTACAGAACCGTTTGGGATAAGAACAGGAGTGCGACAGGGATGCCTCTTGTCTCTATTTCTTTTCTTGCTGGCAATAGATTGGGTTATGAGATCATCGGCAACACACAACAGAAATGGAATCCAGTGGACTCTGACTAAGCAGTTGGATGATCTGGATTTTGCTGATGACTTGGCTCTTCTGTCCCATAGCCGTAATCAGATGCAGGACAAATTGAAAACACTCGATGAGAGGTCACAGCAATTGGGTCTGAAAATTCACAGGGAAAAGACAAAAATAATGCGAATAAATGCAGGTAATGATAACAGGGTTGAACTTGAAGAAACACCAATACAAGATGTAGAATCATACACATATCTTGGCAGTAATATAGACAAAGTTGGAGGGAAAGACAGCGATATCAAAATAAGAATACAAAAGGCAAGAGGAGCTTTCATTGCATTGGCAAATATATGGAGATCAAGAGAAATAGGATCCAACATGAAAATAAGAATCTTCAACTCAAATGTGAAGTCAGTCCTATTGTATGGCTCAGAGACATGGAGAACAACAAAGACAGCAACCAAAAAGCTACAGACTTTCATAAATGGGTGCTTGCGTAGAATAGAGGGATTAAAATGGTATGACAAGGTTACCAACGTGGAACTGATGACAAGAACTAGACAAGTGCCAGTGGAACAAGAAATGAGAAGAAGACGATGGCAATGGATAGGACACACACTGGGGAAACCTGTTGATAGCATTACAAGGCAGTCCTTGTTCTGGAACCCCCAAGGCAAGAGAGGCAGAGGAAGACCAAGAAGTACATGGAGAAGAGAGTTGGAAACAGAGGTGAAAATGATGAGGAGAACATGGAAAGAACTTGAGATGATGGCACGTGACAGGAGGACTTGGCATGTGTTTGTTGAAGGCATATGCTCCTTTGAGAGTGGAGGGTTATGAATGAATGAAATGAAAGTGATAATTATATCTGAGAAAATTAGATGAGGAAAATATTAGAGTTTCCCATCCTTAAAAATCACGTGCTGGACCTGGAAAAAGCCTGGAAAATGCTTGAAGAAATTTGCTATGAACCCTGTATTATTCTCAGAGTGGCTATCTGGTCTGTACAGGATCTGTTTTGTCGAAAACTTTTAATCTCTCAAGTTCCTCTATAATTTGTGCACTCTTGTAAATTTCTCTTCTTAGGCAACTTAACCCGATATCCTTCCTTCCATTCTGCTGGTATCTCTTCCTTTTCCCAGACTTTACCAAGTAATTTATATAACATCTCTGTAGCCGTGTCTTCATCTGCTTTGATGGCCTCTGCTGGAATGCCATCAGGTCCAGACGCTTTTCCATCTCTTAGAAGCTTTAGGACTTTATTTATTTCTTCCTTCATTGGTCTTTCACCGTTAATTTGTAGCGCTTCTTCTGCTGGCTGGATGTCCGGGGGGTTTTGTGGAGCTGATCTATTGAGAAGGTCCTCAAAATATTCTGTCCACCTCTTCATTTGCTCTTGTATATTGCTGAGCAGTTTCCCATTCTTGTCATTTATGAGGCAACTTGTTGACTTGTATTTCTCTGTTAGCTTCTTTGTGCTGTTATACAGTTCTCTCATATTTCCTTTGGCTACAGCATCGTCTGCCTCTCTTGCCAACTCCTCAATATACTTCCTCTTGTCTCTTTTGATACTTCTTTTTACTTCTTTGTTTGCTTCTGTGTACACTTCTTGAGCCTTGGCTTTGGAACTTCTGGTTTTGCTTGTGTTTAAATCTGCTTTCTTGTTTTTTTCTGTCTTTTATCTTATGTTATTGATGGTTTCTGTTGTTATCCATGCTTTTTGTTGTCGTTCCCTTTTCCCCAGTATTTTTTCACATATCTCATTCCATACCATTTTGATTTGCTGCCAAGTCTTCTGTATTCTCTACATCTTCCAGCTGTTGGAGCACTTGGAATTTGTGATTGAAAATTTGTCTCTTGTTTCTTAGATGTCCTACATTAAATTGTTGTCTATAATTTTGCATTGTTGCATATCTCTTGAGTTTCATTTTTACTTTGGCTATCAGAAGGTGGTGATCTGATGCCACATCTGCTCCTCTATATACCTTTACGTCCTGCAATGATGATCTAAACTTCTTGTTTATGCATATCTGATCATTCTGATTTTCTGTTCTATGGTCTGGTGATATCAATGTTGTCTTGTGTATTCTCTTTGTGGAAACATGCTTCCTCCTATAGCCAGTTGATTTGAAGCACAGAAGTTTGAGAATAGTTCCCCATTTTCATTCATTATTCCTAGCCCTTGTTTTCCCATGACTTCTTCAAAGCCTTTGTTGACTATACCTATCTTTGCATTCATGTCACCCATCAAAATTGTGATGTCTCTTCTTTTTACTTTTTCCATAATTTCCTGTAGTCTAATATAAAATGCTACTTTCACAGACTCTTCTTTGCCATTAGTTGGTGCATAACATTGGATGACATTTACATTTCTTTTTAGCTATTTTAAAAGTAGCTATTATTATTCTGGGTCCAACGGCTTCCCATTCAGTGAGTGCTTTTTGTGCTTTTTTTTAGATAACATAAGAGCTACCCCTTCACTGTGGTGTGAACTTACGTCTTCATGTCCTGAGGACAGCACCAATTCACCTGTGATGAGTTTCTTCTTGTCTACACCCTTCCACTTTGTTTCACACATTCCCAGAAACCTCGATTTTATATTCCCTCATTTCTGCTGCTACTTGTGCTACTTTTCCTTGTTCATTTAATGTCCGGACATTCCAGGTGCCAAATCTGGAAGTTTTAAAAGAAAGAAGGTTAGTCAGTAGCACAGACTCCTTTCTCTGTGTTGCATCATACGCCTCCCTGCGAGAGGACCTTCCCTGTCTTGGATGGCTGTGTTTTATTTTCCTTAATTGACTTGTCCATATTTGTGGTTTAAATTTTTTACAGGATGGGGTAACCAGCCCCATGCCCAACCCTCCTTAGTTGCTTTCTACGACATGCTTGGCAGGGAACAGTGTTACTATTCTTTGCTCCTCTTTCGGGCCCCAGTAACACACGGGTGTGAAATAAAGATTAAAGCAGAGAAAACAGAAATATTAACAATAAGGCAAATGCCTTGAAGGAACCAAAGTTAGTTAAATCAAACTAAAACACATGAGAGTTAAAATACCTTTAGCAGCTTGTTCACCAGAGATGGGTAAAATGAAAATTCAACAAATGGACCTGTTAACTCATGCATGGAGGCATATCTAGAGCCATCCTTATATGACCACCAGCTAAGGACAGTGCTACAGTATACAGATGTGGAAGTGAAAATCTGTCTGTGAGGCTAATTAGACCCTCATCGACTCTTGACATCATCCACCCACTTCCAGCGATTCCCCCTGTGGTGAAACATGTTGAGAGCTCAGCATTGCACACTAAGCTTGGAGAACTAACTTGAGCCTGAGATGTAACTTTTAGCTGGTTGGCTGCATGCAAGAGGATCTCACTATCAACCCATGATAGGCGGGGGGAAGCTGAGAAATGGCTCTATGTAGGACGTGACACTTGCTTTGGAGAGCCCAGAACCAGAGCATGGTATTTTAGCTCTATATATTTGAAAATACCCCTTGGATGGCGAGGAATACACAGTAAGCCACTCACTCTTAGCTAGGAACCAGATGTGATGGTCCTTTAAATACAAGCCAAGCTGGAGAAACCTGGAGCTCATGACTTCAGCTCAGCATGTTTTGGAATGACAGAAAAGCCACAGGAGATGCCTAGGTCTACAGTGGAGATCATACCAAGGACTCTTTAACTTGGCATTGGCTGCAAAAGAGTGAGAACAACAACAACCACGTGTTAAACTCATCAGTTTGGCAGCATCCGAAAGTCCAAATGACCACAAAGAAACAACTGATAAATACATAATTTATATGGCATGGGACTTACAACCTCAACATGTAAAACACATGGCTACAGGCACTATTGCTGCAAGAGCACCTGAATACTTTAGTGCAGGTTTCCAGCACAGAGGCCAGTTCGAACGAACGAACGAACGAACTTTATTTTCAAAGGGTTAAGAATTGGGCACGCAGGCCCGTCTGACATTCTGCCCTTCCTCTCTCTCTCATCATGTATACTGTATCCTTTCATCCTCACGTTTACTTTAAGCATTATTAAGGCATTTATCATTATAAAAGTAATATAACATCAAACATTTGCAATAATCATCATAATTAAAGTATGTTTTTAAAATAAATAAAGATAGATAGACAGACAGACAGACAGACAGACAGACAGACAGACAGACAGACAGACAGACAGACAGACAGACAGACAGACAGACAGATAGATAGATAACGAACGAACAAACTATATTTTCAAAGGATTAAGAATTGGGCACGCAGGCCCGTCTTACATTCTGCCCTTCTTCTCTCTGTCATCTTACATACCGTATCCTTTCAATAGCACATGTATTTTTAGCATTATTTGAGCGTACAAAATTATCGAGGTAAAATAATAACATACATTTGTAACATCCAGACATAATCAAATTTAGGGGGGGGGGGGGGGGGGGGGGGGGGGGAGGGGGGGGGGGGGGGGGAGGGGGGGAATTATTAATTAAAATAGATTAACAAAAATTAATACCTTAAAAAAAAAACAAAAAACAAAAAAAACAAAAAAAAACTAACAAACACAATCAAAACAATTCATACAGTAAATAAGACATAATTAGAAACGTAATCAGATAATGGTGGCATATAATAAGAACTCGTGACAATTTGGAAATCTGCTGAAATAGCTGGGACTTCATGTGTTGTCAGCGCATGCGAAAAATGTTCCCACAGGTGAGCAACTTTGAGTCCCAAGCAGATACTGCCACAGGGAGTGAATTGTTGACGCCTCCACTACACGAGATCCAGTTTTATGACCTATGCTCCTTAGGGAGGTAAAGGGTATTGACTGAAAGATGAGAATCATGCATATAGGCCCGTCTTGCATTTATCCCTTCCTCTTACTCATCTTTTATTGCTAGGTATCCAGACATTCTCCAGCATACTTAAGGTATAAATTCAGAGGCGATGCAACATTATAAGTAGTATAAAAGCATACATTAAACAAAAGGACAACAATAATTATAATGACACTATTCCAACATTGTACTATCAGCGCCAGACCTGAACATTAACCAAAGAACAAGAAAGAAAACTCACCACCTGTGAAATGAGATGGTCAGAGAAAGGCAGTTAATAAATCAGTAAAAAATTTAGTGAGGCATGATGGGGTCATGGCTATTGTTAACAATGTACCATGGAAGAAATACAAAGAAACAAAAAAATAAGCTGGGCCTGGACACATTGTGAGTTTATACCCAGACCAGAAACACGACCATACAACTTGAAAACAAAAACGACCAGGTAAAGAGGGCTATCCAAGAAGTGTTGTAAGGAACAGATTTATTATATAACAGACTCAGAATTTATTACTGCTAAAACTATCCTTTACAGGCTTATGTAATATTAAATAAGAGATTCTTGATGATCACTGTCAATAAAAAGAAATATGTGATAATAATTCATAACACTTTTCTAATTCCCTGTGTAGTCCCCGGGGTCTTGTCTGAGATGAGGAAAGAAAGGACTACTATACCCTCAGGCCTGTCGTACAAGATGACTATTATGTGGTTGTTCATGGCAACTTCATCGTGTAAAACAAATTGGCACCGACACAACTGCTACAAGAGCAAGTGGCTGCTTGGTGTAGGTTTCCTGCAAAAGGGACCTGCTTCAGTGGTAGCTCCATGCGGATTGAAAAGGAAAATGTTGGCAAAAAATTGATCCAAATTTTTTACTTTCTTTCAGATCCTAGTGTTGATCTTTCTGTCTCTCTTGACATCATCACAGTGTCAACTTCACCAGTCAAATGATTATAGTTATGACTTGTCTCAGTCTGCTGTTACTGATCACAACAGTAACTTCACTTTACAGATGGACAAAAAGTCATTGGAATGAAAACATTCAGAATTATAATACATATCTTCTTCTTCTTTGTACACTTTCAGATGTCTACTTTAATACTTTCAAAGAAAGCATATTATACATATAATTTATCAAAGCATGTTTGGCTGGTTATATAGCTTCTACTGTATGTTTGTATAGCAATTTTTCTCTTTCACGCTAAGATGTTCTCTACCATTCTCTGTGAAGGCTTTGCTGAGGCCAGGCAGATTTGACAGTTTGTATGTTCCCCTTCCTGATGCTGAAACACGGCGGCAGATTCTAGAGATAAATCTCAGCAGCATGTCTGTAGCTCATGATGTCTCATTGGAATCCTTGGTAGATTCTACACACAGTTATTCTGGTGCCGAGGTGGGTGTACAGCGTTTTACTAGTGTGAACAAGTTAATTCCATGCATGTTCAACATGAAATGTATCTTTCAGCTGATGTTTTACCTAATAGTGGGGAAAAAGAGTGAAAACTCGTAACCTAGGGGATTGGAAAAGTCCAGTTTAGCTAATGGCAGTAACTGAAAGTACAGTATTTATGTCATACCGCAGTTCCCCTCATCTTCTTGTGTTTAGAGGGTCGGAGTGGCTAAGAGGTATGGCGTCCACTTCTAATTCTAAAGGTGCAGAGTTTGGTTCTCAGATAAGGGCGAAAATATAGGTCCCATGTGCACGTTAACCTTCACCCTCTACTCGCTTTTCATAGTCTGATTCCAAACTCGTGGGTGCCTGGGTACCCATACTTTTTATAGAGCAATATAAAGAGTTCATTTCAAGTAAATTGTCTTCACAAAAACAAGGAAATAAGTGAAGAAGTCATGAGTTATGGAAGTTTTCTTGATATTTAATTCAGAACATTGAATATTGAACTTTTTTGTGTTCAGTTAACAATGAAATAGAAATCAGAAAACATGAATGCCCAAATATGCTGAATCATTGTTGCAAGTCTTATCTGGCATTGCTACACACTCTGGACAGACAACATGCTTGTGGTCTGGGCAAATGTAGGAATGACATCTTCCACACTGAGTAGGCACTTTTTTCGATGAGCATCTTTGCTGTTTTTCGTTGGCTGAGGCAATGGAACCTGGATTTGATTTGGGGATTGTAGCCTTTGTTGTGCTCATCGGTTTTTTAGATTTTCCAGATGTAGTGGATGGATTGGAATGTCATCTCTTTTTTTTTTTTTTTTTTTTTTGGAGCCGCGGTAGCATAGTGGTTAGTGCACTGGCTTCCTAGTGCAGTGGTCTATGGTTCGATCCCAAGATGAGGCGGGAATTTTTTAGGCCACAAACGGCTCCTGGGTCGACCCAGCCCCAAATGGGTACCAGAGCAACTATGGGAAGGTTAAGGCGGCCGGCGTGATGCTGACCACATCACCCCTCGTGTGCCGACGGTCAAGATAATATGGGCCTAACACCATATTCCCAATATGCCTCAGTGGGCGTGTAACGGGTTCCTTTACCTTTACCTTTTTTCGTAAACCAATGCGGCAATTGAGCTGACCTTCTGCATGTCCTGATGCTATTGAGATCGCACATCCTATCCAGCCAGACAGTGGGTTGGGTTTGCAGCTCTAAAGACCACGAAAGCTGCAAGGCATCCAAGGTCCAAAATATTTGTGAAAAGGACCATGGGCCAAAGCTTGAACTTTCTCTTGCATGAGAATTTGCGGGCCATTTTGTCCATCCCATCCGTTCCAACATTTGTGGCATTGTAAAAGAGTACTGTGTGTGATTTTTTTCTCTCCCTCTTCAGTTTTGTCATCTTTGTGCATAGTGCTCAAAAGTGTCACACATTTGGTTTTCTTTGACTTGTAGTCAACAGGGTTGCACTGCCATTGAATGCAAACCTGTTGGTGTACAAACCAGCTTTTTTTATGTTTGAGGTGGTAAGGAATGAGCTTTTTTTTTTTCCATGACCAAGCCATTCTTGAGGAGGTATTGAGACAGGTTTTAAAAAAGTTGTCAAATTTAATGTTTCTGCCGGTCCTCATGTATGGCTCAACTAATTCCTTGACCACCCTCTCGCCATGGTTCTTTTCTGGCTGTCGACCAACCTTTTCTATGTAAGGTATGCCCCTCAGAGGAAAACAAGTGTCTGCCTCATTCGGCCAGTGGATCTTTAAGCCATCATCAGTCTAGCTTGCTTGGTATACACATCCAGAATTTGCATCTTCCTCTGAAGTGCACCAGTTGTTCGTCAATAGTCAGGAAAGGACCAGGATTGTAGTTTCTTCTCAAATTTCTTTCAAATTTCTGCCACCCAAACTTCCCTGACTGGAGCAAGAGGGTCTTTGTTTCTTCTTTCTATGTGAGTGGCTTTGTCATCAAAGCCCAAGCACTCCAGCAGCCTGACAAATCTTTTGTAGCTAAACAATGATCTGACAAAGGGGTGTCCCCATATGTCGCTGAAAATGACTTTTGTGTCAAGATGGCCCTTGGTTGAGAGATCCTAAAGCAAGCAAAGCTGCAAAAAGAGCTCTTATTTCAACATTATCAGTATCTGACCAAACATTCCCATCACAATCAAACTTTTTATTATCTTCCCTATTTGTGCATTCGACAATAATGTTCACAATATCTAAAGTTAGGAATAGTTCAAAAGCCTCAGATGGCGTGTCTGTTTCAGTTGCCAACATTTTCTTACTGGCTTTGAAAATATTGTGTATTGCTGTTTTTTTAATTGGTAGAACACTTTTAGACCAATGTGTATTGTCTTTGGCTACCATCTGATCTATTTCCACCATTCCTGCATCATCTGCATTGACATCAGAAAACTCAATATCTCCACCAGTGCTCTCAACATCAGTTCCTCTCTCTACCAGAATCACTGTTTTTGGAGGGCATCCAGCTCATCTCACTGCTATCATCATCATCTGATGTGACGGACTCATTGGAGCTCTCATCTTCCTCAGCATCTTTACTGCGGCAATGGCTCTCAAATACATTCCGATCCTAGCAAATATAAATCTTACCTTCAATCTTACCTCTTGTTACGATATATTCCAGTTTCCTCTTCTCATAAGGTGCCCAAAAAAATGGATTCTTCTTTCTAACTTGTGAAATAAGTTTCCTTTGCACATTGCCCTCTTTCAGGACATCCTCATTACTCTTTTTGGCCGTCCATGGTATTTTTAACATTCTTCTGTAAAACCACATCTCTCTTGCCTCTAGTGCCTTCCTTATTTGTTTACTAATTGTCCATGACTCACTCCCATATGTCAGGATTGGTTCTATATAGCAATGATGAACTCTCTTTCTTACCTCCAATGACAAAAAATTGTTTCATAAAATAATCTTCATTTTTTAGAATGCTGCTTTTTCATGAATCACCCTGTATTAAAACATTATTGTGATGCTAAATGTTAAACCAGATCTTCATCATTTGACATGCCATCTTTTAAACACAAGTATTAAGCAGATTTTAAAATTAAACTTCACAATTAAGCTTTTAAGAGACTTTTCCTGTGGTGGTGCAGTGTGTAAGCTTCTTCTTCTTCTTCTTGCGATCGCATCTTTGATGATTACACCGTCAGACGAGTTCTCATGATGAATTTGACTGCTGTTTGAAGTTCCTCTTTAACTCCATATAGCTTTGAGTTTAGTGTTGAGTCATTGGGCCAGTATATCTTTCTTAACTGGTCATACAGAGGACAGTCCTGTAGAACATGCTCAGCAGTTTGTTCGTTTAATCCACATGTGCACAGTGGTGAAGCAGACAATCGTAGCTTGTGCATGTGTTTATTCAGTTTGTTATGCCCTGTCCTGAGTCGAAAAATAGTTATCTGTCCCTGTCGGTCGAGAGTGTGATAGTCGTCTTTGGGTCGGTTCTGTTCTGTTCTGATAGTCTGGATAGCTCTCTTTTTCTCAAAGTATGTGACTTCATTATCTCCTTGTTCACATTCTCCTCCCTTTTTTGCAAGTTTATCTGCCTTTTCATTTCCGGGTACACCACAATGAGATGGTACCCACTGAAGTATGGTTCTCTTTTTGGCAGCTACCTTGTTTAGTTCATTTCTCAGATGCGGGAGTTTACCACCCTTGAGAGCTTGCAGGACAGACAGTGCATCTGTGAGGATGACTACCTGGTGGCAGTCAGAGTTGGTGTTATAAATCATATTTGCAGCTTGCTCGAGAGCTTGAACCTCAGCTGTATAGTTGGAACAGAATTTACCAGTGGGAATGTGCCTAGTCTCATAGTGGTTGTCAGGATATGAGATAAAGATACCGGCACCTCCATTCCTAACAGCATTAGTTGCTGATCCATCTGTATAGGCATGTATCCATGATGATCGGGATAGCTTTCTTGGATCATACTCAATGTAGCAGTTCGTTTTTGCAGATCATTATACTCACATCCACTTGTGAGACCACTGACTGATGTATTAATTTGGAGGGCACTGCTGCCCTGCTCCCATGGTACAGGGTATAGGGTGGGCTTCAGTGGTGTTGTCTTCATGGATAGGTCTTCTTGATGCTGTCTTATAAGTCTTTTCCCCCGATGCACAAAGCTGCTACGCTTTAGACGTCCCAATGCCAGATCATCTAGTCTTGCCTTCATTGGGTGCATTGGCATACTGTTGTACTTTTCCATCTGGATCATGGTTTTTGTGTCTCTTCTATGGGACAATGTCTGTAATCCAGCAACCTTCTGCATCTCTGTTATTGGTGTAGTTTTCATGGCTCCTGTAATGAGCCTGAGAGCTTGATTTTGCACCTTGTCCAAAGACTGCAGATGTGAGTTAGCAGCTGATGACCATGCTGCTGAGCTAAACTCTAAGTGTGGTCTTATTACTCCATTATAAATCTTCTTTAGATTTCGTTCATTTGCTCCCCAGTTGGTACCTGCTAATTTTCTGAGTATGCCTAGTCGTCTTCGGGCCTTTCCTTCTGCATTTTCAATATGCTTATTCCATGTAAGCCTTTGGTCAAATGTCACCCCAAGATAGGTGGGGTAGCTTTCTTCCTTGATCACGGTTGTCCCTAGGTGTATGTTAGCTGATTTGTCCTTGGGGGCGAGGGAGAACAGTGTTGTGGAGATTTTGTCTGTGTTTATTGTGATAAGCCATTTCTCTGCCCATGACACTAGCATGTCTGCTGCCCGCCGCATTCTATAATTTGCTGTGGTGACATTTTCATCAGCGCACCAGAGTACTAGGTCATCTGCATATAAGGCAGCTTTAACTCCTGCAGGGAGATCTTTCACCAGGTCATTGATGTAAACAAGGAAGAGTGTTGGGGAAATTACTCCTCCTTGAGGTACCCCCTGATGGAGCAACACTTTTCTGCTCTGCAGACCGTCAAGAGTGACTCTAGTTCTCCTGTTATGCAAGTATGACTGGATCCATTTCATCATGTTGCCTTGGATTCCACTTCTCCTAAGTTTTGCAATGAGGCCATCTTTCCACACCTTGTCAAAGGCCTGCTTGAAGTCGACCCAGATCGTTAGGACCTTTTTCTTCTCCTGGAAGGCATCTTCTATTGCTTGAGACAAGTAAGTAACTTGGTCTTCTATACTGTAGCATTCTCTAAATCCAGCTTGTTCCGGCACCAGGATCTGCTCTGACTCAAAATACCATTTCAATCTGTGGTTGACTATTCGCTCCATAGTCTTCCCAACACAGCTTGTGAGACTGATTGGCCGGTAACTTGCAGCCTCGGTCTTACATTTCCCTTTCTTTAGTATGGGTATTGTGATGGCTTCTCTCCATACTTGGGGTACCGTTCCTTTCAACCAGCTGTGGTTGAATATCTCAAGCAGTTTTGTCTTTGCTGCTGAGCTCAGATTTATGTGATAAGGTTGTTAATATATATATTGATAAAGTACTGCTGGAAGACAGGCGTCAGCCACCATCATCAGTTGACAAGATCTCTATGGTGTTGCCTGCCCCACTGTAGTGTATGGAATGTCAACTTGACCTACGCAGTGGTGTGTAGACATGGATGGAGTGTATAATGTGCGAATGATGATAAGGGTTCGTGTTGTTGACAAATGTTCTCTTCTCACACTCATGTATGACCGGAAGTCATCGACACCAACGACTGTGTACCTTTTCTAAAGTTTAATTGGACGTACACACTCGACAGCACAGATAGTGACAAATCACAGGTTGCCATAATACATCATAGTACAGTGGACAAATGGTCTTGCAATGTTACATGGGCACTCATGTAGAATAATTGTATAATGGACTGTCAGTAGCCAAGCACTCAGTATCGCCCATACATATATCATCTGACTTCACTGACTGAGCACGTCAGCTTGTAAACAATATTTCAGATGGCTTCTAAACCTAATCTCGTCTAGCGACGATTCTTCAACATAATGTTCAGCACATATTTTTCCATATAATAATATTGAACCGCTAGCAATGGGTTCTCATGTGTAGCAGTGATCTCTGGACTGATCAAGCGATAATACGGGCATCCCTTTTCTCTTCTTGAAAGTCCTACATGTTTTGGTTCCAAGATGGCTCCACTCGTGAGCGGTCACTCACGTTTGAATACAGATAATGAATCTGTTCTAAAGTTAGTCATTCATAAAACATTTCGTTGCTCTGTAGATTTGATCATGAACAATTGACTGCAATCTACAGGATATAGTGCTGCTAGGAATCGAAGTCGTTTTTCATCGAGTCAAATATATTCTCTTAAACATTCAAATCGTAATTATCGAAAATGGTGGCTTCGATCGAGAGTTCATAAGAGTATCTTTTATTACCTTGGTATAGGAAATATGACACTGCCATTCCTTGGCAATACGACTAAACACTGGGGTAAAGCATACATGATAGGTTTAGACGACTATCACCTTCCCCCACAAATACTGAGATCACTTTTTCCCCGGCAACAGGCCGACATGAAAACACAGTCCCCTATCAGGACGAAGCCAAATCACACCACTCTCTAGCGACACATCCGCTGAATAGCCTTTTACCTCTCTAGAGACAACAGAACATATAGTTCGACTTAGATATGTAAAGATATACAGATATAAGACAGACTCGTCCTACTCAGACAAACAATACACATAAATTCAGGCCATAGATATTCTGAAGCAAGAACAATCTATTATTACCCAAACAACGAATAAATCGCAGAAAAATGGATTTATCCGCGGAGTTTGATCGAAAGAGCCGACATAACTTTCAAGGGAAGTAACACAATAATGACTTTCCCTTAAGCACAATTTTGCTTTCAAAATATTTGCGAAGATAACAAGAATACCAATGTATAATATTGTAAGATATCAAAGACTGCACGTAACAGTCTTACCACACCTCCCGGGAAAAAAAAATGGAACATTTTTTTTCCTTTTTGAAATACATCTCGGAGCAACGTACAATAGGCTCACAACGCATGAATAATGCGCAGATGAAAAATATCAGGAATACCTATAACGCCTAATATGAGGCTAAGTCGACTTATGGAGCGACTGGTGAGAATGTGTCTCATAAACTGAGAGAAATTATTTCTCTACAAGTATATTTTTCCAGGAAGGTGTCATCAAAGTATAATACAATTCTGGCAATTACACAATGCCTAAAAAATTCATATCATCACTACGTATTAGATATCTTAAATTTATGATTTATGAAGAAAAAATCATCAAAGCACAGCGGTGAATAAACATACATGAACCGCTATGTAGTGATACAATCATTATATTATTAAATTACAAATGTGTATCTATCATGATATAGAAAAGGAACTACTATAGAACTAGACATATCAAGAAGTCTAAGCCCTAATAGTTATGTGGAATCATGTGGGCATCTTGACAGAATGTCTGCCATCACATTATCTGATCCACGAATAGCTCGCACAGAGAAATGAAAAGGTTGAAGAGCAATTGCATATCGAGTAGACCTCGAGCTCTTCAAATTCTTACTCTGTATAGCAGTAAGAGCTTTTTGGTCTGTTTCTACAATGAAATGTGCGCCTAGAAGGAATCTCTGTAGTTTGAGGATCGACCAAACCATAGCTAATAGCTCACGGTCTAAAACCGAATAATTCCTTTCTGCCGCATTAAGTTTTCTGGAAATATACATTACAGGATGCAGAGTTCCAGAGTACTCTTGCATTAGTGCCGCTCCAATCCCAGTGGATGAAGCGTCACTACGAAGAACGAATGTCTTATCTTTAGTGGGTAGCACTAAAATAGGTGGTGTTGAAAACAGTGTTTTAATCTTATCCAGAGAGCATTGGCATTCCTGAGACCAGTGGACCACATTAGGCGAACCTTTCTTTAGAAGTGTTGAGAGAGGTGCCATGATAGAGGATAGATTCTGAATGAATCTGCCATAAAATTGAATAAGACCTAACAGACTTCTCACCTGTTTTTTAGTCTTAGGGATTGAGATGTTAAGTATCTTACTAGTATTATGGTCCTCTGTCTTTAGGAAACCATGACCAACTCGGTGGCCTAGGAAAGAAATTTCGCTAAAACCAATATAGGCTTTAGAGGGTTTCGCTGTCAGGTTGTGCTCACGCAAAGTAGACAGCAATTCATCTAACCCTGAATAGTGATCTTCCCAAGTATCGCTGAAAAGACAGATGTCGTCTAGATATGCAATGACATCTGACCGATAAGATAGGATTCGGCGCATCATGCGTACGAACGTAGCTGGTGCGTTCATAAGACCGAAAGGCATAAAATTCCATTGGAACAAACCTCTAGGTGTTGAAAAAGCCGTGAGAGGTTTGGCGCGTTCAGATAAAGGAACTTGCCAATATCCTTTAGACAAATCAAGTTTAGTGAAAAAATGAGATTTGGAGAGTCGAGTAAGTAGCTCTTCCAGTAAAGGCATAGGTTCGGCATCGAACTTCGTTACTTGATTCAATTTTCGATAGTCAACGCAAAGACGTATGTTATTGTCTTTTTTACGCACAATAACCATCGGCGAAGAATATGCAGAGGTGGATGGTTCGATTATTTTCAAATCTATCATCTCATCCAACTCTTTCTCGACCTGTGCTTGAAAATGTATAGGTATAGGATAAGGTCTAACCCTAATAGGAGTATGGTCAGTTAGAACAATGTCATGTTGAATGACATTCGTTTGTCCAGGGATGTCAGTGAGTACATCCTGAAATGTTTGCAACATAGTTGAAACTTGTCGCTGTTCTCCTAGAGACAAATCAGGAGAGACAGTAACGTTCTTCCATGATTCACTGGAATGAAGTGGGATCATTGGAAGAGGAAGATTTACATCTGAAAAACTTGTTTCCTCATCCTGTATCACGGACAGTGATGAGTAATGACCATGTGGTACTGGAGAATTGTCCGTTGCTTGGAAAATGGGTTGCAAATAATCCGGACGTTCATAGAATTCAGTAAGCATATTGATGTGGAAGGTTTTATGCTTCCCATCAATATCGACAATATAGTCGACATCGGAAATTTTCGATATTATATCGTACGGACCTTTCCAAGAAATAAGTAATCTGTTTTCCCTACAAGGTAGTAATACAAATGCTTTGTCACCAGGACAAAGTTGTCGTAAGCATCTCTTCTTATTGGCAAATTGCCTTGCCTTCTGTTTCGCAAATTCAGAAGAAGAAGTTGCTAATTTGCATGCTTCGATAATCTTTTGTCTCAACGCGATGACATATTCGTAGGATGACTTTGTGTCATCGTCAATATTGTCAGATGTTATGAGATCGTGAAGCAACGACATAGGGCCACGCGGACGCGCGCCAAAGACGAGTTCAAAGGGAGAAAATCCCGTATGTTCATTGGGTACCTCTCTGTAAGCGAAGAGGGCCGCAGGTAAAACTCTGTCCCAGTCTTGAGGATGATCCTCAGTTATCTTCCCCAGTAAGTTTTTAAGTGTTCTATTAAGGCGTTCGACCATACCATTAGACATTGGATGGTAGATACTACTTAAAGATCTATCTATCTGCAGAGTAGACATTACTTGAGACATGGTATCTGATATCAGTTGGGTGCCATGGTCTGACAATATCTCTCCGGGGAACCCCAGACGAGAAAATATAAGCCAAAGAGCATCTGCAATATCAGCAGTAGTAATGCTCTTCAGAGGAATAGCCTCTGGCCAACGTGTGCACATATCAACACACGTCAAGATAAACTGATGTCCTCTGGCAGACTTGATCTTAAATGGACCAATAATGTCTATAGCCATTTTTTGGAACGGCCGAATAGGAATGTCTGCCGCCTGAATGGGAGCAGCATGCCGTGGACCTTTGGATTTAACTTCCTGACATACTTTACAAGATCGACAATAAATCCGTATGTCCTTGTTTACCAATGGCCAAAAGAAAGCCGCAAGGACTCTTGACTTAGTACGGGAAAAACCCATGTGTCCAGCACACTGAGAGTCGTGAGCGTGCTGCAAAATTTTAACTCTCAAATTCTTGGGAACCAGGATTTGAGAATGACTTGACGTAATGGAGTCTTGAACCATACGTACAAGTACGCCATTCTTCTTTGTAATCCACGATTTACGACTTGTGTCTTTATTCGGATCACCTTTAGTTGCAAGAATGAAGAATTTCTTCAAAGTGGGATCATCTTCTTGCTGTTTTATAAACGAGTCACGAGAAATTACCAAGGGATTATCTTGGTTATGCACTTCATTATCTTCAGTAGATGAAGTTTGAGGCATATTAAGAGCCTGAGCTCTAGTGACTACAGCGTTAGCAATCTGCATGTTTTGCCTTTCCCACGTGGAAATTTGTTGCGGAGTGCATTCCTTGACTCCATGAATGCGACCGATGATGAGGTCAGCGATCGGATTCGGAAGAAGACATGCGTGTACATCTCCTGTAAAGAAAGGAGTAGCAATCCTAATGATAGCAGTAGAGTATTTCTCTAATGTGCCGCCAAATGTTACACATTTGACTACTTGTCCAGTGGCACGGGTAGGATCTACGAGTGACTGCCTAACACCAATTGTGGTGCATCCAGAATCAAATAGCACAGAGATTGGATTGTTATTCACTAAACCCTTATGTAAGACAAGAGAACCTCTTCCATCATGCGCGACTGATGCTGGAAGAGCAGGAAGAGGATGGCCACAGCTTAAAGTAGACACTGTGGTTGGCTCAAATAACGTTTTGCATTGGGGGCACTGAGATGCTCTCCCAAAATCAAAAGCGGCACATGCCATATTACTAGCATCATTATTATCTTTACTCTGTTTATAGGCTTCATGGGACTCTTGTTGTGCAGAGTTTGCCTGAAAATGTGGTTTATGTCTTTTGTATTGAGATCTACCTCGGTTATTATCACCTCTGTAGTTATTGTTACCTCTATTGTAACCCCTATTTGGGTTTGAGTCATAGTTCCCTTGGTTACCATTATCATATTCATTATAATTTTTTTTGTTCAGCTTCACTGTCTAATCTTTTTTGTTCAGCCGCAGCTTCTCTTTCCAATTTTTTTTGTTCAGCTTCAAATCTCCTTTCCTCTACCTGCATCTGCAATTTCTTTTGTTCAGCAGCAGCCTCAACTTCTCTTTCTAATCTTTTCTCTTCCGCTATAGCTTTTCTTTCTTCTGCAGCTAATCTTTTCTCTTCTGCTGCTAATGCTTTGTCATATTGAGCAACTACCCATTGTTCTAATTGTTGACCAGTCTTATCAAGGGCTTTCCCTTGTGTAATGAAGTAATCTAAAGTAGACATGATGTCTAACAATAATACTAATCACCTGAATCAATAATAATACCACAAGTTCTCAATGACTTGATTTATCAGTATACTAACCCAATATCTGTGGGTCACAAGCCTTTAATAAGGTCTTGTATAATAGTAATAATAATCAGGTACTGGTTTATACCATAATCCAAGTGCAGTGCACAGGCAATTGTGTCTTATGAAATATACCCATATAAAACATATGTCAACCAACAGAATACATAAAGTACAAATAGGACTGACAATACAAGAACGTTTGCAGAAATCAAAATAAATCAAATAGGGAAATCAATGAAAATAATCACTGAATCTGCAAAGCATAACAACACAAATGACGTCACAATATATGAATATAAATTATGAATAGAACTGAAAGATAGAAAAGGTTAGACCAACAAATTACAAACAAATCAAAACAAAACTAAAGAACAAAGAAATATTACAAAAATAACAATAATTACAGACTTCACAGCTAACACAAAAGCAACAGTTGTCGCAGCAAATTTTCAATCAAGAAAATTGCACCTATAGAAAACGCCCACAACGGACCCTCTATGACGTGGGATATTCTGTTGTGAGGACGCCGCCCAACCTTAAACACAACCCGCTGACATAGAAACTAACATACTATACAAACACATAACATGTAAACATAAATATATATAAATTATGTGTATGATAGTATGTGTTGCAAAATAGGCTCAGTCTTACAGTAATGGCAAAGTTATTTTTCATGAAAACAAACAAACTGCCACTTTATTCAATTAAACATTCTGGCCTTAAATATTAAAGTTCATATATGGCAAACAAGAAGATCCATCGATGAAAATAGGACTTCTTAGTTCACAAATACTGTCTTCCTGTTAACACTGACAAGAATTGATCCAACTGTTCTGTGAAACTCTATAATGTCTAATGAAAAAAATGTCAACAACGCTGACCTACATACTGCATTCACTTGACAGGTCACGTGACGAAGTGTTGACAAAGAGCAAACCAATACTGCAAGTGTGTCGTATCAGCCACAGGAAACGGTCTGGTATCGGTAATCTGTTGACTTCTGAATTTCTGCGAGGTCAAACCCAGAAAGCTGGTCCACCAGTTGATAAGGTTGTTAATATATATTGATAAAGTACTGCTGGAAGACAGGCGTCAGCCACCATCATCAGTTGACAAGATCTCTATGGTGTTGCCTGCCCCACTGTAGTGTATGGAATGTCAACTTGACCTACGCAGTGGTGTGTAGACATGGATGGAGTGTATAATGTGCGAATGATGATAAGGGTTCGTGTTGTTGACAAATGTTCTCTTCTCACACTCATGTATGACCGGAAGTCATCGACACCAACGACTGTGTACCTTTTCTAAAGTTTAATTGGACGTACACACTCGACAGCACAGATAGTGACAAATCACAGGTTGCCATAATACATCATAGTACAGTGGACAAATGGTCTTGCAATGTTACATGGGCACTCATGTAGAATAATTGTATAATGGACTGTCAGTAGCCAAGCACTCAGTATCGCCCATACATATATCATCTGACTTCACTGACTGAGCACGTCAGCTTGTAAACAATATTTCAGATGGCTTCTAAACCTAATCTCGTCTAGCGACGATTCTTCAACATAATGTTCAGCACATATTTTTCCATATAATAATATTGAACCGCTAGCAATGGGTTCTCATGTGTAGCAGTGATCTCTGGACTGATCAAGCGATAATACGGGCATCCCTTTTCTCTTCTTGAAAGTCCTACATGTTTTGGTTCCAAGATGGCTCCACTCGTGAGCGGTCACTCACGTTTGAATACAGATAATGAATCTGTTCTAAAGTTAGTCATTCATAAAACATTTCGTTGCTCTGTAGATTTGATCATGAACAATTGACTGCAATCTACAGGATATAGTGCTGCTAGGAATCGAAGTCGTTTTTCATCGAGTCAAATATATTCTCTTAAACATTCAAATCGTAATTATCGAAAATGGTGGCTTCGATCGAGAGTTCATAAGAGTATCTTTTATTACCTTGGTATAGGAAATATGACACTGCCATTCCTTGGCAATACGACTAAACACTGGGGTAAAGCATACATGATAGGTTTAGACGACTATCACCTTCCCCACAAATACTGAGATCACTTTTTCCCCGGCAACAGGCCGACATGAAAACACAGTCCCTATCAGGACGAAGCCAAATCACACCCTCTCTAGCGACACATCCGCTGAATAGCCTTTTACCTCTCTAGAGACAACAGAACATATAGTTCGACTTAGATATGTAAAGATATACAGATATAAGACAGACTCGTCCTACTCAGACAAACAATACACATAAATTCAGGCCATAGATATTCTGAAGCAAGAACAATCTATTATTACCCAAACAACGAATAAATCGCAGAAAAATGGATTTATCCGCGGAGTTTGATCGAAAGAGCCGACATAACTTTCAAGGGAAGTAACACAATAATGACTTTCCCTTAAGCACAATTTTGCTTTCAAAATATTTGCGAAGATAACAAGAATACCAATGTATAATATTGTAAGGTTTCTTTTGCATCTTGTAGTATGCATCTGTTGAAGTCTTTTACCACTTCATTAATGTCTCTGTTCTGTACCTTGAGGGTAGACAGCAGCGTGTTCACCTGATGCCTGAATAAACCCCAGTTGGCTTTTTTGTAGTTCCATCTTGTAATGGCTCGGCCTGTACTGAGAGTTGCACTCTGGACAGTAAGAAAGATTGGGCGATGGTCGCTTCCCCCTAGTTGGTCTCCTACTTCTCTACTAATAGATCCAGCTATATCTGGTGTGGAGAAGGCAAGATCTGGTGTTGAAGTTGTGTGCCATCCTCTGGAGTAGAAGGTAGGAGTATCTGTGGCATTATTGACTAGGATTAGGGAGTGATCATCTTGCCAAGTTTCAACCTCTTCACCTCTGTGATCCAGATGGTTATAGCCCCAGCTCTGGGAGTGGCTATTAAAGTCTCCAACTGCTATAAAGTTGGTGGCTGGTACCTGTATAGAGCTGAGACTCAGGGGTTTGTTGTTCGGACAGTAATAGTTCAGGAGTTCTATTTCCATCTTGTCTACCTTTATCTGCAACAGCTGATATTCTGCTCCATCCATGAAGGTTTTCCTTTCGTGTGCAGGAATGTTATTCCTTATAAGAGTAAGTACTCCTCCTTTTCGTCTATCTTTTCTGTCAGATCTGAAGCATTGATATCCCCTTATTTTAAAGGTTTGATCTGCTTTCAAGTGAGTCTCTTGGATACAGCAAACACTGACTTGCTTCTCATACAAGATGTTTTCCAGCTCTGTCTTTTTGCTGTATCTAGCCTGCTTGCTGTTCACTCCCTCTGCATTCCAGTGCATCATGACAAGTGGCACTCTGGGTTTCTCTTTTTCTGTTTTGTTTTGGTCAGTAGTTCTCCTCCGCCGTCTGCTGACTCCACAAGACGGTCTAGAGCAGTGGTGGCCAAGTTAAGGTTGGCCGAGGGCCAGATTATGGTAAAGGGTAACACCCGAGGGCCAGACCTATAAAATCCTTAAAAAATAACGTTCTGGTATTTAGTTATATATATATATATATATATATATATATATATATATATATATATATATATATATATATATATATATATATATATATATATATATATATATATATATATATATAATGAACCACGTACAGAAAGCAACGGCAAACTACTGTACTGCACATCTGCCAAGACATGTATACCAGTCTTCGAACTGAAATTACTGTTTAAAAAAATATAATGAATCTGATGTTTTAATTTGTTTTGTAATTTGTAATTTGACATGTAATTATTTATTTCAAACATACATTTGTGTGTTATTTCATTGTGAAGAGTGTGGCTTCAATCAACAATAAGAGGCCGACCAAAACAGGTTGGCGGGCCGGTCAAAACAGGTTGGCGGGCCGGATCTGGCCCGCGGGCCGTAGTTTGGCCACCGCTGGTCTAGAGGGTCCTCCAGTAGCTGAGGGTGGGCTCTGTCGAGGCTCAGAGCCCGGCACTGCACCTGCCTGGTGGAGCTCCACAGGGCGAGCACCAGTACGAGATTTATTTGACGGTGTACTCTCCATAGAAAAAAAAAAGCGAGTTGCGTGATACTGTGGTTTCCGGTGCGCCTTCTGGCCCAGTATCTATGACTTTAGCACCTGTTCAACGGGAGAGTGGGCTCATCCCTAATCTGTTTATGTTCCCAGTAGTAGACTATTCGCAAGCAGCCTGGGGGTGTCACTGCTATGCGCGGACCTTGTTTACCGAGGCGGCGTCCGAGCTCGTATGGTGAAAATATGGTTGCGTTATCTTCAAAATAGCCCTGTCTTTCCCATGGCTTTTCTGCCATCCTGCAACTTTGAGTTAGGGAGTTCTGAGCTCCAGTCTCTTTCCCAGGCATTTTATCCTGGCCTGGCATGCATACAGAGGACCCCACTTCTGGTTCTAAGTTAGCAGTTGGGGATAGGTAGGGTAGCACACTGTGCATTCCCCGTCATCCAGGGGGCTCTCCAACTATGCAGAGCTTGCACATTGCTGTGCTCTGGTTCTGGGCTCTCCCAAGGAATCCTCACGTCCTGCACAGAGCCACTTCCAGATACCCACCACCTGCCAACCCTCCATTGTAGAAATCTCCTGCATGCGGCCATCCAGTCAAGAGCCAGTATTAAGTCTGGTGCCCAAGTGATCCCCCCAAGCTCAGTGTGCAATGCTGGGTTCTCATCATGCTGCAACACAGGGGGGATTGTGATGCTCAGCCATCTCTCTCAACTCTGCACCGATAAGTGACATCGGGGACTTAACTGTGCCTCAGTACTGGTAGGCCCTGTTTCCGGGTACACCACACACAGCCAATTGAGGCAACGGTCGCCGTGGGCGAGTGTGTAAGCATATTCAGTAGTTCACTAGCAGTGTTTTTTTAAATTTCAGATTATCCAGGTGTGTCAAGAAGCAGGCAATTATGCCTTACGAGAAGATATAAATGCACAGGAGGTACTCAGAAGACATTTTGATGCTGCTCTGGAACAAATCAGGCCACAGATTGATCAAGACTTATTACAAATGTATATGGAGTTTTCAACTACAAAAATTAAATAAACTTGATGCATTTGCCATGTTAACAGTTATTCTATTTCTCTTTTTGTCTCGGTAATGTTTTTTGTCTTTACTAAAACACTGGCACCATAAAGATGCGAAGAACTAATTTTGTCCTCCATAATTTACATTTCTCTTAATGTATTTACTACATACAACTCTTATCTGAATTTTCAGAAGACTGTGGGTGTAAAATATTATTCTATGCAAGTAAACTTAAAAATTCTGCTTGTTTAAGTCCATAGATACTTCATTGCTTTTTGGCAAAGATTACTTGTCATTTTTTGAATATTAAATGTAAAGTGTTAAGTTGGCCCAGTGTAGTTGTCAGGGGCTCTCTTATAAAACAAAGAAAGAATAGCACCACTGATCCCTCAAACAAGGTGACCTGCGGTTGTGCCTGGGGCTTGCAACCTCATCATGTTAAACAAATAGCTACAGTAACCACTGCTGTAAGAGCATGCAAATGCTTAGTGCAGGCTTCCTGCAAGTGGCCAGCTGCAGTGAGGGGTCCATGCTTCATAGGGAGTGAAACGGGAAATGATGAATGAAAGTGTTCAAATCCGTACACCAATTCAGAGCTAATAGGTATTTATAGTAACAAGGTTGTTTAAGTTCTTCTTTTCGTTGGCTTGAAATATATTGTCTATATCTGCAATGTTGTTTCTTGTATAAACTTCACTGTCTTTTCTAGTTCATACAGAGGTCCGTAGAGTTTTGCTTCCAGTGTTGTTTCTCTGGGCCAGTGGGTTTGCCTCATATCATATTCAAGGCAATCTTTAAGTAGGTGCTCTGCAGTCTGGGGTGCCTGTACACATTGCTGAAATGCCAATCTTCGACAGGTTAGGGACCAGAGCTATGACGAAAATCGACGAAAGTCGAAACATAGCCTTTATTTTTCTTACAAATGCATTAGGGCTGCAAAAAAAACGTAAATAACTAACTATATAACACTTGCGAATGCGTGCAACACCTAGATAAACAGAAATAAATATAAGAATAAAGAAAATACAGTAATAAATAAAAAATACGTAAATAACATCTTACCTTAAAATCATTCTTGAGCAAGCAGACGATGAATACATACAGTATGTACAGTTTTGAATGTTGGTGATATATATATATATATATATATATATATATATATATATATATATATATATATATAACACATAATAAATCTACTTTCAGAAATATATTGTCTGCTAGGATATGAAAAGTTATATTCCCTCATTTCTGTTTTACTCCGCTAGCGTTGACCAAAACAAAAGGATGAAAGAAATCTACGTTCTTCAAATATCGGCGAAGAGAGCATGACAGATCCAATTTAAGCGGTAGCTCCGCCCTTCGCCCACGTACCACTCTACTTGTATGCCGTGGCAATTAGCAACCAATGAAGTGGGCGTGCAGCTAGCAAGTCATTCCTAAGTTACGAATCTTGTGAAATCGAAGACTGGGAGAATCAGCCGACGAACGCTAACATTTAAGCCACGCTGTTACCGCTTTAATTTAATTTTAGCAGTAACCTCTTCTGTATTGGGTAGCACGCTGTAAATGACTGGACCAACTTGATGACTGGCCCACCACTGATACTGAGCATACTGATACTGTGCAGTTCGTTATACTGGTGATTTCGTAATAGTGGTATTGTCCAACTGTTGTCGTTCCGTGCTATATATATAATAGACTAAGCCACGCCCACAAAGGGCTATTTATCGTAAAGGTATATGTGCTACTGTTCTCTTGTCACGATGTGTAGAATGTTGCAAGTGGGTGTGTGTTGGGGTAGACACTCACGCCACAGGCACGTACATAAGAATCATGGAATGTGGTAAACGCCTGGTGACATTTAATGACGATTTATTAAGTCACGACATAATCACGTTTACATTCATGTACAGTTTAGATCACAGCACGAACACGTTGAACAATAATCTCGGCACTATAATACTGCACACATCAGTTCACATAAATAATGGCCTAAAGTCTTCATGACTCAACTCTGCGCTATAATACTGCACACAGCAGTTCACATAAATAATGGCCAAAAGTCCTCATGACTCAACTCTGCGCTATAATACTGCACACAGCAGTTCACATAAATAATGGCCTAAAGTTCTCACGACTCATCTCTGCACTATAAGATATAATGAATCCTACTAGCAATTTCTTACAAGACTGCACACCCGGCAGTCTGCAATAATCTCGCCTTCACTCATCTTAGCACGACTATATGACAAGGCCTAGAGTACTCACAAACATCCATACTGCAGCTTATGAAATATGCTGTACACACAGCGAAATATAAGTCGACATTTTTCAAAGCACTACGTAGGCATACACCATCAAAAACACACACAGCGTTGACCACCCCGGTCCAACACTCCGAACATTCTCTCTCTACGGGATCACACACTAGTCCCGCCAAAAAACCCAATCACGAGACTCGGCTGTTTAGAACACCGCTCTCAATAATACATGCAGCCTAGCTGCGAGCTATTCACATGGCTCAAAACAGTACAGAATAAATACATCTCAACATTTGAGATTAAACAGCGTTCACATGCTTTTCTGTACTCTGTCACTCAAAAATAGGAGATATTTCTATTATAAAGTTAAACAAGCCTCAGCTTAATCGAGCGTACAAGCACTGTAACTCACAATCTACCTTGCCCAAAAACATATTCAGGATTACTGCCCTTTTCATAAGATCAACTCGCTACAGTTTCCCACACACCCAGGAGAAAAAAAATGATTCTATCATTTTTTTTTCAAATTAACTCCCAAAACGAAAAAAATTTAAAAGATAATGAAGTTCTCACATATGTTTTACAAAATTCATCTTATGATAAGTCAGAAATAGTATATCTACAAAATATTAGCAGTAAATGTAAAGTAAATAATCATCCAATGTAATCAAGTAAGAATACTAAAACTAATCTATTAGAAGACGAAGCTAAGTATCTCAAAATTAATCTATTACAGAACTAAGTTAAGCATATACAATTAAACTCAAACAAGCAACAAACAATAGTAATAAAAATGACAATATCAAGCAAACGAAGTATAATTCGAAAAGAAGTAAAATATGAAATCATCATATGAAAAACAACAAATAATATCACAATGTCAAATCATGTAAAGCAAATACAACTATCCCTGATCTAAAGTTACATCATTACTTGAACAATACAAAGAATGAAAGTCTAAGTAGCGTAACAGAAAAAAGTATACACGAAGCATAAAGTGAGACAAAGATGAAACACAGAAGTATAAACAACATATCAGATCATGCTGAAAAGACAATAGAAAAGATGTAAAGGGATGACGAATAGTCAACAAAGACAGATGAAAAGTAAAGATGCACATGTAGAAAAAAATAGTAACGATACGTTATCATAACTATCTAAATTAAACACCATATTGTCTAACTTAATACAATCATAATCAAAAATCACAACACAAAATACCAAAGTATATCTATACTAACAACACAGTAAAAAAACTTATGACAAAAAGAATAGTAAGTAATTTAACCAAATTATAAAACTTATACATAACTAGTAATAAATTATACAAGATATCACACACACAAAAATAAAACGCTATCAAAAAGGTTTGCACTGACTCAAAGTCACGCGCTAAATACAGAAAAAATACATCAAACATTAAAAAACAATTTCAAGGAACTAATGACACTACACATTACTAACCATAATATACAGACTAGCATTGGCGCAGAAAAAATATTACAACGTTCGAAAAAATACATTTTCCAAAAAATAAAATACAAAAAAGTTTCGTAGCAATAAGTTGCATACTGTTATCGTAAAGGCGCTTCTGTCAAAATATATGAATGAAAATTTCCATTTTAATGAATGGTGAAATCTAATGAGAAAAAACGTAGAAGTCAAAATGACAATTACCCAGCACTTTGGTCCGTGTAAAGTAATGGTCTTTTCACAATGCCATCAGCTCTTCCTTCCTTAACATGTAGACATCACAGAAGACTAGGGGGACAACTTGACCGGAACACTATGTCATCACTTTGTAGGCTGAAACAAAGTGTTACATTCACAACACCGAGACACTATCTCGCAATCAAATATTTATTACTACAGTTGCTTTGTTTACCAACAATGACTCTAGTCTTTTGCTGAGCCAAGTTACTCTGCAGATGTAGAGCAACATGTGGAGAGCTATTATCTCTCTTTATATTATTATTAATTCCTCTATTATGACAAATGTTATGTCTATAACCCAAGTTAGCATTGTTGTTGTTAACATATCTTCTTTGACAAAAATGTCCACTAGACAGGACTTGCTTTCTAGTAGCAAAATCATTACTAGATTGATAGTTTTTCTTAGTTATTTCTACTATAACTTACAGAATTCTTCGGATCAAAATATTGAAAACTGCTAAATTGTTTACAATTCCTTGGAGAATCAAAATTACCACTAGATAAACTCCCTTGGTACTGTCTAATCTTGTGAATATATCTCTTACCATAACTGTTCTCCTTTTCATCTATGGGAATATGTTTACCAATCCCGTCAAACTGGCTGTGCTGAGTTTGACAAGTAACTGGACCCTTAGAATGTTTATTTTCCTGCCCATAGTGGGTTTCATTCCTGGAAAAAGTAGTATTATGTTTATTCCCTGTTATAAGTTTATCAAAATCTGCAACAGTAAACACCTGCTTGATTTTAGAAGCCTTAACTTGCAATTTCTCACATTTCTTTTCGTAATCAATAGAACTGGCTGAAACACAAGAATCTTTATTAGCCTGACGCCAAGAATTATTAATAGAGTCACTAGTACCACCAGCACTGGGAAAGTTGTATCTCCCACAAAAAGATCTATGTTTACCATGTATGGCCTCTCTATGAGCAAAAAGTGTATGGGGCTGACTTTTCGCAACTTTCTGTCTATCACTGTCAACATTGGCAGAAGACCACATTTTTTTTATTCAAAACAATGTCAAGAAGGCCATCGACTCGTTTTCTGGCCTCTGAAATTTCAATATCTCTATGCGCAATCTCTTGACTAAGTTTCTTATTTAAATCATTAAGAGCTAAAACTCTGCAACCTTCTTCTGCTAGCAATTTCTCAATCTTAGAAACCTTCTCTTTCTCAGCCGTCAACTCTACTAATGTCTCTTTTCCATCCTGCTCTTTATTTACCTTCATTGATTGTGTTTCATTCTCACCATTATTATTATTCGCTAGCTCATCGACTTCCCCTGGAAATACAGTATTCTTCTCTTCAAGTTTATCAAAACATACATCATGTATCATTTCTATGTATAATCTTTCTCGCTCATTGGTTTCCGCTTTTAATTTTTCATACATGTCTTTTCTTCGTTGGATCTCTTGTGTAAGGTTTTCCACCTCAACATGCTTAACTTTCATCTGGACCTCCAACCCTTTGACCTTCAATAGTGAAGAATCCAAACTTGCTTGTACTCTAGCAAGTTCCAGGTTTGATCTATTTAAATCACTTGTAAGTTTAGCTAATTTTTCCTTAAGTTTACTCTCTTCAGCTTTACCCTTTAAGCAATTTTTTCTTTCCTGTCTGTTGACTCTTACTTTCTCATCTTCTAGCTTCTTTTCCTGATTGTCAGAAATGTCACAATGAATTATATTGTGTATACCCTTCAATATATTGTCGTGTTCAACATGAATATTCTTATACACAAATACATGAAGGTTGAGCCGCAGCAAACCGGCTAAATTCCTAGCCATTATTAAATGAGGGATGGACTGAAATCTATTCTCAGCAAAAATCTCTTAGTGCTCTCGACGCACTGACCATAAATCTGTCCATCACGTGTGCTTCCAGCTCTGGTCCTTGTAATTTCTCAAAATCTTTACCTTCTTGAAATAAATATTCCAATAAAGGCCACATATTATCAGGATCCATTTCGTCATCATCCATAGTGACTTACTTATTGAGATCACTATATATGTATCAATGAACCTTCTACTCCTGACAGCTAAATCATCATACAATAAATTGCAACTTTTCCTAATTACTGTCAGATGAATTTCTGTTCAAAGAACCTTCATATGGTCATATCCATATCATGGTAGTCAACACATGTTAATAGCCATAAATTACCTATGCATTAAGTTCTACTTATATGTCACTATAGACATAAACAACAACAACAACAGAATAAAAAATGCATAGAATTCAGAAGGCCTGATGACATGCGTGAAATGACACACTTTACAGAACAAAAAATCACTTATCTGTCAATATTCCATTCCCTTCCGCCAAGACCTTAAATATCACATAATTCTGACGCTAAAACAGTCTACCGCCGAAAGGTACTGGAACTAGACTCTTCACTTCAGGTCCTCGCTTTAGTAAGATATGTGCTCAAACACTGCATAGGAGCACATGATGATCGTAACAGGAACAAAGCAAATCGCAACCTCTGACTTGAGGTATATGTGCAAAATGACTGGTACTACTGCACATACACTCAACTGGTACACGCTACCCTTCAGACGTTGGATCACCTCATAAACTGCTGGCTCGCCGCTTGATAATTTCGCTGCACATCTGATAGCAAATGTAGACTACAGACGTTGTTGTTTTCCACAGGCACGACACAGGACATCAACTGACAGTGCTATAAAGCTGATTATTACCACGAATAAGGCGTTTCCCAAATGCGCCACACAGGCAGACTACAAACTAGGTCACGGTTTGAAGCACAGGAGATTCAGGCCACGTATGAAGTGCTCTCAAAACGAATGTTGCGGGTGTCAGAACCCGAAAAACAAGTCCACCAAATGATACAGATATGTGGACTGGATCGATAACGATACTATCCTTCCATCTGTTAAATAATCTCTCAAGTTAGAGAAACTCTTGTCACGCGAATGTCATATCCATTCGTTCCAACTTGACTGGCACAGAAGAAAAAATCAGTCTTCGCCACCATAAATGTTACCGTTTTATTTAGCAGTAACCTCTTCTGTATTGGGTAGCATGCTCTAAATGACTGGACCAACTTGATGACTGGCCCACCACTGATACTGAGCATACTGATACTGTGCAGTTCGTTATACTGGTGATTTCGTAATAGTGGTATTGTCCAACTGTTGTCGTTCCGTGCTATATATATAATAGACTAAGCCACGCCCACACAGGGCTATTTATCGTAAAGGTATATGTGCTACTGTTCTCTTGTCACGATGTGTAGAATGTTGCAAGTGGGTGCGTGTTGGGGTAGACACTCACGCCACAGGCACGTACATAAGAATCATGGAATGTGGTAAACGCCTGGTGACATTTAATGACGATTTATTAAGTCACGACTTAATCACGTTTACATTCATGTACAGTTTAGATCACAGCACGAACACATTGAACAATAATCTCAGCGCTATAATACTGCACACAGCAGTTCACATAAATAATGGCCTAAAGTCCTCATGACTCAACTCTGCGCTATAATACTGCACACAGCAGTTCACATAAATAATGGCTTAAAGTCCTCATGACTCAACTCTGCGCTATAATACTGCACACAGCAGTTCACATAAATAATGGCCTAAAGTCCTCACGACTCATCTCTGCACTATAAGATATAATGAATCTTACTAGCAATTTCTTACAAGACTGCACACCCGGCAGTCTGCAATAATCTCGCCTTCACTCATCTCAGCGCGACTATATGACAAGGCCTAGAGTACTCCCAAACATCCATACTGCAGCTTATGAAATATGCTGTACACACAGCGAAATATAAGTCGACATTTTTCAAAGCACTACGTAGGCATACACCATCAAAAACACACACAGCGTTGACCATCCCGGTCCAACACTCCGAACATTCTCTCTCTACGGGATCACAAACTAGTCCCGCCAAAAAACCCAATCACGAGACTCGGCTGTTTAGAACACCGCTCTCAATAATACATGCAGCCTAGCTGCGAGCTATTCACATGGCTCAAAACAGTACAGAATAAATACGAGGGTGAGTCAAGTGAAAACCGGAAATATGTTATAACAATAAGAATAATCATGCCATTATATTGTAACTTGCCAATATTGTTGTCCTGGATGTCTCGAGTGTCATGCACGTGCCATCGCGGTGATGACGCATAAGGTGACGTCATAATGACGTTTTAAATATGGCCGCCCCGCTAGTGGAATGCACCAAACAGCAGCAGCGTTCTGTTAATGTTATTTAATTTTTGATCAGCGAAGGGGTGAAACCAATAGAAATTCATCGGCGAATGAAGCTCAAGTACGGTGATGCATGCATGTCAAGGTCGCAGGTGTATGAATGGTGTACAAAGTTCAAAAACGGCGTGATTCCTGTGACAGATTGTTCACGACCGGGTCAGGCACACAGAGTAGTGACTCCAGAATCTATAGCAACCGTTGAACGACTCGTACAGGGAAACCGCCAATTGACTGGATGATATTGCCACACATCTTGACATCAGTCACGGTTCAGCACACCACATCATCTCTGATGTGCTACAGTACCACAAAGTGTCTGCAAGGTGGTTGAAACGGCAGCTTACTCCAGAATTGAAACGACGACGTATTGATGCTTGTCAAGAACTTTTGCGGTGATTTGAAACAGAAGGTGGTGGTTTCCTTTCAAGAATTGTTACTGGTGACGAAACTTGGGTTCACTACCACGAGCCTGAAACAAAGCGAGCGAGCAAGGAATGGCACCATCACTCCTCGTCGAAACCGAAGAAGTTCCGCACGCAGCCATCTGCAGGGAAGGTAATGCTGACTCTCTTTTGGGATGAACGAGGCGTTATTTTAGAGCACTACATGCCAAGGGGCAACACTGTCACCAGTGCCACGTATACAGAGCTTCTCAGGAATCATCTTCGACCCGCAATCAAATCCAAACGACGTGGACTTTTGAGTAAATGTGTCCTTTTGCAACATGACAATGCTCAACCCCATACAGCCCATGCAACGACTGAAACCATCAAGGCCCTGCACTTTCAGTGTCTCCCACATCCACCGTACTTGAGCTTCATTTGCCGATGAATTTCTATTGGTTTCACCCCTTCGCTGATCAAAAATTGAATAACAGAATGCTGCTGCTGTTTGGTGCATTCCACTAGCGGGGCGGCCATATTTAAAACGTCATTATGACGTCACCTTATGCGTCATCACCGCGATGGCGCATGCATGACACTCGAGACATTCAGGACAACAATATTGGCAAGTTACAATATAATGGCATGATTATTCTTATTGTTATAACATATTTCCGGTTTTCATTTGACTCACCCTCGTACATCTCAACATTTGAGATTAAACAGCGTTCACACGCTTTTCTGTACTCTGTCACCCAAAAATTCATTCATTCATTCATAACCCTCCACTCCCAAAGGAGCATAGGCCTTCAATAAACACATGCCAAGTCCTCCTGTCACGTGCCATCATCTCAAGTTCTTTCCATGTTCTCCTCATCATTTTCACCTCTGTTTCCAACTCTCTTCTCCATGTACTTCTTGGTCTTCCTCTGCCTCTCTTGCCCTGGGGGTTCCAGAACAAGGACTGCCTTGTAATGCTATCAACAGGTTTCCTCAGTGTGTGTCCTATCCATCGCCATCGTCTTCTTCTCATTTCTTGTTCCACTGGCACTTGTCTAGTTCTTGTCATCAGTTCCACGTTGGTAATCTTGTCATACCATTTTAATCCCTCTATTCTACGCAAGCACCCATTTATGAAAGTCTGTAGCTTTTTGGTTGTTGTCTTTGTTGTTCTCCATGTCTCTGAGCCATACAATAGGACTGACTTCACATTTGAGTTGAAGATTCTTATTTTCGTGTTGGATCCTATTTCTCTTGATCTCCATATATTTCCCAATGCAATGAAAGCTCCTCTTGCCTTTTGTATTCTTATTTTGATATCGCTGTCTGTCCCTCCAACTTTGTCTATATTACTGCCAAGATATGTGTATGATTCTACATCTTGTATTGGTGTTTCTTCAAGTTCAACCATGTTATCATTACCTGCATTTATTCGCATTATTTTTGTCTTTTCCCTGTGTATTTTCAGACCCAATTGCTGTGACCTCTCATCGAGTGTTTTCAATTTGTCCTGCATCTGATTACGGCTATGGGACAGAAGAGCCAAGTCATCAGCAAAATCCAGATCATCCAACTGCTTAGTCAGAGTCCACTGGATTCCATTTCTGTTGTGTGTTGCCGATGATCTCATAACCCAATCTATTGCCAGCAAGAAAAGAAATGGAGACAAGAGGCATCCCTGTCGCACTCCTGTTCTTATCCCAAACGGTTCTGTAAGCTGTCCTTCGTGAAGAACTCTGCATGTCATGTCTTCATATGTTTTCTTTATTAAATTAATGATCTTCAGGGGAACTCCATAATGCCTCAACAATTTCCAAAGTGATTCTCTGTCTACACTGTCAAATGCCTTTTCGTAGTCCACAAATCCGATGTATAGTGGTGAATTCCATTCCAGACTTTGTTCAACTATTATTCTCAAAGTGGCTATCTGGTCTGTACATGATCTGTTTTGTCGAAAACCTGCTTGTTCATCTCTCAGTTTCTTGTCTATGGACTCTTTTAATCTCTCAAGGATAATCCTGTTTAATACTTTTCCTGGCACTGATAGTAACATTATTCCTCTATAATTTGTGCACTCTTGTAAATTTCCCTTCTTAGGCAACTTAACCAGATATCCTTCGGAAGGTCCTCTCGTGGGGAGGCATATGATGCAACACAGAGAAAGCCGAAAGGAGTCTGTGTTGCTGACTAAACTTCTTTCTTCTAGGAGAACTTCCAGATTTGGCACCTGGAATGTTCGGACATGTCACCCAAAAATAGAAGGAGATATTTCTATTATAAAGTTAAACAAGCCTCAGCCTAATCGAGCGTACAAGCACCGTAACTCACAATCTACCTTGCCCAAAAACATATTCAGGATTACTGCCCTTTTCATAGGATCAACTCGCTACACACGCCTATCTCACCTTCTCGCCATCCCTCGCATGCACGCTCATGTTTCAGTGAACCAAGTTGTAAATAATTCACCAGTCATCCAGGCTTTTTTATTGGGCTTGAAATGAACTGGAAGGGAAGACTTTAAATGTTGGTGATTTAGGGGGATTCTAGACTTAGAAAATCAGATGGAGAAAATTGAGGAGGCTCATCTTCAGAACTGGAGGATTTCAATCTAATTCTTTTAGGAGAAGGGCACTTTGAAGGAGATCTAACAGGGGCTGATGTTGATGGCTCAGAATCTGAAGGGTTAGAGGGAGGTGTGACTGAAGTTGGTTGTGGCGGTTGCGTCTTGAAAAAGGAGAGCAATGACGTTTGCCTCATTGATGTCTTCTTCCTTTCCCTAAAAAAGTTCTCTGTAACAGGCTATTTGTCACTACACTTAGGACCCATTATGAATATATTAAAGCACAAAAATAAGTAGTACTGTATAGGGCCTAATCACACACAAAAGTACAGTATGAAAACTGTACACGTGTCTTATAATCATGATATGAACACTTATTAGACTGTTATCACTAAAATAACTATGAACTTGTTTACAGTATAATCACACAAATAATATAGTATGAATAGTTTTGTTATTTAAATCACAAAAATAAGTAGTATTAATATGTTTAATCACAAATATAAGAGATTAAATGCGGACAATTTAAAAAAACAGTGCACACCGAACGACTTCTATTCAAAGTATCAAAGACTGAATGACGAAAAAAACAAGATGGCGCGCAGTGGCGACGAAATGCGACGAAACAGCGAAGCGAGCGACGAAATTTGGAAACGTGGTTATAATTGTAAACCGACGAAAGAGCGAAGCGACGAAAGTCGAGATATTGGTGTGTATATATATATATATATATATATATATATATATATATATATATATATATATATATATATATATATATATATATAGGTACCACAAACCGCCCGCTTTTTTGGTTGAAAACGCACGAAAGTTGAGAAAACTGAGGAAAATTCATCAAGTTTAAGTCGTCACTGTCCCTTTGCTATTAAGCGGATTGTAATAAAATGTATATCACGATACTTATTATCCTCTTCTCATTTGAAATGTATTAATTCCCGAATAATAAAAGTTATTGAAGTATTGTTTTACTAATAAAAACAAACAGCAAACTTACGCGTAGCGAAACTCGTCGCGCGGCCAACTCTCGGCTTTTTTGCCTCACCCCTCTTCATTCAAACGGGTATCGCTTGACCAGCAGACGTCTGATTTGCATAAGGCTTTCACCATTATGATGGGCGGAGGAATAGCTTTAATTTCGTATAATGCAAGCTGTAGGAAACAATGGGGAAGACGCAGATTTTTCGAAGTGAAGTCGAAATTTTACAAGATTTGACATTTTAAGTTGTTATAATTCCTTGCATGGTATGAGAAGATTTGTGAGCCATTTTTATTTATTCCTATAAAATATCAAAGACTTCTGATGTTTGCTGGTGAAGCGATTTGACTTTAAGTAACGCTCTTTTGGTCAAGAATTTTAGCGAAAAATGCAGAGCGAAGCTGTTACATCGACTGTGATAACTCCCTATGTCGTTCAAAATCGGCATGCCACTTGACTTATGTTGGTTCGTGCTCAAACTTCATCACATCTTCTGATTTGAAGATGACTATACGTAAGTATATCACTTATTAACAATGTTTTGAACTTTAAATGTAAACTTTACAATAGTTTTAATATTATTTAGCAATTTAACACGATAACATGGTTGTTGTAATAGCGAGGAATGAATGTGCTATCACCACTTCAGACATTCAAGCATCAATCTAATTATTTCACGAGCTTGAAAAGCTAAGAAAGTTACCAATCTGAATAAAAAAATGCATGTTTTGATTAATGTGTAATTGAATGAAGGTTTATTTTGCAACATAATAGGGTGAATTTTGTTTCAAACGCGAAGGATATCGCAAGGCCAAAGCCAATCAAGTCAAAGCTAGGGGACCGGAAAATACCATAATTAAAAAAGCTGATGCTGTACTGAAATGTCCGGACTCGCAGCCAATAGTTGATAGTCTTAAAATTCCCCGAAAAGAAGATATATATATATATATATATATATATATATATATATATATATATATATATATATATATATATATATATATATATATATATATATATTTATTTATTTATTTATTTTTGTTTAAGGAAGAAAAATATCCCGTTCAACCTCTAAATTCCAAATAATATGAAAAACTGCCGATATGAGAAAGTGGCATCACACCATTGTAAATTGGGACAATCACAATTGTGCTTATATGTTAAAAAAAAAAAAAAAAAAAATCAAGAAGAAACTCTGAACAAGAACAAGCCAGTAATAGTAATAGTACATGTAATTCTCTATACGTGTAAAAACAAAAATAACTTCTGGAATTTTAATTTTCCAGATGACTCCTAGTAGGAGTCATCTGGAAAAATATTGGATTTTACATTATTGTTAAATCCAATAACGTGTTAAATTGCTATACCAATATTGGATTATTTGCAGGCATCCAACTTACCTATAAATATAGAGGAGGTGTTGAGAATAGACAGACCTAGGGAACTGCATAATATAGTCAAACAATATTTAACACGAACACATGTTAATATATAGTGGCTGGGAATGTGAAGGTCTGATGCTGTTCTTACAATGCATGTGACTTTAAACAGATGAAAGTCAATTAAATATCTGGTTAAGTCCGTTATATAACTAGAACCACCAGGCCTATACACCCCTCCACTTTAATATTATTCTTGTTCATAGTTTCTTCTTGATTTTGTTTGTTTTTTATTTTTTATTTTATTTTTTAACGTACGGTATAGGCCTAAGCACAATTGTGAGTATCCCTATTTTCAAATGTGATGCCACTTTCTCATGTCGGCAGTTGTTCATATTATTTGGAATTGAAAACAATATATATCCTAATTATAACCCATCAGAGGTTGAACGAGATTTCTGTTTATCTTCATTAATTTAAAAAAAAAAAAAATCTGGAAAAATAAAATTCCAGAAGTTATATGGATGGGAATGCAACATGGCTCGAGGTAGACTGCTTGTAGTTTTTTTTTTTTTTTTTTTTCTTCATAAAGCTACAGGCCACAAAGTAACACACTACAAACAGATAAAAAGTGAAATATAGAAGAGGAAGGAGCAGATAAAATAAAATTAGAGAATACAAGAGTGACGACGAAGAACCCAAAACATAGACTGAAATGGAAAATACGGAGTAAAGAGTCAGAGAGGGCAGTCAAAGAAAAAATTAAACAGCGAATAACTGACAAGAATAGGAGGGAAAAAGAGAAAGATATTAAAAATGCAGAGAAGAAGATAGAGTTATATAACACAATCATAAGCCAAGGGGGTCTGTGCACCACAAAGGAGGGTGTGGATAAAATTTGTAAAGATACTTACTTAGTTGTTCCCCTTCTACCGTGAGGTGTAGAGGTAAGATACAGATAATTGATATTGAATGATAAGGACATTAAACTGTCAGGAAATATCAAAGAATTGTATTTTGGACTTCTGAAGCATTTAGGTTTTGAGGTGTCATTGCCCTCTCACAGGGAAAGAGTGCGCCATGATCATTCTTCTCCAGTTAAAAAATGTCGTTTTAAATGCTAATAACCAGTTGTTTAAAAAAAATTTAATGTTTAGATGTTGCTAATTATTGTTTAGATGTTGTTAATTATTGCCTACAAATTTTTTTTAATGAAATATGGACAGTATCTTTTTAAAAAAAAATGTTTCTTCATTTTCACACTTTTTTCTTCCCCTGCGACAAATTGGCCTCTGGACACATTTAAAAAAATTATACTAGAACAAATAGATGTTTAAATCCTCTGAAAAAAATTAAGATATATTTATGTAGTATGCGGATTAATATGTACTAATTTAAAGCTTGTACCCTTTATACTTTTTGAAATATGATGTTGTGAATATTGTCTTTCATTCAACAAACTATATTTTTCGGTAATGTGTTTTGCAGATTTGCAATTTTTGGTCTCAAATATATTGATAATTATTCATGATGTAGCTCTATAGTTTTCTTTGTGTGATCAGTATATTCCAGACTATATGTTGTTTGTCAGAGAAAGTTGTAAGATTATATTTAAGAAGACGGCAGTGCTCTGAAGTTGGTTTGATGTAACTTTTTCAATGTTGCGAAGTCCCCACATTTTTTAAAATGCTATAACTTTTTTATTTGTTGTCCTATTTTAAAAAATAAAGTACCAAATTTCCTGATTTACCAAGGGCTTCAAAACTACATTGTTTTCTCTGGTGTTTCTGTGCAAACAAAAATCACTTTGTGGTACCTAATTTAGATTAATCAAGATCCAACTATTCGTTTTTTCCTCATCAGGTAACGATGGCAAAAAATCAACATTGTCCAAAATGGACCTTGGAGTCCCTGAACAGTGCAATCGAAGCAGTAAAGCAAGGGATGGGGAAAAGGCAGGCAGCAAATACATATGGTATCCCATGGGGTACATTTTGCGACAAGATTTCGGGTAGAAGAAAGATGGAAGAAACAACAAAAACCTATCTTACTACAGTAGAAGAGGAAGAACTTGTGAACCACCTGAAACAGATGGGGACACAGGGTTTTGGGAAGACTAAAGAAGAGTTATTGGATGTTGTAAAGAACATGTTAGATTACCGAGGAAGAAACATTGCAAAATGGAAGAACAGACAAATGGTTTCGGCTATTTAAGAAGAGACATGCAGAAATAGTTTTTCAAAAGCCCCAAAAACTCGGGGAAACATCGAGCAGGAGTAACCAAACCAGAAATACTCAAGTGGTTTGCTGAATTCACAAGTACCATGAAGGCAATAGACCCTTCCATTCTGCTGGAACCTGAGCGCATTTACAATTGTGATGAATCAGGATTCAGTCTGGATGCTATGACTGGTAAAGTTTTATCCTTTCTCGGATCTAAATTTGTTTACCAAATTAGTAGTGAGGCAAGAACCCTCATCACCGCTCTTTGTTGCAGTGCAAGCGGTCACTACACTTGGCCCATGCTCATTGTTACGTACATTTATTACCTACGGGGGTAGTCTTCGGTCCTGCCAAATGTACGCACCAGTTTTATATAGTTATATTATTTGGGCGTTCGATTGATTCACGCACTGACGTGCACAAGGCAGTGTGAGTTGCTTTGGACGCACGTGTAACCTAGTTGAGTAGTTTCTGACGTCATGAATGGGGCAGCTCGGACCATATTTATGTCCGCTGTGTTATCCCTTGATTTTTGGCAAATGTGAAGTAGCCATCAGTTGTATTCGTATCTATTGGTCTTCATGGCGAAGTCAATAGTGGAAGTATAAAGTAAGTGTCGCCCCATTTCTTATGGCATGTTTATTTATGTACATTAAAGTATCAGGCCGCTCCTATTAATGGTCTAGCGGGAATTCATCGTAGATGACATTCCTAGAATTGGACACACGGAGTCGATAGCCTTTGAATCTTTTCGTAGAGGGAGAATACCTACAAGAAATCAAGTTAATGAATTTATATGCTTCACATGTTTAATATGCTGTTACTACAATGCCAGAAGCGTGGCATAGAATGGGAGAGGTTAGTCAACTGGAATCTCTAACCTGTTCGTATTATCATGTATGACTTTGTTTGAAAACTATATACTATATCTAACGGGATGTATGGAGAAAGTCTGGGATTATGAAGTATGATATGGAAGAATTTTATCCTGGAGTATGAATACGTTACCATGATGTACGTCCTTGAAGGAAGGTCAATGGACTTGAATGAGCGGAATAGTATATGGTAACAGTTTTGTGATCCTCAGTCACTTTAGTCAGAGGACTTTATTAGTAGAGAATCTTCAGGAACTTTAAAAGTAATTATCAACATGTTGACGTATGATTTCTCGCCTGTGACGATGTTAGTCTTGTCCACTCCGTATGTGCTGTGTTGAATAAAATCTATGTACAGTCACCACCGACTTCTGTACTGCCAGTACTTGCCCAGTTCACCCAGTTCAATACTACTTGTTGAAGTTCGTTTGAAGAATATTGTTGACATTCGTTCATTTTAACCATTCGCGTTTTAAGCTACCTCTTCACCGGTATAAACTGAACTCAACGATAAAACGGAGTCAACAATAATTGGTGGCCAGTGTGGTCTGGAAATAACTAACTTCCAAAGAACGTACTCAATACTTTTCTGTGAAAAGAAGATTTTAACTTTCAAGTCACCAACATCTCGAACTTGGAACCCAGTGGGATGAGAAATCAGATTCAACTTACGTTTACCAAGGTCAAGGTCTTCAATCAACCTCCACGTCAAGTTTCACAGTGACTGATTACTTGGAGATCATCTCTTCATCATTATTGCGTGCGAGCTGTAATCTAGATAAGCAGAACGAAGTATTTTATCTGTAGACGTACATCCACGGAGACGAGGCACATTGATTTTTTACCTGCACGCGAGATGAGTGTAACGTGTTTCCGTTGTACACTTTATTACGCTTAGTTGTGCCTTCCGTGATATGTCCACATTCATATTTTTCGTGTTAAGTGTTATATGTTTTGTATCCTTCGTGGGAGGTAGGGAGGTTGATCTGACGAACGAGATCCATCTCGAAGCCAATTCGGGCTCTTCGTCAGACGTTCTGTAGGACATTATTTTGCAGACTTCCCGCAGTGGAATGTTCCTATGCGTGAGCATAGAAGGATCTTTGGTCCACTGTGTCTGGTAGTCTGTGACACCTGACTGTTTTAGCTGTTTCGTCAAGTTTTAATTGTTGTTTTTGGTAGTTATTTTTACTTGTACCTTATTTTCATGATGTATTTTGTATGTGATTATTGTCCATCTTACCTGACTGTCGTTCATTTTTTTTTTTACAAAGCATATGTTTTTACACTGTGTTGTCAATTGTCTTGTGCATTATTTGATCGTAGATGTCATCGTAATTTTTTACGACATTCTATTTTAGTTCCACATTTTATTTTATTTGATTTCTACGACTGTAGTCATTTGTCTTGATTATCGTGTCGTGTCAGTATTGTGCTATTGTCTGTCACGTTATTGCTTTCACACCATTTCATGTTATAAATTACATTATTATTTATTAATATTATTGCCTATTATATAAATTGATTTTACCGTTCTAGAACAGGAACGAAAACCACTAGTTGTAGTAACAATTTTAAGTAGTATTATTACATAATAAAATTGAATAATGGCTACCTTAGACTATTTCATTAAGCAAGCAAAAGCTCTTCAGATGGCTCCTGAGGAAGCAAAAGCATTTGCACTTGCAGAATATAAGAAAGCTCAAGAAATAGAAGCTGATCAGAGAAGGTTAGAAACTTTACGTTTGGAAAATTTGAAATTTGAGGCAGATCAAAAAAGGATTGAGGCTGAGGAGAATGAAAAGAAGAGAAAATTTATAGCTGAGGAAGAGGAGAAAAAAAATGAGATTAACTGCTGAGGAGGATGAAAAGAAGAGGAAATTTATAGCTGAGGAAGAGGAGAAAAAAATGAGATTAGCCGCTGAATTAGAAGAGAAACGATTTCAGCGAGAGGCAGAACAGAAGCAAAGGGAGGCTGAAGATAGACTTAAAAAGGAAATGGAAGAAAAAAGATTAATAGCTGAAAAAGAAATGGAAGTTAAACAAAAAGAAATGCAAGAAAGAAGATTAATAGCTGAACAAAACACAAAACGACTTCAGCTTGAGATGGAAGAGAATGAAAGAAAACGACAGCATGAACTGAAATTAGCAGAGTCAGAATATGAGAGACTTAGGTTAACTCAGGAAGCTAATTCTCAGAGAACTTTTGAAAGCCAAACTTCATCCAGACATGATAATTTTAAGGAAATTCACCTTAAATTACCAAATTTAATCCCCCGTCTGATGACGTGATATTCTTCCTGGATAGGTTTGAGGCCACTTGTGTGTCTTATAACGTGGATAAAGCTCTATACTGTACATATTTATCCAGATTACTCACAGGGGACGCATTAGCAGTTTATCATACCACCAGCATTGGTGAGAAAAATGACTATAATGCTCTTAGAGCGGCACTTCTGCAAAAATTCCAAATGACAGAAGACCAATATCGATCAAGATTTCATACATTACTACCTCAATCTAGCAGAAATTTTAGTGATTTTCTGTCACAAATACGTCTAACATTAGAAAGATGGATCGAATTATCCAAAATTGAAAAGTCGTATGAAGGTCTCTTCGATTTACTGATGCGCGATAAGGTACTTTCGTCTGTAAATCCTACATTTCTCGCATTTTTACACGAACGGAAACCTTTATCTATGAAAGACTTAGAACAGCATGCTAAAAATTTTTGCACTGCTAACCCAAACATGGATCTAAGTAATGCACAGATTAAGAATGAATTGCCTGTTGCTTTTGCAGCACAACAAAACAATTTTTCACGCAATCGTTCTTTTAGTGCTGACAGATATGTCAATAAGGGAAATAATGACAATTTTAACAATGGTAATTTTTACAAAGGGAAGCAATTTCAACAATCTGCTCCATTTAATGTTTCTTGGAACCAGGCTCACAGATCGCGAGATTTTGGTACCAATAATTTTAAAAATAATCAAGGACATTATAATAAACAAAACTGGAGATCAAGATCTCAGGGTCCCCAAAACAAACAATTTTTTGGAAATAAACCATTCTTCCAACATCATAACGATAATTATACAAATTATCGGACTCATCCAAATTTTTTAAACTCTAGCAGAAACTACAATTATGGCAATTTTAATGACAAAAATCAAAATCGATCGCGTCGACGAGATAGATCGTTGAGTAATACGAATAGACATTCTAATGTCGCTTTTAGTGATACACAGGCTAACATTGAACAGGGTAAAGGAGCTGAAACTCATAATGCTATGTGTTGTTCTCTTGATTGTACCCAAGTCAAAGATTGTTCAGAATGCTCTACTCTTTTCCAGCCCAGGGCGATCACGACGCTGCGTTGCGGACATACCTTACCTAGTCTACCTGCATTCTGTACGGCCACTGCTGCGTCAGTACACCAGGGACAGGGCTCTCTTAAGTTTAACAAGGGATTTGTCAACAATATTTCATGCTCTCTCCTATTTGACTCAGGTTGCAGCACAGTCGGCGTCCGGACTTCGCTGATCAACCCAAGTTGTGCCACGGGCCGGGTTGTCAAATGTGTGACGTTTGGTGGCACAATTGAAACATTTGCCACTGCTATTATTGATCTTAATACACCATTTTTTTCAGGAAAGATTCAAGCTTGTCTCCTTCCGAATCCAATTTGTGATTTAATACTTGGTCGCATACATGGTATTAAAGAGTGTACACCACAGCAAATTGCTGAATGGGAAGAGCGACATATTCAAACTGCAAATGCAGTAGTGACTAGAGCGCAAGCTACTAATATGTCGCATGATACACCTATGGAACCTACAGTTCATACCACTTGTGATGATGATGCTCCTATTTCACGGGAGTTGTTTGCAACATTGCAAAAGAATGATGATTCATTAAAAAAATTTTTTCAGTATGTGAACAAAAATAATACCAGCAACAAACTTGCAAAATCTAGACATGACTTTATACTTAAAAATGGGATTTTGGTTAGAGTAATACGAGAAAAGGATTCATCCTTATGTTCTCAGATTATAGTCCCATCCTGTATGAGATCTCGTATATTACGACATGCGCATGACTCGCAATGTGCGGGCCATATGGGTTTTTCGCGTACCAAATCCAGAGTGCTTTCGGCATTCTACTGGCCAGGCGTCCATAAGGACATCACTCTCTATTGTCGGTCCTGTTTGATATGTCAAGAAGTTAAGGTACGGGGTCCATTTCATGCGGCTCCTATTCAAGCTGCGGACATCCCGATTAGACCATTTGATAAAATGGCTATAGACATTATTGGTCCAATGCTTCCATCTGCTAGAGGGCATACGCATATCCTTACGTGCATTGATATGTGCACTCGCTGGCCTGAAGCCATCCCTCTCAAGAACACTTCATCTGCCAGTGTAGCAGAGGCATTGATGTTAATCTTCTCACGCATTGGTTTTCCACGGAAAATCTTGTCGGATCATGGGGTTCAGTTCATTTCTGAATCCATGTCTCAAGTTATGAAGACATTAGGTATAGACAGATCTCTAAGTTCTATTTATCATCCGATGTCAAATGGGTTAATTGAGCGTCTAAATAGGACACTCAAGCAGTTGTTGGGTAAGATAACTCAAGACCACCCACAAGACTGGGATCGGGTCCTACCCGCTTGTCTCTTTGCGTATCGCGAAGTACAAAATCAAGCAACGGGGTTTTCTCCATTTCAACTTGTTTTCGGCATGCACCACGCGGTCCGATGTCGTTAATCCACGACTTATTGGTTGACGAGAATATTGAAGAGGAAACTCAATCCTCTTATGAGTATGTGATCTCTCTGAGAAAGAGAATCATAGATGCTTGTAGATTAGCTACTGCATCATCCGAACAAGCCAAAGAAAAAGCTCGTCTATTTGCAAACAAATATAGACGTCTTCGCCAGCTTATTCCTGGTGATGAAGCTTTTGTATTACTCCCTGCGCATAATAATCGTCTTTTAATTACCTGGAGAGGTCCTTTCAGGATCATCTCAAGAATATCCGATGTCGACTACATCGTTGATGTTAATGGTAAACATAAAACCTTCCACATTAATATGTTGAAGGAATATTACTCACGTCCTGATTATCTACAATCAGTGTTCCAAGCAACTGACGATCCTACACCTCCTATTCAACACTATTCTAGTTTGTCAGTCATCCAAGAAGAGGAATCTTCTTTCGATGATGTACAACTACCAATACCAGTTGTACCACTCCATTCCACTGAAAAATGGAATGATGTTACTATCTCATCTACTCTTACTGATGATCAACGTCAGCAAGTCTCTAATATTCTACACACGTATGAGGATGTCCTCACTGACATCCCAGGTCATACGTCAGTCATCCAACATGACATTATTCTGACTGACGATACACCGATTCGAGTTCGCCCATATCCTATTCCTTTACACTTTCGTGAGAAGGTTGATAAGGAATTGGATGAGATGCTTCAATTAAATATAATTGAACCATCTTCATCACCATATTCTTCTTCTATGGTAATCATTAGGAAGAAGGACAACAATATACGTCTTTGCGTAGATTACAGGAAATTAAACAAAGTTACAAAATTCGATGCGGAACCATTACCTCTTTTAGACGACTTATTAGAGAAATTATCTCATGCCACATTCTTTTCGAAATTTGACCTTTCAAAGGGTTATTGGCAAGTGCCATTAACCCCTAAAGCAAAGCCATTCACCGCTTTCTCGACGCCACGGGGTCTTTTTCAATGGAATTTTATGCCATTCGGTCTAATGAATGCGCCAGCTACCTTTGTACGCATGATGCGCCGCATATTGTCTCATCGTCCCGATGTCATTACTTATATAGATGACATCTGTCTTTTCAGTGACTCTTGGGATGAACATATTCAGGGTTTAAAATCTTTACTTTCTACCTTACGGGATTATAACTTAACAGCGAAACCTTCAAAGGCTTTTGTCGGTTTTCATGACATCTCATTTCTTGGTCACCGTATAGGTCGCGGTTTAATGTATACAGAAGACAGTAACGTCTCTAAAATTTTAAACATCTCAGCTCCTAAGACAAAAAAACAAGTGAGGTCGCTCTTAGGACTAATACAGTTCTATTCTAAATTCATCCCTCATTTGTCTACTATAACTGCACCTCTTTCTTCGTTACTGAAGAAGGGCACATCTAATGTAATAAAGTGGTCGCAGGATCATCAAACGGCTTTAGATTATATAAAACAATTTTTTTTCAAATAAGCCTTTTTTAAGGTTGCCTAACAAAGATCTCACCTTTGTTCTTCGCAGTGATGCTTCTTCCTACGCTATCGCGGCAGTTTTGATGCAGGAATACGGAGGCACCTTATTTCCGGTTATGTACGTATCCAGAAAGCTTACGACGAGCGAGATGAAGTATTCCGTTCTGGATAAAGAGCTCCTCGCTCTTGTCTGGTCCATCAATAAACTGGATCGTTATCTCCTCAGATCACACTTTGTGGTGGAATCCGACCAGAAAGCTCTTACAGCACTGAACACAGGGAACATGAAGTCATCAAAGTCAGCGCGTTACGCTATTGCGCTTCAACCGTTCCATTTTGAGATACGAGCTATTCCTGGAGTACAGAATGTGTTTGCAGACTGTCTTTCAAGATGCCCTAGTGAACATGTCGAAATTAAACCACTTCCAGATGGTGAAACGTCCTCACAGAAACATGAATAACTTTGTACATGGTCACTGATTACACTGACAAACAACATTTTTCTTTCTTATATAAGAATAAGTGTTCTTAGGTCAGTTTCTTGCGCTGATTTCAAATTTGAAATCTGTTTATCTCTATCACGTCGGGTTCTTAAGATATTTGTGAATAAATATATTTTTGGGAAACTGTTATTTGCTCCATTTCATTTTTACTATATAACTTTTTAAAAATTAATAAAATGCAAAATAATTCTACTTTTTATACTGCTAAAAGATGCATGACATATGTTACGTTATATTTCAAATAGTTACTGTATTTTGAAATAATTCTGAGTGAAATATGGCTTCTAGAAGTTGTAGAAATTCGGCTGATCTGTTCTGTTACGTGTGCGGATATTTTACCGATCGTGTTCACCAGAAAAACTTTACACCATTGCTAAAGAAAGCATATGAACTTTATTTCGATTCGAAAGTTGATGATGCAAATAAATCTTGGAAGCCAAATGCAGTTTGTTCGACTTGTGCAAATACATTGGCATGTTGGTTACGAAAATCGCTGAAGCATAAGTCGATGCCTTTTGGAGTGCCAGTAATATGGCGTGAACCGACAAATCACGCTACTGATTGTTACTTCTGCTTGACAAATATCTATGGTTTCACTTTTAAAACTAGAAAGTCTGTGGTTTATCCAAATATTGAATCGGTTTCGAAACCAGTGCCTCATGATCCAATCACGTGTCCAATCCCAGTTCCACCAGAACAATATCCGTTGGACGTGAATGAACCATCAGAAAGTGATAGTTTACCTGCTTTAGAAACTAATTCTGACTCGGATTATATACCGGTGAATGAAGGTGTTCACTTAATTAACCATTCAGAACTTTCAGATCTAATACGTGATCTCGCTCTCCCAAAGGACAAGCGGAATTACTCGGTTCGCGACTCAAAGAATGGAATCTTTTAGCGCCCAATACTCCGATATCTAAATTTCATCATAGACACAGAGAACTTGTTCAATACTTTGAGATGGATGATGACATTTGCTATCGCAAAGATGTAAAAGGTTGATAAGGTTGATAACATATGTATTGATAAAGTACTGCTGGAAGACAGGCGTCAGCCACCCTCATCAGTTGACAAGATCTCTATGGTGTTGCCTGCCCCACTGTAGTGTATGGAATGTCAACTTGACCTACGCAGTGGTGTGTAGACATGGATTGAGTGTATAATGTGCGAATGATGATAAGGGTTCGTGTTGTTGACAAATGTTCTTTTCTCACACTCATGTATGACCGGAAGTCATCGACACCAACGACTGTGTACCTTTTCTAAAGTTTAATTGGACGTACACACTCGACAGCACAGATAGTGACAAATCACAGGTTGCCATAATACATCATAGTACAGTGGACAAATGGTCTTGCAATGTTACATGGGCACTCATGTAGAATAATTGTATAATGGACTGTCAGTAGCCAAGCACTCAGTATCGCCCATACATATATCATCTGACTTCACTGACTGAGCACGTCAGCTTATAAACAATATTTCAGATGGCTTCTAAACCTAATCTCGTCTAGCGACGATTCTTCAACATAATGTTCAGCACATATTTTTTCATATAATAATATTGAACCGCTGATAAAGGGTTCTCATGTGTAGCAGTGATCTCTGGACTAAACAAGCGATAATACGGGCATCCCCTTTTCTCTTCTTGAAAGTCACTACATGTTTTGGTTCCAAGATGGCTCCACTCGTGAGCTGTCACTCACGTTTGAATACAGATAATGAATCTGTCCTAAAGTTAGTCATTCATAAAACATTTCATTGCTCTGTAGATTTGATCATGAACAATTGACTGCAATCTACAGGATATAGTGCTGCTAGGAATCGAAGTCGTTTTCATCGAGTCAAATATATTCTCTTATCGAAAATGGTGGCTTCGTACGAGAGTTCATAAAAGTATCTTGGATTACCTTGGTATAAGAAATATGAAACTGTCATTCCTTGGCAATACGCATAAACACTGGGGTAAAGCATACACGATAGGTCTAGACGACTATCACTTTCCCCACAAATACTGAGATCACTTTTTCCCCGGCGACAGGCCGACATAGGAAACACAGTCCCTATCAGGACGAAGCCAAATCACACCACACTCTAGCGACACATCCGCCGAATAGCCTTCGACCTCTCTAGAGACAACAGAACATATAGTTCGACTTAGATATGTAAAGATATACAGATATAAGACAGACTCGTCCTACTCAGACAAACAATACACATAAATTCAGGCCATAGATATTCTGAAGCAAGAACAATCTATTATTACCCAAACAACGAATAAATCGCAGTAAAATGGATTTATCCGCGGAGTTTGATCGAAAGAGCCGACACAACTTTCAAGGGAAGTAACTCAATAATGACTTTCCCTTAAGCACTAAAAAATTACCTATGTATAATATTGTAAGATATCAAAGACTGCACGTAACAGTCTTACCACACCTCCCGGGAAAAAAAAATGGAACATTTTTTTTTTGAAATACATCTAGGAGCAACGTACAATAGGCTCACAACGCATGAATAATGCGCAGATGAAAATATTAGGAATACCTATAACGCCTAATATGAGGCTAAGTCGACTTATGGAGCGACTGGTGAGAATGTGTCTCATAAACTGAGAGAAATTATTTCTCTACAAGTATATTTTTCCAGGAAGGTGTCATCAAAGTATAATACAATTCTGGCAATTACACAATGCCTAAAAAATTCATATCATCATTTCGTATTAGATATCTTAAATTTATGATTTATGAAGAAAAAATCATCAAAGCACAGCGGTGAATAAACATCCATGAACCGCTATGTAGTGATACAATCATTATATTATTAAATTACAAATGTGTATCTATCATGATATAGAAAAGGAACTACTATAGAACTAGACATATCAAGAAGTCTAAGCCCTAATAGTTATGTGGAATCATGTGGGCATCTTGACAGAATGTCTGCCATCACATTATCTGATCCACGAATAGCTCGCACAGAGAAATGAAAAGGTTGAAGAGCAATTGCATATCGAGTAGACCTCGAGCTCTTCAAATTCTTACTCTGTATAGCAGTAAGAGCTTTTTGGTCGGTTTCTACTATGAAATGTGCGCCTAGAAGGAATCTCTGTAGTTTGAGGATCGACCAAACCATAGCTAATAGCTCACGGTCTAAAACCGAATAATTCCTTTCTGCCGCATTAAGTTTTCTGGAAATATACATTACAGGATGCAGAGTTCCAGAGTACTCTTGCATTAGTGCCGCTCCAATCCCAGTGGATGAAGCGTCACTACGAAGAACGAATGTCTTATCTTTAGTGGGTAGCACTAAAATAGGTGGTGTTGAAAACAGTGTTTTAATCTTATCCAGAGAGCATTGGCATTCCTGAGACCAGTGGACCACATTAGGCGAACCTTTCTTTAGAAGTGTTGAGAGAGGTGCCATGATAGAGGATAGATTCTGAATGAATCTGCCATAAAATTGAATAAGACCTAACAGACTTCTCACCTGTTTTTTAGTCTTAGGGATTGAGATATTAAGTATCTTACTAGTATTATGGTCCTCTGTCTTTAGGAAACCATGACCAACTCGGTGGCCTAGGAAAGAAATTTCGCTAAAACCAATATAGGCTTTAGAGGGTTTCGCTGTCAGGTTGTGCTCACGCAAAGTAGACAGCAATTCATCTAACCCTGAATAGTGATCTTCCCAAGTATCGCTGAAAAGACAGATGTCGTCTAGATATGCAATGACATCTGACCGATAAGATAGGATTCGGCGCATCATGCGTACGAACGTAGCTGGTGCGTTCATAAGACCGAAAGGCATAAAATTCCATTGGAACAAACCTCTAGGTGTTGAAAAAGCCGTGAGAGGTTTGGCGCGTTCAGATAAAGGAACTTGCCAATATCCTTTAGACAAATCAAGTTTAGTGAAAAAATGAGATTTGGAGAGTCGAGTAAGTAGCTCTTCCAGTAAAGGCATAGGTTCGGCATCGAACTTCGTTACTTGATTCAATTTTCGATAGTCAACGCAAAGACGTATGTTATTGTCTTTTTTTTACGCACAATAACCATCGGCGAAGAATATGCAGAGGTGGATGGTTCGATTATTTTCAAATCTATCATCTCATCCAACTCTTTCTCGACCTGTGCTTGAAAATGTATAGGTATAGGATAAGGTCTAACCCTAATAGGAGTATGGTCAGTTAGAACAATGTCATGTTGAATGACATTCGTTTGTCCAGGGATGTCAGTGAGTACATCCTGAAATGTTTGCAACATAGTTGAAACTTGTCGCTGTTCTCCTAGAGACAAATCAGGAGAGACAGTAACGTTCTTCCATGATTCACTGGAATGAAGTGGGATCATTGGAAGAGGAAGATTTACATCTGAAAAACTTGTTTCCTCATCCTGTATCACGGACAGTGATGAGTAATGACCATGTTGTACTGGAGAATTGTCCGTTGCTTGGAAAATGGGTTGCAAATAATCCGGACGTTCATGGAATTCAGTAAGCATATTGATGTGGAAGGTTTTATGCTTCCCATCAATATCGACAATATAGTCGACATCGGAAATTTTCGATATTATATCGTACGGACCTTTCCAAGAAATAAGTAATCTGTTTTCCCTACAAGGTAGTAATACAAATGCTTTGTCACCAGGACAAAGTTGTCGTAAGCATCTCTTCTTATTGGCAAATTGCCTTGCCTTCTGTTTCGCAAATTCAGAAGAAGAAGTTGCTAATTTGCATGCTTCGATAATTTTTTGTCTCAACGCGATGACATATTCGTAGGATGACTTTGTGTCATCGTCAATATTGTCAGATGTTATGAGATCGTGAAGCAACGACATAGGGCCACGCGGACGCGCGCCAAAGACGAGTTCAAAGGGAGAAAATCCCGTATGTTCATTGGGTACCTCTCTGTAAGCGAAGAGGGCCGCAGGTAAAACTCTGTCCCAGTCTTGAGGATGATCCTCAGTTATCTTCCCCAGTAAGTTTTTAAGTGTTCTATTAAGGCGTTCGACCATACCATTAGACATTGGATGGTAGATACTACTTAAAGATCTATCTATCTGCAGAGTAGACATTACTTGAGACATGGTATCTGATATTAGTTGGGTGCCATGGTCTGACAATATCTCTCCGGGGAACCCCAGACGAGAAAATATAAGCCAAAGAGCATCTGCAATATCAGCAGTAGTAATGCTCTTCAGAGGAATAGCCTCTGGCCAACGTGTGCACATATCAACACACGTCAAGATAAACTGATGTCCTCTGGCAGACTTGATCTTAAATGGACCAATAATGTCTATGGCCATTTTTTGAAACGGCCGAATAGGAATGTCCGCCGCCTGAATGGGTGCAGCATGCCGTGGACCTTTGGATTTAACTTCCTGACATACTTTACAAGATCGACAATAAATACGTATGTCCTTGTTTACCAATGGCCAAAAGAAAGCCGCAAGGACTCTTGACTTAGTACGGGAAAAACCCATGTGTCCAGCACACTGAGAGTCGTGAGCGTGCTGCAAAATTTTAACTCTCAAATTCTTGGGAACCAGGATTTGAGAATGACTTGACGTAATGGAGTCTTGAACCATACGTACAAGTACGCCATTCTTCTTTGTAATCCACGATTTACGACTTGTGTCTTTATTCGGATCACCTTTAGTTGCAAGAATGAAGAATTTCTTCAGAGTGGGATCATCTTCTTGCTGTTTTATAAACGAGTCACGAGAAATTACCAAGGGATTATCTTGGTTATGCACTTCATTATCTTCAATAGATGAAGTTTGAGGCACATTAAGAGCCTGAGCTCTAGTGACTACAGCGTTAGCAATCTGCATGTTTTGCCTTTCCCACGTGGAAATTTGTTGCGGAGTGCATTCCTTGACTCCATGAATGCGACCGATGATGAGGTCAGCGATCGGATTCGGAAGAAGACATGCGTGTACATCTCCCGTAAAGAAAGGAGTAGCAATCCTAATGATAGCAGTAGAGTATTTCTCTAATGTGCCGCCAAATGTTACACATTTGACTACTTGTCCAGTGGCACGGGAAGGATCTACGAGTGACTGCCTAACACCAATTGTGGTGCATCCAGAATCAAATAGCACAGAGACTGGATTGTTATTCACTAAACCCTTATGTAAGACAAGAGAACCTCTTCCATCATGCGCGACTGATGCTGGAAGAGCAGGAAGAGGATGGCCACAGCTTAAAGTAGACACTGTGGTTGGCTCAAATAACGTTTTGCATTGGGGGCACTGAGATGCTCTCCCAAAATCAAAAGCGGCACATGCCATATTACTAGCATCATTATTATCTTTACTCTGTTTATAGGCTTCATGGGACTCTTGTTGTACAGAGTTTGCCTGAAAATGTGGTTTATGTCTTTTGTTTTGAGATCTACCTCGGTTATTATCACCTCTGTAGTTATTGTTACCTCTATTGTAACCCCTATTTGGGTTTGAGTCATAGTTCCCTTGGTTACCATTATCATATTCATTATAATGAGTATCTCTGTAATTATGATCTTGTTGACTCCAAGACGGATAACCCTGATAGTTTCTATAATTACTTCCTCTACGGAAATTCCTATAATTATGACCACCCCTGTGTCGAGAGCTATCAGGTCGTCTCCAGTTCTTTGAAGAAGAACCCTGAAATGATTGGTTACCTTGGTTTTGATAACTATTATGGTTACCTTTTTTATCAAATCTGTTTTGAGGTCCCTGAAATCTGTGTGAATAATTGGGATTGTATGGTGTTGCTGAAGCAACTGGCATACTCTCCTTAATCTTAGTGTTGCCAAAAGTCACGTCGGGGTGTGCAGTGACATATTGGGAACAATATTCTTCCATTTCTTTTAGAGATTTGGGTTTACGCTCATGTATAAATTCAAGGAAAGGTTTGTTCACACATGACATAATCTTATCTCTGAGCAACAAATCCATAAGTCCTTCATACGTTTTTTCTGTTTTGGAAAGCTCAATCCAACGATCAACTGTGAGACGTGCCTTTGCAGTGAATTCTGAGAATTCTACACCCGTCTCAGGTACCATCGTCTTAAATAAAAGGCGATAGCCTTCCTCACTTAGCTGATATTTTTTTATCAAAGCCGCCCTAATGACATCATAATTATCCTTATCTGCTTCTCCTACAAGGCATAATCTAGTCAAAGATTCACCTTTCAAGTTTTCTGATAATTGATTAGCGTATTGTGATTTATCCACATTATGTGTACGACAAGAACGTTCAAATCTATCCAGCCAGAATGTAATATCGTCACTGGACTGATTGAACGGTGGAACCTTAACCTTGTAAGTAGAAGGTTTACCATTACCACTAGATGCCTGATTAACATTACTCATACTTGTCAATCTCAATTTCTCCAACTCAAATTCATGTTCTCTTATTGCTTTTTTCTCTTCAGCATCTAATCTTTTTTGTTCAGCCTCCCTGTCTAATCTTTTTTGTTCAGCTTCCCTGTCTAATCTTTTTTGTTCAGCTTCCCTGTCTAATCTTTTTTGTTCAGCTTCACTGTCTAATCTTTTTTGTTCAGCCGCAGCTTCTCTTTCCAATTTTTTTTGTTCAGCTTCACTGTCTAATCTTTTTTGTTCAGCTGCAGCTTCTCTTTCCAATTTTTTTTGTTCAGCTTCAAATCTCCTTTCCTCTACCTGCATCTGCAATTTCTTTTGTTCAGCAGCAGCCTCAGCTTCTTTTTCTAATCTTTTCTCTTCCGCCATAGCTTTTCTTTCTTCTGCAGCTAATCTTTTCTCTTCTGCAGCTAATGCTTTGTCATATTGAGCAACTGCCCATTGTTCTAATTGTTGACCAGTCTTATCAAGAGCTTTCCCTTGTGTAATGAAGTAATCTAAAGTAGACATGATGCCTAACAATAATACTAATCACCTGAATCAATAATAATACCACAAGTTCTCAATGACCTGATTAATCAGTATACTATCCCAATATCTGTGGGTCACAAGCCTTTAATAAGGTCTTGTATAATAGTAATAATAATCAGGTACTGGTTTATACTATAATCCAAGTGCAGTGCACAGGCAATTGTGTCTTATGAAATATACCCATATAAAACATATGTCAACCAACAGAATACATAAAGTACAAATAGGACTGACAATACAAGAACGTTTGCAGAAATCAAAATAAATCAAATAGGGAAATCAATGAAAATAATCACTGAATCTGCAAAGAATAACAACACAAATGACGTCACAATATATGAATATAAATTATGAATAGAACTGAAAGATAGAAAAGGTTAGACCAACAAATTACAAACAAATCAAAACAAAACTAAAGAACAAAGAAATATTACAAAAATAACAATAATTACAGACTTCACAGCTAACACAAAAGCAACAGTTGTCGCAGCAAATTTTCAATCAAGAAAATTGCACCTATAGAAAACGCCCACAACGGACCCTCTATGACGTGGGATATTCTGTTGTGAGGACGCCGCCCAACCTTAAACACAACCCGCTGACATAGAAACTAACATACTATACAAACAAATAACATGTAAACATAAATATATATAAATTATGTGTATGATAGTATGTGTTGCAAAATAGGCTCAGTCTTACAGTAATGGCAAAGTTATTTTTCATGAAAACAAACAAACTGCCACTTTATTCAATTAAACATTCTGGCCTTAAATATTAAAGTTCATATATGGAAAACAAGAAGATCCATCGATGAAAATAGGACTTCTTAGTACACAAATACTGTCTTCCTGTTAACATTGACAAGAATTGATCCAACTGTTCTGTGAAACTCTATAATGTCTAATGTAAAACTGTCAACAACGCTGGCCTACATACTGCATTCACTTGACAGGTCACGTGACGAAGTGTTGACAAAGAGCAAACCAATACTGCAAGTGTGTCGTATCAGCCACAGGAAACGGTCTGGTATCGGTAATCTGTTGACTTCTGAACTTCTGCGAGGTCAAACCCAGAAAGCTGGTCCACCAGTTGATAAGGTTGATAACATATGTATTGATAAAGTACTGCTGGAAGACAGGCGTCAGCCACCCTCATCAGTTGACAAGATCTCTATGGTGTTGCCTGCCCCACTGTAGTGTATGGAATGTCAACTTGACCTACGCAGTGGTGTGTAGACATGGATTGAGTGTATAATGTGCGAATGATGATAAGGGTTCGTGTTGTTGACAAATGTTCTTTTCTCACACTCATGTATGACCGGAAGTCATCGACACCAACGACTGTGTACCTTTTCTAAAGTTTAATTGGACGTACACACTCGACAGCACAGATAGTGACAAATCACAGGTTGCCATAATACATCATAGTACAGTGGACAAATGGTCTTGCAATGTTACATGGGCACTCATGTAGAATAATTGTATAATGGACTGTCAGTAGCCAAGCACTCAGTATCGCCCATACATATATCATCTGACTTCACTGACTGAGCACGTCAGCTTATAAACAATATTTCAGATGGCTTCTAAACCTAATCTCGTCTAGCGACGATTCTTCAACATAATGTTCAGCACATATTTTTTCATATAATAATATTGAACCGCTGATAAAGGGTTCTCATGTGTAGCAGTGATCTCTGGACTAAACAAGCGATAATACGGGCATCCCCTTTTCTCTTCTTGAAAGTCACTACATGTTTTGGTTCCAAGATGGCTCCACTCGTGAGCTGTCACTCACGTTTGAATACAGATAATGAATCTGTCCTAAAGTTAGTCATTCATAAAACATTTCATTGCTCTGTAGATTTGATCATGAACAATTGACTGCAATCTACAGGATATAGTGCTGCTAGGAATCGAAGTCGTTTTCATCGAGTCAAATATATTCTCTTAGACATTCAAATCGTAATTATCGAAAATGGTGGCTTCGATCGAGAGTTCATAAGAGTGTCTTTGATTACCTTGGTAGAGGGAATATGAAACTGCCATTCCTTGGCAATATGAATAAACACTGGGGTAAAGCATACACGATAGGTTTAGACGACTATCACTTTCCCCACAAATACTGAGATCACTTTTTCCCGGCGACAGGCCGACATAGGAAAACACACACAGTCCCTATCAGGACGAAGCCAAATCACACCACACTCTAGCGACACATCCGCTGAATAGCCTTTTACCTCTCTAGAGACAACAGAACATATAGTTCGACTTAGATATATAAAGATATACAGATATAAGACAGACTCGTCCTACTCAGACAAACAATACACATAAATTCAGGCCATAGATATTCTGAAGCAAGAACAATCTATTATTACCCAAACAACGAATAAATTGCAGTAAAATGGATTTATCCGCGGAGTTTGATCGAAAGAGCCGACACGACTTTCAAGGGAAGTAACTCAAAAAATTACCTATGTATAATATTGTAAGATATCAAAGACTGCACGTAACAAAGGTCTAATGGTGCACCTCGGTCATAAGCACATAGTCAACGAATGGCGACTTTTCATCGACTCTTCCAAGACTAGTCTAAAAGCCGTGTTATTGCATAATGGAAATTTATTTTCATCAATTCCAGTCGCCTACTCTGTTCATATGAAAGAAACTTATGACAATATGGCTATACTTTTGGCAAAAATAAAGTACAATGACTACCAATGGCGGATGTGTGGAGACCTAAAGGTCATTGCAATTATCACGGGCATGCAGACTGGGTATACTAAATTTTGTTGCTTCCTATGTGAATGGGACAGCCGCAACAGACAGGAACATTATGCAAGAAAGGTGTGGCCTATCAGGGATCGTATGCAGCTCGGGCATAAAAAATGTAATACACGAGCCATTAGTTAACAAAGACAGCATCATTTTACCACCGTTACATATAAAGTTGGGGCTCATGAAGAATTTCGTAAACGCGTTAGATAAAACGAGCAAAGCTTTCACTTATCTTCGAGAAAAGTTTCCGCAAATTAGCGATGCAAAGATAAAGGAAGGTATCTTTGTAGGACCTTAGATTAGGAAAGTTATTGCAGACAAACAATTCGAGAACTTGTTACATGGTAGTGAACTTCGCGCATGGATGGCATTCAAATCGATCGTCGATAACTTTCTGGGAAATCACAAATCTGTCGACTATGTGCATATTGTTAAGCAGTGCATAGATGCATACAGAATTATGGGCTGTAACATGTCCCTCAAAATCCATTTGCTCGATTCGCATCTTGACTTTTTCCCTGACAACCTTGGCGAAGTGAGCGATGAACATGGAGAACGATTCCATCAAGATATCGCCGTAATGGAGTCACGTTATCAAGGACGGTGGAGTGTGACCATGCTTGCCGATTATTGTTGGATGCTTCATCGCGATGTACCACATGCCATTCACCGACGAAAGTCGACTGCAAAGAAATTCAAGCCTACATAACTGTTATACTTCTTGTACAAATGATGTTGTAATACTGTATGCGTTGTTAAAAAAATTCAATTGCATATTTCTAGAGATCCCGACCTGATAGAGAAAAACGGTTTGCAGATTTAAAAACAGCGCATTAAAATTGACCAGAAAAACATAGAAATGTTAGAGAAAGAAAAAAAAAATTTTTTTGTTAGCCAGTGTTATACATCTGTGGAGACTATGTGTAGTTCTGCAGTATTCGTATATATATAACTTTCAGAATATACTTACGTATGGATTATAACATTATTTCTTGTGAAGTAACGTTTTGTTAGAACGGGAACAGTGATATTAAAGTAACATTTTTTTTTTAGTATGGAAACATTGGTAAATGCGACAAATAGACATTCACTATTGTTATGGAACAGATTACACTACATATCGTGTTCGTAAACGTATTTCAGACATGGTACATTTAGAACATATTCTTGTCGATTTAACTAGTTCTAAAAGAATATTAACAATGAGTGAAATTGAAATCACTTAGAATAAATTAGTAATTAGTTATTTGTTCATAAATTAAGTACTATTAATTAGTATAATTCAATTTAATCAATTTGATTGATTATAAATCACACATCTACTAACTTTATTAGTGTTTCGCAATACGTGTATTCACGTATCCCACTACATGATATCTCACTTTTAGATAACTAGTCAAACTTACTAGTGTTAGGAAATAGTAAGTGCGTTGCTTCTTAAAGTGTTTAATTATGCTTTGTTTCATTTTGCATGTTGTATTTTAAAATTTTCGGTTTTATTGATTCTTTTATCATTGATCATCATCAGTGTTGCTGTTCATTTTCATTTTTGAAATCATATGTTTCAAATTTCTTTTAAAACAATTTTGTTGAATTTTATTATCATCTTTTTTTTAATGGTTTATTTCATTTTCATTTTCAACTTCTTTTTTACTTCGAATATTACCACATCGTTCCAAAGTAGGTCGATGGTGGATGTGTGCTTTAATGCATACTATCATTTAGTTATATTGTTTTCATTTAATATTCTTTTCTTAATATGATATAATTTTATGCATGTCATAAATCTTGTTGTAGTTTTGACTCACCTCTCTCGAGTAATTAGTTCGAAAAAAATTAATAGAATTAATTTTTTTAAGGGGAGGTGATAAGGGAGCTGTTACGTACATTTATTACCTACGGGGGTAGTCTTCGGTCCTGCCAAATGTACGCACCAGTTTTATATAGTTATATTATTTGGGCGTTCGATTGATTCACGCACTGACGTGCACAAGGCAGTGTGAGTTGCTTTGGACGCACGTGTAACCTAGTTGAGTAGTTTCTGACGTCATGAATGGGGCAGCTCGGACCATATTTATGTCCGCTGTGTTATCCCTTGATTTTTGGCAAATGTGAAGTAGCCATCAGTTGTATTCGTATCTATTGGTCTTCATGGCGAAGTCAATAGTGGAAGTATAAAGTAAGTGTCGCCCCATTTCTTATGGCATGTTTATTTATGTACATTAAAGTATCAGGCCGCTCCTATTAATGGTCTAGCGGGAATTCATCGTAGATGACATTCCTAGAATTGGACACACGGAGTCGATAGCCTTTGAATCTTTTCGTAGAGGGAGAATACCTACAAGAAATCAAGTTAATGAATTTATATGCTTCACATGTTTAATATGCTGTTACTACAATGCCAGAAGCGTGGCATAGAATGGGAGAGGTTAGTCAACTGGAATCTCTAACCTGTTCGTATTATCATGTATGACTTTGTTTGAAAAACTATATACTATATCTAACGGGATGTATGGAGAAAGTCTGGGATTATGAAGTATGATATGGAAGAATTTTATCCTGGAGTATGAATACGTTACCATGATGTACGTCCTTGAAGGAAGGTCAATGGACTTGAATGAGCGGAATAGTATATGGTAACAGTTTTGTGATCCTCAGTCACTTGAGTCAGAGGACTTTATTAGTAGAGAATCTTCAGGAACTTTAAAAGCAATTATCAACATGTTGACGTATGATTTCTGCGCCTGTGACGATGTTAGTCTTGTCCACTCCGTATGTGCTGTGTTGAATAAAATCTATGTACAGTCACCACCGACTTCTGTACTGCCAGTACTTGCCCAGTTCACCCAGTTCAATACTACTTGTTGAAGTTCGTTTGAAGAATATTGTTGACATTCGTTCATTTTAACCATTCGCGTTTTAAGCTACCTCTTCACCGGTATAAACTGAACTCAACGATAAAACGGAGTCAACAACTCGGGGAAACATCGAGCAGGAGTAACCAAACCAGAAATACTCAAGTGGTTTGCTGAATTCACAAGTACCATGAAGGCAATAGACCCTTCCATTCTGCTGGAACCTGAGCGCATTTACAATTGTGATGAATCAGGATTCAGTCTGGATGCTATGACTGGTAAAGTTTTATCCTTTCTCGGATCTAAATTTGTTTACCAAATTAGTAGTGAGGCAAGAACCCTCATCACCGCTCTTTGTTGCAGTGCAAGCGGTCACTACACTTGGCCCATGCTCATATACCCTGGGACACAATTTCGAGGCTTTAAGCCCCACGAGGTATTTGAAAGTTCATTTATTGCTAGACCTGACAATGGCTGGACTAATCAGAGCCTATTTGCTGACTGGTTAGTCCAAGTCTTTATCCCACAGACAGCCCACATTAAAAAACCCCTTTTATTATTAGTCGATGGTCATGTGAGCCACTGTGGTAAAGTGGGATGATATAAATATTTATAGGGACTTAGTGTACTGACTGAGATCAGCTGTGAAGGTATCTGTATCTAATATGTGTAGTGTTTTACAGATAACCTTACTTACTGCCACATATTTATATCTCAGTCAGAATTATTCTGGAATATTGTGTTGGCAACGTTATATGTCTAGGGTTATGCAAATGATGAAGTGTAAGTCACCACAACAACAAACAGATAAACAATTTAATTATTCCACCACACTTGACAACACTGTGACACTCACAAACAGTCAACACTCTAGAAGACTATCTTAAAAGATTCAATGATAAATTTCAGATATATACAGATGTATTGATTTTTCTACAATAGTGATCCTGATTCAACTACACAGTGAACCAGGCAATATTATAACATGTAATTACAAATATTATGTACACAGATATAAATGTGGTCTTTGCATTGACATACAATATTAGTAATCTATGTGTGTGAGTTGTGATGTGGTAATATGAGGTAATACTGGTTTTGTTCTTCAAGATAGATTCTTATTAGACATCATGACTGCATGTGTTTGTTTCTGTTGGAACTAGTATTGGAGATGTTCTCAGTTCCTGTCATTAAAACAATTAATTACCCCTCTTTAATTAATACAATTCATTTTAAGAGGAGGTGGTACAAATTGTTGAGCTCTGTTGGCCACGAAGGGCTTAACTTTCGTGATGGCGGCAGGCAAAGACTCCTCTGTTAGACTTCTTCACTGGTTCTGAAGACACCTCACTGGTTCTGAAGACACCTCACTGGTTACTACAGGGACCAAAGAGTATGTTGTAGCCTCTGGATTCAGCAAATGCTCAGACCAGGTGCGGCTTCAATAACTAGGACCACAGTCCCTGAAACAAGAAGGATGTACCTCCTACTTCAGAACTAAACTTTTATACTATCTGGCTAGACTGAGCACAATACATCACAAACACAGAGTTCAGAGCTTTAGTTTAACTGCTATCTTCTTCTGAAGCAGTTTACTCCAGTATTAACCTCCCTAATGGTTACTACGCCTCTGCACTTTCAGCTATAAGTCCTTCCATGTCATAAGGTAGGTGTCAGTGTACTATGTGGTAATTCCATGTAGTTTGACTTTTCTCCGACACCTTCTGTTCAGGTTGGAGCAATATATATATATAGATATAGGCCTTGTCTCATGTTCGCTACTGAACTGCACATATATATACAGACATAAATTATCAATGTACATTCAATTTTCATTAAAAGGAGATCAAATATTTCAACCTACCACAATTCAAGGAAATAAACACAGATACGTTGACTAGCAATGAATGTAGGCACAAATACTGGCACAAATTCCCATCTGCTTATGTTCCAGGCTTTTATTTAGCAAAAATATGAGCTGGCTTCAACGCACTGTTGCTTTATCAAGCTTATTTGAACTAGTGGTCTCGAACTAACGCTATCAATTAACTATATTAACAGACCTAACCAATCAGGCCATTTCTACCCCATCGTTTGAAAAAAAGTACTCTTACTTCCGTCTCCCTTGACAACAAAAGATAGCATTTATAGTCCGACTAATCGTGTTTAGCCTTACATATCATTCCCTCCAATCAATCAATTCAAATGTAACTTGTGGCCTATTTCCGTACAATGGTGGTCTAAAATTCTGCCACTGAGCGACTCCGAGTTTTTAGGTTGTCTGACACCCTCATTATTTTCTTTTGCCTATAATTTATTAATTCCTGGACTATTTGCGTAACACTTAACATATTCTGTGTCAGCAAGCCCTAAGGAATCCACATATCTCAATCTAAGGGAGCTAGGTGGCTGCGTTCAAAATGTGCATTTTCTACCACCTCCTGTTCACTTCAATCCCCATGTGGTGTCTGGGTACTGTCATGTTTTCAAACGTAAATCCATCTAATGTCATCTTTCCTAATAAGCGTTTTTCAGGTTTTTTAAAACCTAACTCTGGGAAGGGTAGTGTTTTTATCACTGTCCGTCTGAAATAAAGTTAGTGCATGTGGCCTTACACGCGTGTTAGTGGTGGCATTAATATAGCGAGACGCGTGTTTAGTGTTGCTTGCGTTGCTGCCTTCAGCCCTCCCTTCTTTCCATCTTAGTCCATCTGTTCGTTCGTTTTGGTAACGTAGTATAATTAATGTTAGGATTAATTTAGGTCATTAATCACTTGCGTATCTCAAGGTTTTTCTTAGAACTGCAGTACACGTTTTATTGGGTTGTGGAAACGCATGTATTTATGCAGTGGCTTATATTTAACGTGGAAACGTTACAATTTGCAGACGAAGCATAAAACAAAGGGGATTTCGAGTACTGTCATTGTGACAGCACTGTTCTTTACCATTCTTCTTCCTTTTATAGAATTTATTTGTTAGGCTTTACATTTACTTTTTAATTTATATATGTGGATTAGAATTTCTCACGACAAATCCTCCCCTCTTAAAACAGACGTTATATGTCAGTCTATAATTCTATAAAAAAAATCCGCTCCCAGATTTGTTTTTCCACTTATATACTCTATGCTAAACTCAAATGGCTGTAGCAATAATGACCAACGGAGTAATCTAGTGTTCTCATGCCTAGCTTGTGCTAGAAACGACAAGGGTTTGTGATCCGTTTGCAACTTAAATGCCTTCCCATACAGATAAATATTGAATTTCTTTATCGCCCATATTACTGCAAGACATTCTTTTTCGCTAGTTGAGTAGTTGGTTTCAGCTTTATTCAACTTTCTGCTAGCATATGCCACTGGGCTTAATTCCCCATCCAATGCATCTGATTTCTGTAGCAGAGTTGCACCTAACCCAATATTACTGGCATCAGTCCTTACTACAAATTCCTGACTTAAGTCAGGTAGTTTCAAAATAAGTTTACTTGTGAGCTTTTTCTTCAATTCTTGGTAAGCCATTTCACATTGTGGTGTCCATGTAATTCGATCTGGGTGTCCTTTACGTGTCAAATCCGTTAACGGTGCACATATGGAATTAAAATTTTTGATATACTTTTGGTAAAATCCACATAATGAGACAAAGGATCTCACGTCTTTCTTGGTTTGTGGTCTCGGGGCTTTCTTTAGTTTCTCTAAATTCTTTGGGTCAGGGGTCATGTTTCCCTGATAAACTGTGTGTCCCAAAAATTCCAATTCTTTACATCCAACGCAACATTTGGTTGGTCGGGCTGTTAAATTCGCTTCCCTAAGTCGATTAAACAGCATATTCAGAGAGTCAATGTGTTCCTCAAAGGTTTCTGTTGCTATAAGGATATCATCCATGAAATTTGTAATGCATGGGTTATTCAGAGGGTCCAATAATTTTCTCATCATTCTAGAGAAGACACTAGGTGCATTCTTCAATCCAAATGGCAATCTGTTAAACTCATAGTATCCTTCTGATGTACTAAAAGCTAGATATGGTCTAACCTCAGTGTTACGGTATATGATATTAACGCCGTCTGCTAAAGGTTACCAGACGTGCAATTGTAAAGGTTAAGACATTTAATATATTGCGATAGATGTTTCAATTACTGAACGCTTCATACACGATCGATTATGACGTGTATAGCGTTGTTTAGGACACAGTCGGTAACTAAGAAACGCTACCCTTTGTTACTTGACCGCCAAGCTGAATAGCTGCGTTTTTCTAACCTTCCAATTTAATGGCAGGATATAGCCATTTTATGTGCATTTTGATGGATCAGGGTCAGTCCTAAAACTCTATATAAGAGGGAAATTATTGGAGGTTAGTATTTAACTAGAATCCTCAGAAGGATGAGAATAATCGTCAAATTCTTATGAATTATTCAGACTCGCAGTCTCACTGTCGGCAGGTAGCCATGTCTATCTGCTCGTGCATATAGCTGTGATGTTCTGACGACAATACTGCATTGTATCCTCATAACGGACATTGACACATAACCAGCAGTCTACGTTGTTGATTAATTTATGCATGACTTATATGGACTTACGCTCTACCCCTATTGGAATTGATCATCATGTATGTATCACTGTGAATAAATGTATGGACTCAATGAACCGACTTATCACGTCAATGGAATTACAAGTTCAATATAATTGCAACTTTCAAATGTTTGCTCACACGTTTTTCTACCCCACCCCGCATTCGCGTAAAGCAACACCAATTGACACGATGAAAATCTTGAATGAAATCATATAAGAACTCAACTAACATGGCCAGAATTTATAACCACTTTATTGACATTATATGGAACATTGTTGTCAAATTGAATGTTCCAGAACAACAGAGAAGATCGCCTTCAACAGATGGTGGCCAGTGTGGGGATCGAAAAAAAAATTCGGAAATTAACAATTGTTTACATTTGAAGGACGATCACATGATGTGCTGAATTATGACCTATGACGCAGTACTCAGTATAATCCCTAACAACGTGACGTCACCAAAGTTCGTGTACATGCCATACAAGTTGACAGCAGCAAGCCTAGTTTCTACGGAGGAAAAAAAAACAAAGTCAACGAATAAACCCTGTATATGCATCAAGAGCAAACAGTCAGACATACTTCTACACCGTTGGTGCATACCGTCATCAACAGGAGTCCGAACTGAGCACAAAAGATAAGTCATTTAAGTGTGACCTTTGTCGGTCGATAAATAACAGTGCTGAGTCCATTTTGCTTTGATCAGGCATGTCTATGTATTTTCATGTATATATGTTAAATTTGTTTTCCATCGTATGTATTTGTTGTTAATTCGTGGGCCGGTTGGAGGGAACTGAAATCTCTGGGGAATGTCGCGAACAGCTGACCACCTAGATTTCAGTCGTTCTTAGGGAACTTAAACGATTGCATTTTTGGAAGCCCCACTGAGGTTTGCCATTGGACTTGTTGTCCAAATCTGCTATCGTTTGACGATTTGCGTTAGCTGTACTGTCCCGTAGATAATTGGTGTATTTTATTCGTACTCAGTTAATAATTTTATTCAGTTCTGTACCATGTTCGTTACTATTCGTCCAGTCTCCTCTGACTATCATTTATTTTATGATTGTTAAATTTTCGTCCGTTATGAGTCCTGTGACGTCATCATTTTTCGCAGTCATTTTTTTTTGTGTGTACTTTGAATATTCAGTTGACCTCGGGTCAGACCTTGACCCTTCATTTGGTCTGTGACATTTCCGCTTGTTTTATTTAGTTCATAAATTCATTTTTAATTGTGAAAATGTCTTGTTTGCGTCTTAACATTGTTTGTACCCCTTAGTTGCATCATTGTTTTGTTTGTCCTCATAATATATATTAATACTACATTAATAATATGATATTATTTGCAATAATACACTTGTAATTTAATTTAATTAATTTTTTCTGATAATTAAGGTTAATATGGGACATTGCATAATTATGCAGTGATAGTCCAAGAAAGTAGCACTACAATTTATAATAGATGCCTAGGGCATAATAATATAATATATATATTGACAAAATAAAATAATCTTATAGCTACCTTTGAGGTAATAGACCCATTGTATATTATTTAATATACTTTTCTGGTACTAAGAGAGTGACTTAGTACATTGAACAATATAATTGCTGGGAATTATACCCAACATTATTGGATATTGAGATTAATTGTGTGATATAATTACATTATATTTAACAGATATCATAACTATTTATGATATAGTATTATTTAGATACAATATTGTTACAAAATATTGTCTATTAGTTGAACTTAGACATTAAGTTCAGTACTATTGTGATTACTTATATTGAATATTTCTAAGTTGAGTAAGTATAATAATTACTCTGAAGCTACTATTGACTATTTTAATCAGTAATTATCAATAATTACTTACAGATAAAAGTCAAAATGCTTACTATAGACCATTTCGTTAAAATTGGTCGGGAATATGGTTATAAATCTCAAGAACTTCGTCAGTTTGCTGAATCAGAACTGGAAAAATATGAAAGAAAAGAAGCAGAGAAAAAAAACTGCATTAAAGAAAGAGGAAGCAGAACGTGAGATGAAGCAAATTGACAAGGAAAATAGACTGAGAGAGATTGCTCAACGTGAAAGAGAAGAGCAAAGAACAATCGCCAAACAGGAAGAAGAGAATAAATTGAAACGAGAGGAAATTATTTTACAACAAGAAATGGAATTGGCGCGTATTAAATTGGAGACAGCAAGATTACAAGCACAAAATGCTGATGCAAACCAGAATAATAACGCACAAAATGGATCATCATCCAGCCAAACTAAACACTTCTACAACTTTAAATTACCCATTTTCAACTTGAACGTCGACGACCTTTCATCGTTCCTGGCACGTTTTGAACAGACTTGCAAATCTAACCATTTGCCTGAAGAGTCATGGGTACTCAAATTAAATGAATTCTTGGTTGGAGAACCACTGACAGCTTCTCAAAATGCTGACCCATCAATAGCAAATAACTACGGTGCTATTAAGTCCTTGCTTTTACGAAGGTTTCACCTGGACGAGGAACACTGTAGGTTGAAATTTAAGGGAATTTTACCTGAATCTCCAAAAGATTTTGCAGGATTCATTGCGAACATACGCAATACATTTAATAGATGGGTTGAACTGGCAGAAGTCAACAAATCATACGACAAATTAGTTGATTTACTACTGCGGGATAAGGTATTATCTTCGGTTAGCCAGCCATTTTTTGCATATTTGCAGGAGCGTAAACCAGGTACTATAGACGAGTTAGAAAAAATTTCTTTTAAACTACTGTTCGGCACATCCGAATGCAACCATTTCTAACTCCTCATTAAGAGAACCTCTACCTGTGGCGTCTAATATGGCCTACAATCATAATAACAAACAAAGACATCACAGTGTAGACAGAAGCAGGTTCCAAAGAAATCACAATGTTAACTTTCAGAAGGGACATAATAATGATTTCAACAATAAAAATGAGTTCAACAGAGGTAGATCACGAGATAGAAATTATTCACCTCAAACAAACTACCACAATGGTCAACATAACACTAATTATAATCGATCACATACTCCCAATAATAATAGTAACTGGAATGGTAATAATCATGGCTCGAGACATCGAGATAATAGTTACTATAGAGGACGACGAGATAATTCTAACAATTATACTCGGAATCGATCTCATTCTCGGGGATCATCTCATTACAACCATAATACAGGGGCGGCAGTTACAAATAATACTACCCCTATAGCTCAGGTCCCACTTGAAAATAACACAACACAGTCTTCTGCTGCATGTTTTGCTATTAATTATAATGTGGCAAATAGTTGCCAACAATGCAATCTTATTTTTTCAGAAGGCGAAAGAAACAGTGCTTAACTGCGGACATATTACACCAGAGGTAGGTCTTGCAGTCAACGATGGAACAGGCCTACTAATTTTTAACAGGGGATTAGTTAATGGATCCGTCGTCTCAGTGTTGAGGGATGCGGGATCCACAACGATTGGTGTACGACAGTCGCTGGTACATCCTAGCTGTGCAACGGGGGAATATGTCCGTTGCATGACTTTTGGTGGAACAATAGAGTTTCACCCCACAGCTATTATTCATGTTAACACTCCTTTTTTCACAGGGAACGTAAAGGTATGCATGCTTCAGAATCCAATTGCAGACCTGATGTTGGGACGCATCCATGGTAGTAAGGATTGTTCCCCACAGGAAATTGATGAATGGGAATTAAAGAATGTGCAATCTTATTGCAATGCTAACGCTGTCATTGCAACAGCTACATTACGTGCCAAGAACATAAATACATGTGGCACAGCAGTTTCCAACTTCACTCTCAGTACTATCCTGGAAATTGATGAAGATGATAGATCTTTTGGACAACATACTAAGGATATAACTGATCCTAATAAAACTGTTGACGTTGTCAACATTGACAAAAACATTATGAGGAAGAATAATAGGTTAAATAATAATGCTGGACTTAAAAGGAAACATAAAGTTAACACAAATAATTATGATGAAAAAGTTTTTACTTTGCCCAGCAAGGACATGTCTACGACATGTAGGAAACTTAATACCTTTGGTGATGATAGGTATCATCCTCAGTCCAGTCAGGATGATACGACATCCAACAGAAAGACAATGTCGGTGTTGAAAGGGAAAGTTAATTCTTTGACAAAGAATACATATCATCATTGTCCACTATTTCGTGACAATGATACTACATATATTGGGAAAAGTGCGTATTCTCGCACAGTGTTAGTGCGAAATCTGCCGCAGGATACTACCTGGCAGGCACTTAGAAATTTTTTTGATTATACAGCAAACGTTAAGTTTGTTCGTCTTCTGCCATCATGCAATGGGCAGAATAGACAGGCGATGGTTACATTTCGTAACAATCGAGACGCTCGTTGGGTAATCGAGCGTGATAATGGTGTTTATTTTCATCACCGTTATCTAAAGTTACAATTAGTACATGATTCTGCGCCACGCAGATAATGGTGTACACTCACCCTTTTGTCTTATTTCTTGATGACTCAGCTCTAGTCAGTCATCATTTCTTTTCCTTATTGGTCATTTATTCTTATACGTCTTAGATATCAAGGGACACAAAAAGATATTTCATATTAACATGCTCAAGCAATTTCATACACGTCCTGAACACTTACAGTCAATTTTTCATGAACTAGATGACAACACAGTATCCACTTGTCATTATTCTAACTTATCTGTCATCCAGGAAGAAGAATCTTCTTTTCCTGAGGTACAGTTACCGTTACCTGTACCAGTAGTTCAACCTACTGAATCTTGGCGGGATGTAACCATCTCTTCAACGGTTACACCGCAACAGCGTCTACAGATTGCTAATCTATTACAATCTTATCCCGATGTGTTGACCGACGTCCCGGGTCGCACATCGGCTATCAGTCATGACATTACTCTCAATGATGATACACCTATTCGTGTACATCCCTATTCTGTTCCTTTACATTTCCTTGCTAAAACTACTAAGGAACTTAAACAGATGTTGTCTCTGGGAATCATTGAGACTAGTAATTCGCCATTCTCTTCTCCATTAGTGATTGTCCGGAAGAAGGACAATAACATCAGACTATGTGTTGATTATAGAAAATTAAATGCTAAGACTATAGTTGACAGCGAACCACATCCACTTATTGACGACTTACTACCACGTCTATCCAACGCAACTATATTTAGTAAGATAGACTTAACTAAAGGTTATTGGCCGATACCACTGACCGAAAAGGCTAAGTACTACACCGCATTTTCCACTCCACAAGGTCTATACCAGTGGAATGTGATGCCTTTTGGGCTTGTTAATGCGCCAGCTACCTTCATTCGCCTGATGCGACAAATTTTATCAGGTAGACCAGACGTTATTACATATATTGACGACATATGCTTGTTTAGTTCGTCGTTTGAGGAACATGTTTCGGGACTTAGATATGTTTTTGACACTCTAAGGAATTATCATCTAACTGCTAAACCTACAAAGGTGCAAATCGCGTGTAATGAGATAACCTTTTTGGGACATATCATTGGATCGGGATATATCCGAACGTTACCTAGTACAGTATCCAAAATTCTAAACATAGCAGTTCCTCAGACGAAGAAACAGGTCAGGAGTTTGTTAGGACTTGCTCAATATTACAGTAGATTCATACCAAACTTGTCATCCATCACGGCTGTATTGTCTTCATTGTTAAAAAAAGATATGCCGGTGAAGGTGACATGGACTGGTACATGCAATGAAACTTTCAACAAAATCATCAATTTGCCCTCGCATGCACCAATTTTAAGACTTCCCGCTGCTTCCAACAGACTTTTCTTCCGAACAGCTCCCACTAACTACGGCATTGGTGCATCCCTGCCCCAGAACCATGTGGTATTTGTACATCCCATTATACTTCAAGAAAGCTGAAGCCGGCAAAACAAAGTATTCAACAGTCGACAAGGAACTTTTATCTGTGATATTAAAACAATTTAACCAAACTTGAAAAATTCTTGCTCGGTGCTCATTTTCACCATACAGACGGACCAACGTGCTGTAGCATCCTTGCGTCGATCGAATCATAAAAAAGAAACTCGCCAGCTATTCATTCATCCTACAGCCCTTTGAGTTCTCTTGAACATATTCCTGGCACTGAAAAATGTCTGGCAGATGCATTGTCACGTAACTCCTATTGACGAAAAGCTAATGACCATTGACACTCTTAACCTATTTCAATCAGCACTACATTGGATTGAACGAAGTAAAGGAACTAACCTTGCCTTCAATTTAAACTTTATATACATCAATATGCATCACAGAATTGAACTACAAGACAATCAAGGTATATATACTGACATTCGAACTTCGTCTAATGTCCATACACGATATACGAATATCATTGATCAATCATGGAACAATATCTCACGACAAGTCGAACTTATTATTCTATGTGCACTTAATTCTTCGATGCTGGGATAAATGACATTTCTTTCCAACGTAAACGTTTGAACATTTTTGCCTAAAAGAATTCATCAGGATCAAGACTACGGATGGATCATCATATCCTATACTAATTAATTAGTTAACTTAACTTCTTAATTGAATTATTATCAATAAAATGAAATGTGAGAAAAAAATGAAATGAAAGAACAAAAAAGAGAACGAAATACTAAAAGAAGAAATTATGAAAAGAGAAAATAAATCTCACACAAGTATTAGATTAATAATTTTTTTTAATGTACCTATACATTATTTAGTTAGTTAAATTAGATAGTTATTATTCACTAACACTTAACACACACAATTAAGTTAAAACTTATATTCGAATTTCTTTCTATTTCTTCTCACTTATTTTGTCTTTTTCTTCTCTCATAACATCGCGTTACATTAGAACCTTAATAATTTAACTCTTAATTTAATTAATTAATTTAATTTTAATTAGTCAAATTAATTCCTATATGACATACTAATACGACAGACCTTACTTTAATTTAATTTTATCATTCACTATTAACATTGGACATTTATTTAGTTGATATAATAATATGTATAATATTGATATATAATGTGATTTATGTTAGATGACTATGACAAATAGTTAGTTGACACGACCGCAACACGGTTCTACTCAGAACATCGTCGGCCATATGTCACAATTGTGTTACATTTTTTTGAAAAATTGTTAAGTCGGATAGATATTGAAAAAAAATCTATCGATTTTTTTTTTTCCCCGGTGTACAGGGAATTGTTACGGTATATGATATTAACGCCGTCTGCTAAAGGTTACCAGACGTGCAATTGTAAAGGTTAAGACATTTAATATATTGCGATAGATGTTTCAATTACTGAACGCTTCATACACGATCGATTATGACGTGTATAGCGTTGTTTAGGACACAGTCGGTAACTAAGAAACGCTACCCTTTGTTACTTGACCGCCAAGCTGAATAGCTGCGTTTTTCTAACCTTCCAATTTAATGGCAGGATATAGCCATTTTATGTGCATTTTGATGGATCAGGGTCAGTCCTAAAACTCTATATAAGAGGGAAATTATTGGAGGTTAGTATTTAACTAGAATCCTCAGAAGGATGAGAATAATCGTCAAATTCTTATGAATTATTTCAGACTCGCAGTCTCACTGTCGGCAGGTAGCCATGTCTATCTGCTCGTGCATATAGCTGTGATGTTCTGACGACAATACTGCATTGTATCCTCATAACGGACATTGACACATAACCAGCAGTCTACGTTGTTGATTAATTTATGCATGACTTATATGGACTTACGCTCTACCCCTATTGAATTGATCATCATGTATGTATCACTGTGAATAAATGTATGGACTCAATGAACCGACTTATCACGTCAATGGAATTACAAGTTCAATATAATTGCAACTTTCAAATGTTTGCTCACACGTTTTTCTACCCCACCCCGCATTCGCGTAAAGCAACACCAATTGACACGATGAAAATCTTGAATGAAATCATATAAGAACTCAACTAACATGGCCAGAATTTATAACCACTTTATTGACATTAGATGGAACATTGTTGTCAAATTGAATGTTCCAGAACAACAGAGAAGATCGCCTTCCTACACTCAGGCTTTACTGGAATTTGATAGTATCCTTTACTCAAATCCACTTTTGAGAAATACTTAGCTTTATTTAGTCTGGCAAACAACTGATTTGTATCCGGCAATGGATCCACTTGTCCTTCTGTAATAGCATTCAGTCTTCTGTAATCTATACAGAGTCTATGTTCTCCAGAGGGTTTCCTTAAAAGTACAACACTGGAACTATACGATTCAAATGATGAAAGTGGTTCCTTTTTCATCTCCATGGCGATGGACAAGGTCAACAAGTGTGTCTCTTCCTGGTGTTCTCTTTCCAAATATTTCTTCAGGAGATTCACATGATAGATTTTTTCTTTCCCCTTCTTATCTATCTTATAATTGGTTCTAGACACCTTCTCTAGAACTGTATATGGACCTTGCCATCCAATTTGTAACTTATTCTGATTTCCGGGCAAAAGAAGCAGTACCTTCTCTCCCACAGCCAAATCTCTGTCTTTTGCCTTCCTGTTATAATAAGCAGCATGTTTCTTCCTGGCTTGTTTCAAATTTTCATTGGCAAGTTTCCAGCCAGTTTTTAAACGAGTGGTCAGCTCATTTACATATTGGTATGAGGATGTAATATTTTCCTCTGCTTTTTCATCCGTCCACGTTCTTAACAGAGCTACATATGGACCTTTAATTTTGTGGACCTATTTGTCCATGGACCGGTATGGTCTCTTCCACTCGAAGCTCTATAGTGATGATTTTTCTTCCCAGAATTATCATTCACAAAACGACCGCTACCAATTCTTTTGCTGGGGCTTTCTCCCCACTTAAAATTCTTGATGAGAGATTTCCTCTCTACATCCTCTTCCTCCAGTTTGTTTAAGTCCGATTGAGGGATTTTCGGCTTATCCTGGGGAAAGACATCTTTTTGCACTCTCTGCATAGTGGCCATTGTAAAACAGTTAATTGAAGCTTGTCCGTGAAAAGGGGCTTCCCATTCCATTTGGTCCACTTTATCAAATCTATTTTTCTTTTTATTATCAGGCCTAATTTTGCCCCGTGGCGTGTCCAGGTCCTGATCAATGTTCCCACTTGTGGGTGTTCCCTCATGTGCTATGCTACACCTTTCTACAAAATTCTCAATGTCCCATCTTGCCTTGGGCCAATAATAATTGTGAGCCACCTTTTGTATGATGGTACCTATTTTCTCATGGTCCCCATCTGGTTTCACATGTAGGCTCCTTATTAAGTCTGCCCTATATCTTTTAGGAAGTACCAGCTGTCCCTGACCTTTGGATCTAGCTCCAGTCTTCCTATACATCAACTTGTTTTTCATGTAAAAAATCTCCCTTGCCTGGAGTTGTATGACAAGTTGACAATTTTCTGAAACAAGGCTTGAGTGTTTTATCCCCAGCCTGTGCCTTCCTCATCTCTTCTGGAGTGGTATCTAACATAATATCCTCCTCCTGTCTTGAGGTCGACCTGACCTGAAGGGTTGCCATATATACAGGTTTCCTTCTGCAACGGTCAGTGTCATGATTGTCCATCTGACAATTTTTACACCACCTTTTTCCTTGGTTGTAAGATTTTCTTTCATCATATTTCCTTTCATCGAATTGTGGGGTTTTATTTTTATTTTCATACCGTGGCCTATCAAACTGGTGCTTACCTTTGTTTTGATCCTAGGATCAAATTTATTAAAGTTCTGTGGTGCCCTAAAGTTATCCACCTGTTTCTTTTTATTACCTGTTACCTCTGCTTGAGCCGCTTGATACCTTTCAGCAACATTTAGCAACTCACCCAGCCTCTCTGCACCTTGTTCCATGAGAAACTTTCTCAGGTCTGGAGCCATGGACTCTCTTAATTGTTCTATAAGGACCATTTCCTTAAGATCTTGGGTTTTCCCCCAGAGAAGTCCATTTCTCCAAGTATGTCTCTATTCGTGCAGAGAACTGGTGATAGGTTTCACCTGACAGTAGTTTAGCATTCCTAAATTTTTTTCTATAAAATTCTGCATTCTTTTTATATCTTAACAAAAGAGCCTGCTTTAGCATGTCATAATTTTCCTGATCACCTCTGCTCATTTTTGCAAAAACTTCATAAGCTGCCCCACGAAGTCCCTGAGATAACTTTATGCTCCACCTTTCTCTCTCTAACCCATACGTGGTAGCTAATAGTTCATATCTATTTATATAGCTCTCAATATCATCGTCTTTCTCAACAAAATGATCTAAATGAAAATTCATAGCTGAGGTTGAGGCTCCTTGGCTAGCAGTGGCATCAGAGGCAAAGGGACTGGCACCATTTTCAGGAGCATGGCCCTGAAACTCAAACTCCCTTAGTCGTAACTCATGTTCCCTTTGTAATCTCTTCCCTCCTTTTCTGCTTCCCTTTCTGCAGCTAATTTCTTCTCTTCCCTTTCTGCAGTTAATCCTTTTTTTCTTCTTTTGTTCCTTCTATCTGGAGCCTCATTAATCTCCCTATCAGCCTCCAATGCTTTAGCCTCTTTGTCAGCCTCAATCTGCAACCTCTTAATTTCTTTTTCAGCCTTTACCTTCTTTCGGCCTCAAACCTTCTTTCTTCGCGTTCAATAAATTTGTCACATTCAGTAGTGACATAGGTAATCGTAACTTGCCCATCTAATCCCAACTCTTTTGCAGTCTGTACAGCCGCAGATCGAAATTTGGCCAGGTCCGCCATTTTATATCAGGTAATTAAATAAAATATCTAACTCAACAATATGGTCTTTAATTATATATCCAATAGACTAAACAGGCACCAAGAGCTCAACCTTATTTAATTCCACCCAAGGATACCTTTTAACTTTTTATATTCCCTGAAGTGAATTACCCCCAATAGTTATACTAGTAAAGGATTCAATATCCCGGACCGGACCCCAATATATGTGGTAAAGTGGGATGATATAAATATTTATAGGGACTTAGTGTACTGACTGAGATCAGCTGTGAAGGTATCTGTATCTAATATGTGTAGTGTTTTTACAGTATAACCTTACTTACTGCCACATATTTATAATCTCAGTCCAGAATTATTCAAGGAATATTGTGTTTTGCAACGTTATAG